>JAGKQL010000005.1:1216384-1269482 GCA_018398635.1 Cyprinodon brontotheroides | reverse complement strand
TGAGTAGAAAATGAAGGCTAATGATGTTTTGGGTGTACTAATCCTTTAATCTTGAAGGAGAGGAATTGTTTTTTGCCACTCACGTTTCCAGAGAAGAAGAACACATAGACTCCAGTCTGTGTGTTGGCCTTAAGGGTTTGTTTGATTCGGTGGAGGCGGAACAGGGTTGTGTCTAGCTTCGGTTCAGTTCAGTTTGCTTTCCATTTACACCACGATAAGTTATCTCAGTTACTGAGCTTCGGACCGGTCTCGGAACAGTTTTCAAGGTGAGTGTAAAATGGGGTAAAAGGCTTAGAGGTTTTTAATTTCTGCCTGTAATCTTGAATGAGATTAGGCAAACACTGAGCAAAGAGACCTAAAGCTGCACGGAGAGAGTGCTATATGTATATAGTTGGTGTTCAGGAACAAGGGCATAATTTAACTACAATACACACCTGGGGAGCCTATGCATAATTTCTCACAAATTACAACCTCTAATTCCAGTTTATTGGAAGTTTATATGATGGGCCAATACAAATCTGTTTACAGTCCAAAGTGGAACGATAGCTAGTTGTGTCATCTTACAGGAAAAGTTCCTTTGAAAGTAAGGAAAACCAAAGCAAGCTTTTCCCAATGCGGAAAAAGAATTTGGCAATACAATACAATAAGTATTTTTTTTTTGCAATAAGTGCATTTTTTCTTGAAATGAGGAGGTAAGTGAGACACTTTAACAATGGAACAAGACAATTTACATTTAAAATAAGAAAAAACAATTCCACTTGTCTTATTTCAAGAGCATTTTATCTAATTATCTTACTTTAAGAGTAAAAGTAATCATTCCATTGGCAAATTATCTTATTTACCTACTCAAATTAAGATTAAATGCACTTAACTGAAGACATTTTTGCTCATTTCGAGATCGTTTTGCAGTGTTGGGTCGGTGAAGCTCCTAGGCTGAAGACAGGCCTCCTCCTCACCGCTTGCCTTCTGTTTCTGGAGCTATCAGTCACAGAGAGGACAGAAGGGGAAGATACGATTATAATCAATATTTACTGATTGAACATCATGGAGACTTCTGAGCATCAGGCAGTCTAAAGCGTTTAGCGTACTTCGCAATAATCAGGAAATTTGTTCTTGTTTTTGAGGTGGCAAAAACAAAAAAGTGATTTTTTTTTTTCCTCAGTATAAAAATACTTAAAAAATTAAAAAACTCAACTACCATGTCATAGAAACTACCGTCCCCTGTACCTAATGTTACATCCGCAAAAGAAAATTCAACAGCAAATGAGGCATTTTTCGGATTGATGAGGACAAGAGAAAAATCCTTTACATTCCTTATATTACATTTCATATAAATGTTCATATTTTCTCATCACCTCTGCCAGCCACTCCTCAAACTATGGATTTCATAACAGACAGTACAGATATACACACCTGAAATAATGCCTGAATGTCTGTAAAACAAAAAGAGGAAATAATTTCTGCTTTTCTTACTTAGCAGCAGCCATCCACACCAACAAGAGAAAATGGCAAATGTTTTTTGGCGTGTTTGTATCCTACAAACGTTCACATTTCCTCAGTGCCTTTACCATCCGATAATCAAACTATGCATGAAATGAAACACATAACAGATAACATGGAATACAATTTGGGAATTATAAGCCAAACAAACTGTTTTTCTACTAATCAATACCCTTTCAGACCAATCTAACGTCTGTTTTTAGACACAATGTGTCAGAAGGCTAAGAACAGAGGACCCAAAGTTCAGGCGAGAGACTGTGATAAATTCAATAAAGTAGCATTCGGCTACTCGTCTGCTGCAGCGGGCTCACTGGAAACTCTGCAGGAGTAGAGGCTCAGGTCAGTGACTTCAAAAATAATAATGAGCATGAACGCCACCTACCTGGCAATGTCGGTCTGTCTATTTACGGCTATATTTCTTCTTAAATCTTTTAAGTTTGAACCAAATAAATTATATTATAAATATGTGCACTAAACTTATTAAAAAAATTTGAAGTTGACATGTTTTAAGATGTAGTTCATGAGAATATGAGTGGAAGCTGCAGAGATCCTGCGGGATATTTATTGTGTGCAGTGTGAACATTGGTAGGGGAGTTTATGTTCTTGGAAATCTCATTTCTCTTCAAGGAAATTTAAAGTAATTTTAGTGCAGAAAGTCGAGATGCATTTTAATATCACTTTCAGAGAAGTCTGACTAAATTACATAAAGGCAAAAAAAGCAAAGTTAATATGCTTTGTATAAGGTGAGATTTTAAACATAAGACATTCATAATATGCAATAAAGTGGAAACTGTATTTAATCTATAGCTTCATACAATACATCATAGTCCTGATCCATCTCAGAGCAGTTTTCTAATCACATGCTTAGAACAGCTGAGAGAGTCTCAGATACAGCTTCCCACCACATGATTGTTCCGAGTTGGTGCCAAGCTTTGGCAGACTTAATTATAAAACTGTGAATCCAGGGGAGAAAGGATGACACTATGTCAGTTTAAGGCTAATATATCCCGATAGTAACAAAAAAAAAACGACACGATAGAAAGGAACTAAACTGAAAGGAGGAAAAGAGGAAAAGAAGGAAAAGGAAGTGGCTCTCCACGGATGGCTTGTCATCTGAGGTGAGACTGAGCAGAACAGAGGTAAACAATGGATGTTTGGTAAATGGCAGAAGCAGTCAGTCAGGCAGTAATAAAAGTAAAAAAAAAAGGGGGGGGTAGGGGGGGAATAAAAACAGCCGCAAGTCTTTCTGAAGGGAAGCTGCCAGACTCCATTTGTCTGAGTGTGCAGTGCGCTCTGTCACCTGCCATAACTACCCATCAACCCAACCAGATTTCCCAGCCCCACCAATCCTCCAGAGCTGTGCTCATTTTGTGTATACATGAGTGAAGTGTATGCATGCATGCGTAGCTATAGATGAGTGCATGGCAGAGTCCTGACAGGTGGAAGGGCCTGTTTGAAGTCTAACAGAGAGATTTAGGCTCTGATAGCACATGACATTCCTGAATGTTCTGCGGTGCCTCGAGTGCTGACCTGCTGAGGTGGCTGTGCCGACACGAGGCTTCTGTCTGGGCTTATCTAGTCCGTCACATCTCCTTCCTCAGAGACAAAGGCTCTTTGCATTTACCCTCTGTGGACTTCAAAGTAGTAATGCAAAGGGTTTGAACGGCCAAAAAACACCATAAAGTCGACTTTTAGGCGAACACAAAAGTCACATAACATCATTTTGAGGAGGGAAGATAACATTTTAATGTAATTCAAAGGAATTCATTCTCGCTAGATGCTGGAGCTTTCCACATGGTGGGAGTCATTTTCTCCACAACAGCAGGGACACAAGAGTTAGTTGCAGCTTTGAATAACAGTCTCCACATGGTAGCTCATTGTTCAAATATCCCTGCATTATTTGAAGCTGGTTCTTAGCCAAGTATTGTTTAGTGGATCCATTGTTTTACACTCTCACCTGTAGAAACTGGATTCATATTGACTTTGGTTTTATTTATTTATTGTTTGTTTGGTGGTTTTCAGGCACTTTACAGAACAAATAGTTTCAAAGCACATCCTCTCACACAAATAATTTCAATCTATTCTGCAATCCTTGAAAAGCATCATATTCAGTTAGATATTTTTGATAAATTATGTTATTTTAAATCCAAAGAACATAAAAATATAAAATACTGTCACATTTCTTTCCTTAAAGCTACAGTGTGTAACTTTTAGCGACATCTAGCGGTCAGACTGCAGACCGCAGCAACATGAACATCTCCCCCCACCGCTTCCAGTCCCCCCCAATGCGGGCGAAGGCATTTACAAAAATGTCTTCCAACGCCCCAGATCACTCAGCGTACCTTCTCAAGTGATGAGGTTTGTTTACATAGATCATTTTACAGATAGTATTTCATTAGTCTGTGCAGGGTATAGATTTCATGTAGATCTTAAGATAATAAATATACCCTAAGTATTTTTTCTACATCAAGCATAAATGATGCTTTTTGGTGAGCTGCTTTTGCATGGTGATATAAACAGATCGAAGTAATTGTAGTCATTAGTTTAACAGCAAGATTGTGTTTGCTGGAAGAATATATATACCCGTTTACAGAGTCCAGGTCTTGCTTTGTGGCACAGGGGTACAAGGAAGCGCAGGAAGAGGGAGAGGGCGGCATCGACGAGGGCGAGAGGCAGGGTGGGCGTGCAGCCAGGGCCAGGCGAGGGAGGTGCCAGCGGGTGACATTAGAGCAGAGGAGGAAAGGCTTGAAGATCTCCAAAGGAGCCGGAGAGAAGTAACCGAGGTATATATCCAGAAAATTATTTTACAGAAAATTACTGAATCATTACCTATGAACACGTCAGGGACGTTGCTGAATAAGTATACTGGAGAGTAACAGCATCATCACGCCAGCATGTTATTGTTTTGAGACAGGTCTCGAGCATCCTGTACTCCAAAACCGCAGTGATATTTAGACAATTGTGTGTGTGGGATTAATTACCTGTCCAAGAGAAAACTGGCAACTTGAGCGTCACTTTGAAAACCTTTTCCTTCCATCAGTGACTTCCATCGTGTATAAGAAAATGCCGTGCCAATGTTGATCCGTTTTTTGTCGTTTCTTGTCACGCTATGCGTTTATTCTGTCGCCGTTTCGGCGCAACCCAGATGATGGGGGTTCGGTGTCCGCCGCTTTGCGTTGTGATACAGAGTAGGCATGATCCTCCATTAGGTCTGATGTTTGGCCACACAGTGCTATCAAACAGTTTGCAAGAGTCACCACGCCTGCGCCTTTGTTCACCTTTCTTGTTACTGAGGCGGAGTATACCTGCTTCTTCTTCTTTCTTTGGTTTCAGGCAGACTAAATGCTTCTCAGGCATAATACTGCCATCTACTGTGTTCAGTACCGCCTCAGTTCATCTCTCTCTCAACTTGCCGTGAAGTTATTTTACTTCGGCGTGCCGGGAGAATCTGCATAATCGCTAGTTTGTCAGCTCTGCTGCACTGGCGCCAAGAAAGATGTCTGCCTCCATGGCTGCGAGACCGCCCCATGTAATTATAATATAATCTAATTCTAAGGCAAATCTAAATATTATGGTTAAAAAGGCTGAGCTCATAGGTGATGATAAATAACATAAAGTTACATGTATAATATATTAAATTTTCTGACTTTTATATGCTCTTGTAATTATTACACACTGTAGCTTTAAACAACTACTTTGTTCAAAATAACAAACACCATTTTGTGAACCTTTAAACTGTTTTCATTTTGCCTTAAACTCTATCTTTACAAAGATACCTGGGGGAGTGCTGCCTAGTGGTTAGAGCAATGCGCTTGTTCTCTGAGAAGGTTGCAAGTATCCGGTTCGATGCCCACGGCCTCGAACCCCACACTAGAGTCCTGCAACGGGTGTACGGGTGTAATGATTAGACAGAATGGATGCTAGCAAAAGTTTATCTTCATGAAGCCTTGTTTGATTTTTTTACCGTATGCAGCATTTTTAAACATCTACTAGGGAAGCCTCACTGTAAATCATAATTAGTTTCTGCTTCACGAACAGAAAGACAACCTATCCTGTTTTTAAATGGTAGTTTGACATCTCTGTTAATGGGTGATTATCAGTGTTTCACATTTTTTATTGTACTTATCTTATTTTTTCATTTATTAGTGACATAATAAGTTTCTGTTTTAGTATATTTTAATTAAAATGTCTCTAATGATGTGAAAGCACTCGTAACAGCAGGGACAAAAACCTACGTTTATTTTATGACAAAGGAGTTCCTGGTGTTATTGAAAGATCATATATAAATAAATCTAATCATCTGCTGCCTCCGGAGGAGGAAGGAGTGCTTTACTAACATTGTTTTCCGTGGGAGTGGGCGCCCATTAATGCTAGGAGAATTACTTTGAGTGTCATGATTTTCTTAAGGGATCTGACCCACATGCATTAAACCACTCAGAGAACCAGGGTAAAAGTTTGAACAGGTTTATTGATGAAACCAGCAGGGTTGGATTCAGGAAACGCAGTGAACTGGTGAACCGGAACTGGAAGAGGGAAGGGAAGTATCAGAGGTTAGTTCAGGATCCGTGGGAACTTTGAACGACGACTTGGAGAGACAGAGAAAACAGGACTCACGTTATTGGAGAAAAACTTTCCTCCCAGAATCCAGTCGCTGTGGGTTTTTCCAGAGGTAGAGACTTCGTTGGAGGGCGGACAGGTGTAGACTAAGTTGGACCCAGAGGAGCTATTGAGCGGACTGTCACTTTGGAATCCAGGAGGACTTGAACGGAGCTTGTGTAGGTTAATCCCCCTGCTCAGTGTGAGACTCAAACAATCCTTCCAGGGGGAGAAGGCCAAACCTGCCGAAAAGGCAAAAATGACAAAAAAGGTTAGGCTCAGCGAAAAACAAAGACAAGTTAGACTCAGCAAAAACTCAGCTTGGCTGAGAGTTAGTGACAGTCCATGGCTCAAATAGTCCTCAGTGATTAGTCAACCAGCCACATGTGTGTGAGAGGACCAACGAGGACAGGGCACCACCTGGTGGTGGAGGAAGAGAAGACACAAAAATAAAAACACAACCCACACAAACTGAATTCCTAACATTGAGAATCTTATCAATCCAGTTGGCATGCCCTTCGTGATCTAAAAAAAAAGATTGTAGGCGGTGGTTCCCTGCATAAGAAGATGGGGCAGAGAGAGCATTCCAACTCCAGGGGCATCACGCTTCACTGTCCACCCTGATAGACCTATGCCAGGGTGCTGGAGAGGAAAGTCCAGCTTATTGTCAAACCTCGGCTTCCTGCAGAGCAGTGTGCTTTTGTCTCGGCCGTGAAACACTGGACCAGGAGATTGCTTGAAGGTGCTGTGAGTTTTCCCAACTGGTGCACATATTTTTTTATGGGTCATATGTTCAAGAGTTTAGAGTTGGAGGTCAACAACTATGTGGTGCTTTATCGCCATGACCAGAAAGGACTAAGGAACGGGACAAATTGAGCGCAGTTCTTCACTTGTTCACATGTCGATTCAACACAGACAAATCCTTTCATGAATTCGGGTCATATATTGATTTGTAGCAAGTAATAATGTCTCAGTTGTACAAAAATAAAGTACACATTTAATCAGAATTTTCTTTATTTGTCATTGCTCCACATAAAGTAAGTAAACTTTAAATTTTTCAAAAAAAAAAAAAAAAAACAGTACAAGCAATTAGTGCAAATTTAAAAGAAAAATAAATACCTAAAAAGTAAAAATATTGCATGTGAGGTAGCATATTGCATTTAGTGTTACTGTCATTATTGATAGTTACAGTTGTTACAGTGTACATGAGGCGTTCAGGGCAACAACAGCTCTAGGAAAGAAGCTGTTTTTCAGTCTGGTTGTTTTTGTCCTTATTGCCCTGAAACGTCTCCCAGATGGGAGCAGTTCAAAAACATGGTGACCGGGGTGTGAGGAGTCCCTGATGATGCTGCGGGCTCTCCTGAGGCATCGGGTGGAGTAAATCTCCTCCAAGGAGGGGAGAGGGCAGCCGGTCAGTCTTTGGGCGGTGTTGATGACCCGTTGGAGCTGCTTCTTCTCTGCTGCAGTGCAGCTGGAGAACCACAGCGAGATGCCGCAGCTCAGCACCGGACTCCACCGTGCAGCGGTAGAAGGTCCGCAGCAAATCTGGTCATAGGTTGGTCTTCCTGAGAGTCCTCAGGAAGTGCAGTCTCTGCTGCGCCTTCTTCAGGATCGCCATGGAGTTGGAAGTCCACGTCAGGTCCTCGCTGATGTGGGTGCCCAAGAACCTGAAGACTGGCACCATAATGCACCATAATGTAATTAACGTATCAAAATGAAAATAAAAATATTGGCTTAAAAAATACTTGATAAAGTACAGATCCTTGAAAAAATGTCTGACTTATTATAGTAATTACAATTACTAGAAACTAGTAAGTGCACTCAGTTACTATACACCAATGTACCTAAGAGCTATTTGTTTTTATATGTGCTACCAAAAGAGTAAATCTACTGTTTGCAATTTTGACACTGACATAGAACAAAATTTAAGAGTTTACTGTCATGATTTTTTATCTAAGGCTGGGACCCACATGCAGTGAAACCAAGTCAGAGAGACACGGATGAAAAGTTTGACGAACTCTGAACTCTGCTCAGCGGAACTGCAAGGAAGACAGATTGATAGTTCGAGGCTCAGTGGTGATTTGTTGATCTTAAAGGAGAGGATCTGATTGTTGACTCACGTTTCCAGAAAAGTGAGGAACCATGACTCCAATCTGTGTGTTGGTTTTCCAGTGTATGTCTGATGATGCGTGGGAAGGCGAACAGGGTTACAGAACTTCGAATGGAGATGCTGATTAACTCAATTTCTACTGTACTTGAACGGGTCTTGGTGAAGATGATTCCCTTGTGTTCAGAGAGTAATTTCAACGTCCTCAAAAAAGGAGACTGGATCCAAACCTCCTGTTGTTTGAATCCCTGGCTCAGTTTAAGACTCAGTTGATCCCTCCAGGGAGAGAAGGTCCGAAAAGGTCCAGTTTGCAGGATGACTTCCTGCCGAGAGGTAAAGACAAAAAACAAAGTTAAAACTCGGGAAGACAAGAACTCAGTCTTACTCTTAATAGGGTAACCGTCAGCAGGTGTGTGAGGGGGCGGACCGGAACCAGAAGCGCCTCCTGTTGGTGGAAGAGAGAACAACACAAAAACAAACACACAGACAGGAGCCCTGACATTTACAGATGTATTAAATAAACTTGCTAGAATTGCCTTTCCCCTCATTTCTTAGAAAAGGTAATTAACTGAGAGCTACATACAATACAAATCCTCTAAATACACAATTGTCTTTTCATTTTACTACACATGTTAAAGTCAGAAGCTACGAGGCAGACATAGCAGGTTGCCACTGGGCACATCTTTCACATTTAAAATAAACAGATGTCTTCCAGAAGACCTCTCACCACAAATTTGTCATGCTTCCTGTAAGCGCCGCTGTCGTTTCAGCTAGCTCTCACTTCTGGAGAGGGGTGACAGAGTGTGAAAGCTACAGATTTCACCTTTAAATAAGGTAAATGCTTTATCCAGTGTGAAATTTGGTGTCAGGGGTTGGGAAGCAAACTTGCTGTCGTTTGTTAGTTTCAAAGTAATTGTAACTGTCAACTTCTATGACGTGCACACAATGTTTCAGTGACAGACCGGTACCTGGGTAGATGTGTTTACCCAGCAATAAGGGCAAAAAAAGATTTCCAGAGAGCAGCCTTAAATAACACATCAAGTACTGTTTTTATTCTTGCTGTTAGCTGATGATAGTGCATATATTGAGCCACCTGCTTCGTTCCTGTGAAGGACAGCAATTCCAGGTGCAGTGAGGACCGATGCAAATCAATCACTTTATCTTGAGTGTGGTAATTTATGATGTGCTCGGAGGGTTACGGATTCCATCTCCACCATGTTCCTACTGTCATGTCCCATGTTTAGGACTGTCATCAGTCTTCATCAGGCAGCCGGGTTCACTTCTGCTACCCCCATCTCCAGAGTTGCAATTTATCCCACAAATAATTGATCATGACAGGCTGCATGCAAACAGAGAGGGAACTAAATGTGATTAATCACTTTGTTCGATTTATTACAGCTGATTATGCATTTTAAGCACCAATCTCACAGCAGATGATCACTGGAGGGGTGCCCATACATTCATTAGACCTTCACCTGGGTCTCCGGAGGAAAACTCACACACTGTGGGGAACGCAGGAAGCTTTTTCCAGGCACCTTCATGAGGTAAAACAGTCATTACTGCATATTTCATTCATTTAGGATAACATATAATGACTTCCCAATTATAAAAAAAGAATAATTAATGCATTTCTTAACAATTTTAGTCCTTGAATCCTTTGAACTCCTCTTCATGCTGTTAAAAGTCTGGTGAAAATCTTGTTGAGTCACCTGACTTTCGTTGATATTCAAAGTAATACAACACCATTCCCGCTGAAATTTGCAAATAAGATCACATAAGCAGGTTCAGAAAAAAAGCAATTAAGATTCAGTGAAACATGTAATTTAATCAGACAAAGAAAGAGAAAAATAGTAAGGTTAAGAGTGCCATATCCAGTCCTTTCTTTTTCTTTCCCTGTGCCTGTGATTCAAATGAAGTCACCACGCAAGCAGTGATTTTGACAAGCAAACGCCTGTCTAGGATGACAGACAGCGTAGGCTGATTCAGACATGAAAATAACGGAGACAAAGCGCCTAGAAAATCACTGTCTTCAATAACACAAGGAAATGGGGCAGTTTTACCAAGATACGTTGTCAAGCGTTCACTTGTTTTGCAGCCGTCTCATTAAGCGTTCTGCTGGCCAACTCAGCATCAATTAAGGTTGCCTTACAACAATCTATATTAGTAGAACTTGTTCTTGTCGAATGTGGCATTAAGTCAATTCTTTCCAAATTACAGCAAATGAAAGGAGAGCAGACAGTAGCTGACAATATAAAAGGAATAGCTTCATTGCCATCTAATTGTAACGGTAGAATAGTTGCAAAAGTCAACCTAATAATCATCACTTTTCTGCCCGAGTTCACAAAGAATAGAAAAAAACAACATAAAATCTCATAAGATGCTCACGGTATTATTATATTAAGTACCATCTGTACATGAAAGATATAAAATCTAAGAAAAAATTATTAAATCTCTTTGGTTACAACAGTTTTCTCTAGACGATGAAACGCTCCACTACTCAGCTAAGCAATCTAAATTCATTCTCCCTCAGTACAAAATTCAAAAACTGGCAATTTTTTACATTTCAAGTAGTTCGTCAACTTCAGAAGAAATCAACACTACTGTCTGCCTTTACAACATCTTTATTAAGATAGAAAACTATATAAAAATAAGTCAAAATTTCTTAAATTAAGTGTATTCACCCTTAATTTGAGCAGGTAAATGAGATAGTTTGCCAATGGAATGAGTATTTTTACTCTTAAAATAAGATAATTGGATAAAATGCACTTGAAATAAGACAATGCAATTGTGTTTTCTTATTTTAAGTGTAAATTGTCTTGTTCCATTGGCAAAATGTCTCTTTTACCTCCTCAATTCAAGAACAAATGCACTTATTATAAGAAAAAAAACGACTTATCTAGATTTTGATTTTTTACAGTGTAATCTTTTATAATAAGCAACAATGTTCTAAATTTCTGTTCAGCAAAAAAAGTTTTAAGTGTGAAATCTCAAGAGAGGATCATAATAAATCCAAATCAGCTTAACCTATGTAGCACAAAAAAACTTGGAACTTCCCTTTGATTCGACTCTTCAAACTACTTTTCAAGATTTTTTGTTTTGTTTTTGTTTTGTTCTTTAAATATAACTGCTTGTTGCTATTAGTCCATGATGTGCAATATGTGTAAAAAGCTTGAACTACCTCTCTAGGCTCCTCTATGTTGACTTCAAGCTGTTATGGTTCTCCCCTTTTGCAACTTTTGAGTTTTTAGTTTTCAGAAATTCAGTTTTGTTGATCTTTGGTTTATTTTGTGTTATTTTAAGCAGTCTAAGTGACTCTCTGTTGCCCCCTTGTGCCTGTCTCCTTTCCCCTAGCTCCCTTCTAGTTTTTTCTATCCACACCTTCTCCATAGCAGTTGATTACCCCAGCCTTTGTTCTGTCTCCCATATATACTCTCCCCGTGCAGTTCTTCAGTGCCGGTTCCCCGTTTGTTGCTTCCTCGTCTCTGACTTCCCATGTGATCTTCTCCAATGTTTGCTGGTTTTTGGTTCTTCGTATTTTTGTGCTTTTCGACGTTTGCCTCATTTTCTCCTCATTAAACCTACAAGAACTCATTTCTGCATTTGGGTCTTTAAGCAACCTCACCCCCCACACTGACACATGCTCTTTTTGAAGTTGTCTAAGGCATTTTTACCATCACCTTTCTTAAAATTAGAACATCTCTTTCAGAAGTTTCCTTTAGAAGTATTGAATTTGTACAATAATAAAAAAAAAAAAAAACACCAAACAAACATGGCATCCACGTACCACACAAATACTATTACATACAATCAAACATAATAAAATGCCAAAAGAAGTCACCTTAGTAGGCGGTAGAATAACTCTTCTTTGTTTAACTGTCCGACTTTGAGGGGTAGTTTATGCCCACTTACAAACCCATTGGCATGCATGTACAGTAAACGCATATCAGCATCAAGTTATTCTGAATGTACAGGTTCAGTGGCTGATCCTCTGGTGTCTAGAAGGATATTGTGATTGTGACATGTTTACATAAGTCCATTGTATTCTGACAGCTTACTGTATCCCCATATAAATGGTTAATTCTGACCAGTTTTAGATTTTTTTTGCCGTAAAATTGTAATCTAATCTTAATGTTCTGATGTAGAAACTATATTTCCCTTCTAGATCACTGATGGTGATGAGCTACATTGAATCAAAAGGTTTTGGGCAACTATTTGACATTTAACCACTCCTAAACAGACATATTTTAGTAGCTCATTACTTACAAACCAAAAATGCACTGTGCAACTGAATTATCAATAAACACTGACCAGATGTATTAGCTTTAAGCAATATAGATATACAAATGACACAGTAAAAACACTTTCCGCCTCTCTGCCCGCACAGATGCATCTCTCATTCTCTTGCTTATGTTTTATTTAATCTTCTCCTTTCTCACCTTAGCAAAAGTGACAAAAAATTGGACTAAACTACATGTTTCAAGGCTTTCTAACTCGTCTTGTCAAATGGCTCAGAGGATTGGACCCAGAATTCAGACGAGACAGACAGTGATAACTTCGAAGGCATTTATTAAAAAGCTGCGTGCAGCTGCTCATTAGCTGGGGCGGGATCACTGGATACACTGCGGGGATGTAGGCACAGATCAATGACTTCTGAAACTAACGGGGAACCAGAATGAGCTTGAAAGTCATCAACCAGGCAAAGTTCAGAGATCCGGGAGGGAAGAGGAGCAGCGATCCGCAGCAGCCAGAGCACACAGAGGCAACAAAGGATCCAGAAGGGATAATCCAAGCCGTGGTCAGAAAACAGGTCCACGGTCGGCAACAGGTGAAATCCAGGTAAATCCAGAAATACAGAACAGGCAAAACAGAGCAGTACAGGGGCGGCCAAAACTCAGAGGTCCGGGGGCGGAAACGGATCAGGCAGAACAAACATACAGGAAATGCTAAAATTAGACTCACTGGAAGCTTTCGAATAATCTGGCACCATGGGCCGGGAACTGGTGGCATAAATAGCAGAAGAAACAGGTGGATCTGATAAGAGATAATTGGGCCAAAATCAGGAGCAAAGCAGATAGAGGAGAAGGATTAAAACCCAGCCTATGGTGCCAAGATCATGACAGGACTACTTTTATAAAATTTTTTAATGTTATTTTGATCATACCACAAAGAAGGACAAGTTCACGTCAGCACAAAAGTGCTAACCTGACTCCGCCAGATGGATTTGCTCCACATATCCATCTGGAAACCTTCCAAGAAGTAATTTTTTGGGAAGGGGCGAAAATACTGGTTAGCTGATTGGCCTATGTTGGTGATAGACCCGCCAAAATAAACCAATCAGATCACACGAAGCATATGGCGTACTAACAACAGAGTGACTGACGAAGAGGAGCCAATATGATAGATCACCCTCTTGCTGAAACTAGTCGGGAGAAGAGCAAAACATCTTTTCCTCTGAGAAAAGCCTCCAGAGCAGTGTTTTGCTCTTCTTTTCAGTGCAGTTGAAAGCGTCACTTGTAATTCCGGGATAAAACTTTGCCGAGGCCACTCTTTGCGCTCAGTTTCATCGCTGAAGCCGCCATGTTCTTTAGACTGAACTGTAGTGCTGATCGTGAAGGCCACACCTTTTGGTCGCCAAAAGCTAACACGATTGGACGCTCGCTTAGTGAACGGGCTCCAAATTTCTTTAAGGAGAAAGTCTCCAGACTGATCTGGCGCGAAAGTGAAACAGTGAAAGCTTCCGCGTGATCAGGATGGTTCCCAGGAGGCTAACAAAGTGCCTCCCTTCAATTAAACAGGACTTCGACTAAACCTCTACTGAGGATGGCTGTCTTGGAAATTAAAATTAACTGATTGGAAGTGAATGTGGAAGTAAATGCTGGGTATGGAAATCATACAAACCTGCAAGTGTTTACTCTTCAGTTGTCTCAATACATTGAGATAACCCCACCAGTGGTTTCACACTGGAAAAAATCGAAATCTAGATAAGTAATTTTTTCTCAATATATGTGCATGTGTTCTGGGATTGAGGAGGAAAAAGGGACATTTTGCCAATGGAACAAGATAATTTATATTTAAAATAAGAAACACACAATTGCATTGTCTTTATTTCAAGTGCATATTATCAAATCATCTTCTTTTAAGAGGAAAAATACTCATTCCATTTGCAAACTATCTCATCTACCTACTTAAATTAAGGGTAAATGCAATTTCCAGATTGTTTTTCCAGTGCAAACAGCAACTCTTTGAAACAATAAATAACCAACAGAACTGAGAAACAAGGTGCTGCTTCTCATGACAATAACCAGACTGGTAGCCCCTGCTGGGAAACACTTGGATCAAAGCTGAAGAACAAACAATCCTATCCTGATCTGAAAATATACCTAACATTGCAAACCCCACATTTAGACGACACGACGCAGCCAAGACCGAGAAACATGTCTTCAAAAAAGCTATTTGCTCCCAAAACAAAAGATATAAAAGGACCCACTGATATTACTGAGAATATTGGGACTCTGCTAAAAAAAAAAGAGAGAGTAGGCCTTACAAGATGACCTTGAAGAGAACCGCCTGTTTCCAGACAACACAAAAAGGTATGACGACATCCAGCCCTCAAACAGCCTCAAAATGAACCAGCTGCTGAGCCAAGGACATAATAGTAACTGATGATGCGTTTAAAGAGATTAAAATCTTCTGTAACAACAAAAACACAGAAATAGTGAATGTTGGCTTTACCATGATTTCTGAAATTTCAAAGAGGATTACAAAGATCACAGAATTACATCCAACCCTGATGTTGCTACGAGGAAGTAAAAAATATTAAAGTAAGACGTGGTTAGACACAACTTAAATGTTTCATTAGTGGTGGTGTTGCACCACCTTTAGTGGCTGATGAAGTGTTCAGCACAGTTTCCTACCTGAATAAATAGATCAAAGGAACCTGATCTACAAGATCAATTGGCTTTATTGATTACTTCGATATCTTCTGACAAAAGAGACACCTCTATAGATCAGGTGCAAAACTTTTGGGTTCCACCTATTTACTACCTAAAAAAGTACATGATGTGAATGGAAACCTGATAAACAGTCTCCATGCTGACAATCGCATCTCTGCTGAGGCCTTGGAACGCTTCACCGCTTGGAACAAATGTTCTTGGAAAGGGAACAGAAACGGAATGAACAAATGATAAGGACTGGCAAAATGGTCAATGATGTAATGGGGAAATACAGGTCCCATCCATCATTGCTTTGGAGCACAGTGACCACTTCTAAGACCCCAACAAAGAGGCGGGACATTCCAAAAGAAATATCTCCTCTTCAACCCAAGGCCTCTACAGCACCATCCCTTGTATGAAACCCAACACTACAACTTAATCTGTCTCATCAAGGTCTCAACCCCACCCCCACAACACACACACACACACACACAGATATCCTCCTCACCTCCTCTTTTCAGCTAAGCACTAGTTAATTACCGTAAATCTTCCCAACCATCGGCTGAACCAAATGCAAAAATAGGACCTTCAAATCACTTTCCGCTGGTAACTTTATCAGAACCGATTGTCTCCAGGAAAAGCTGTGACTCAAGAGGAAGATGGGTGTAAAATCCCAGTTTTAATATATGGAAGAAAGAACATGTTCTTCCACTTCTTGATGTTATGTTTCTAACAGAGACATGGCTAAATGAAAATACAGTGGTGGAAATAAGTATTTGACCCCTTGCTGATTTTGCTGGTTTGCCCACTTGCAAAGAATGCAACGACCTATAATTTTAATCATATGTGCATTCTAACATTGAAAGACAGAATCCTAAAGAAAATTCCAGAAAATCACATTATATGAATTTATCAAAATCGATAACCATCTAATGAGGAAAAACAAGTATTAGTCTTAGCCTCACTGCATGCAATTAGCCAAACCTTGTAGCTAAACCAGATGCTGCAAAAATAGTGTACCGTCTCCATCTGTCTTTTGGACTGCTAATTAATTTTAATGTTCGGCTGATCAGGTCCAAATGGTCTCATCTCCAGCTTCATTTGGTAAGTTTGCTTCAAGGCAGCGGTCCCCAACCTTTTTTGGCACCACGGACCGCTATATGTCAGACAATATTTTAACGGACCGGCCAGGGGGGGTATTGGCGGGAGTGGTGTGGTGGCCTAGTGGTTAGGGCATAGGGCTGTGAATCCTGAGATTGGGAGTTCCACCCCCCACTCCCCCAGACTGCCACTCTGGTTCCCTGAGCGCCACACAATGGCAGCCCACTGCTCCCCAATGGGATGGGTTAAATGCAGAGATAAGTTTCTCCAATGTGAGATTAATAAAGTTCAATTAAAAAATTAATTAATGGCGTTTAGGTCGGATGAATGTCGCAGACAAATGTCACATTTGAAAAGATCGGATTCAGGACCACAGAGCCAAGTGGCCTGGGTCGCATTGGAAAAAAATGCATCTGTGTTGTTCAGACTGCCATTAAAAGATTAGATCACGGTCGCATATGGGCCAAAAATATTGGATTCGGGTCACTTCAGGCTTAGGTGTGAACGTAGCCTATGAGTCGATGCAATCAACTGGGTTTCCTTACAAAAAAGAATTTCAACCAATCTGACAAAATCATCTGGTTGAATTTTCTCTGTAAAGGGCCTTGAGATTATATGTTTTTTAAATTGGCACTTTATAAATAAACTGAATTTAATAAAACTAAATATTTTTCATTTAGCATGTCTATCGTCAGGTTGGGTGGAAGTTTTTGAGGACCTAAATGCATAGATAAGGAGACAGATATGAGTTTGCAGATTTAACAAGTTTCCACAGGGAACTGAGGCAAAATTCCAAAAATTAAAAATACTGAAAATCAAAAACTAGGAGAACTTCAGGAAAAAACACACATGAGGAGCCAGGAAACAATGGAGCAACAAAACAACAAACCAGCAGTGAGAGAAGGCTGTGCTGCTCTTTAAAGCCCAGCAATCTGATGAGACTGATGAGCTCCACCTGTGTAGATTACCCAGGTTCTCCACAAAGATCCTTTCTTGATGAGATGCATAACTCACACACACACCGGAACCCTGACACCTGTCATTTTTAACTACTGCAGTGTTTCTTGATGTAGGTTGTCTTTTCTGTGCAGTCCATTTTCTTTTATCTCTCATCCCCTTTGTTCAAAATGTACAACTATTCTATTAGTCTCCTGACAACTTGAATCATAAACCTCTTCCTGGAAATTGTCAATATCCTATTTAGCCTAAAAAAGCATCTTATGGAACCCATTCTTTCAAAAAAAAGAAAAAGACCAATGACCTTGAATCTCTATCGAAGCACAAACCAATTTCATATCATCAATTCATCTTCAAAATACTAATTAATGAGGTAATATTCCCTCTAGTTCAAAAAAATCATCTCAAATTTAACAGTTGTTATAAAACATTTCACTATGTTTGTTTAAAATCCCACAGCACCAAAATAGCTCTTATTAGAGCCATCAATGACCTGCTAATGGCATCTGACTCTGAGACACCCTTCTTTACAATAGATTACCACATCCTTCTCCACTATCTCTAGCATTACATTGGTCTCTCTAGCACCTGCCTTCCCTGGTTTTATACTTACCTCACATAACTGACTTGGAGGAGGCAAAATAAATTCATTACACTGTCACTTGTGGGGTCCCTCAGTGCTTTGTACTTGGTTCTAAACTTTTTACTCCAAGGAAATGTCGGTCATATTCAGAATTCAAACTTCTACTATGAAATTATTACATACTGTTCCAATAAATGTGACATGTCTTTAATAAAGACAGTAATTTCCATGTGAATGTGCTTTACTGGGGAGGCATCCATGTTTGTCAAAGAACACTACTGCCACCTACTGGTTAGTGGCGTCACTGCGGTAGCGGTATGTCGGCTGTTGATCAGAGTCCCAGTGCTGTATCTGGTGTTTTTCTCTAGCTTGCGCTATTATCAAGTCATCTTGAAAACATTCTTCTTCCCAAATGTTGGCTACATATTACGGGTTTTTCTCTGGCCAGAAGTTCGATGGCAAATCCTCCCTCTTCAAGTTGGCGATCCAGCGACCAACCCGTCCGTGGAGGATCAGGAATCAGAAAGGTGGAATAACATCCAACTGCAATGTGTTAGGTTTTATAAAACCTAACAAATGCATGTGGGCATTGTCATATAGCGAAATTATAAATGTATAGTTAAATTAAATAGTGAAGTCGAAATCTTCAATAATTGTTGTTGATTGCAGATGTGTCTCTGTAGTTCCCATTGATTTTTGCTTGTAAGCGGGGAGAATGGCGCTAGGCTTACCGCACCGTGACGTCACTGCCAGAAGATGGCAGCAGGGAGGGGCTACTATATTTGGGCAAAAATGGCTGTTCTCGGAATCAGCGATTGCAACAAAAATTATCGTTTATATTTTTTTTACACATTAAATCACTGCGAACTCATTAGTTTTAGGTATAAATAATGATCCATTGATCGTCCCTTTGCTGACAGGACTTTTCCTTTAAAAACCACTTAACTCTAACCCTAGATTACTTCCACCACTTCCCCCGTTGCTTACCCGTCCATTCTTAAGAAAGAAATTAAAAACTTTTAACTCAGAAACACCACCTAGTTGTATATTCTAATTTTCAACTAACATCTCAACTCGGCTTCAGTTATTTGCAAAGAAAGATGGGAAAAGATTTCCATCTCTTGGTATAAAAAGCTGTTGAAGACAAACTCCAATATCCAACCATATTTGCAATGAAACAGGGAAGTATTGATTTAATTAAATTCAAAAACATATTAATAATCCCAAAGGGAAATGTGGCAGTAATGGATACGTTGTTGTTTAAACAGGTGTTGTAGGTGTTGATATCTGTGGGCAGGAAGGATGTTCTCTACCAGTCTGTCTTGCTATCTGTCTTATATCTGGAAAAGCCTCTTACTGAAGACACTCTGCTGTTTAAAAATCCTCTAAAGAGAATGCTCACTGTTGTCCATAATTAATATTACTATTCAGCAAGGCGTACTACAGTAGTAGAGGTTTAAAACTTCTCCTTCAGGCCCAAAGCCAGCCGAATGGCGTCCGGATTCAAGCCAATGTCCGTCCAAATTCCAGACGGTGGAGTGGCTCCCTTCTTTCTGCAAGGAGTGTCAGAAAGAAGACATAGACATTGCAGCTGGTTTTACATTGTGGCATCTTAGGGTTTTTGCCTCACTGACAACATCATCGCAGGGATTTTTATTACCACCACGGGCCTGTTGGTTACAAGCCAAGGACCAGTCAATGGCCCATCATGGAAACAGGGGAACTTTTAAAAAGATATTTTTCCTTTCTTTCAATTTCACATCTAATCGTTGCTCTGGATTGGAGTCCAATAAAATGGGACATCTTGTTGTAATTGTGTTTCCTTTTCTGTTTTGTTTTATTATTTGCTAATTATTAACATAATAAATGCATTGATTCACTGAGCACTAATGTAAGGCAGGAAGGCCTGGACTTTAAGAGGTGCTTGAAAGTATTGGGGGGAAAAACTTATCCTCTCTCTTGAATGTTTCAGAGTGCTGATCTGGTAAGTCTATGAAGTCTGTCTTGAAGTCAAGTCTTATTCCTCAGAGTCTGCCACAAGGAGCCAATACTTAGTCCCATCACAATGATAGATGGAGGTGTAATCACACGCTGACACTCTTGACTACAAATCTCACTCGTAAAATCACTTGAGTCAGCTCGATTGATCATGCATTTTTGGAGGCTGGATACTTTGGAGAACTTAGTTTGTGACAGATTTCCTTTTGTAAGGTCAGTCTGCCCAAGCTAATAGCTGCTTCATCACCACGGTGACCCACCTTGCAGACAGCAGGCTATATGATAAGAACAAGTTAAGGTTAAAAGGATTTTATGAGATGACCCTGTGTGCTCTGCTCGCATACATCTGCCAGCTCATGACAGAATTATAGATTTAGTAAAGGAAGGAAAGATACAAAAAGTGAAGGGAGAACTTGAGGAATGTCATCCACAATGTCAGATTTCAGCTTGGACTACACTGAGGTAAATAAACAGTTCAAAGGATTATAATGATCAAAATGTATCCAGTCAGCCATTTTGCTTTGACAACTTGATCAATCTAAACTCAAAGTACAACTTTGAACTAATTGATTGTACATTGTACAGCAGTGCTTCTAACTTGTCCCATAAGCTAATCAAGTCCTTGATCATGCCCATTCTTTTCTTCTACTAATATAAAAATAAACCTTTTCAAGAGGGAGGCAAAAGAAAAGTTGTGACATCAGGAACACCTAGAACACTAGGTGCAGAGGATCTCAAATTTATATCACGGTGGCCCTGAAGTGCAAACTGCAACTACAAATCTAAATGCGCAACTACATTAAGAAAAACAAAACTACATAAAGCATAGCGCAACTACATTAAGGAAAACACAATTACATTAACCTACCGGAAAAGGTAGGTACCAGTGGGAAACATGAGACATAAGCTGATTGGGCGGCGGCGCCGTTTGACCCTTGAACCGGGAAGTTGCGTCGTCTGAACAGTCCAGCTTCTTTTAAGTGTGTCTTCAGTGTATACGCAAACTAACTGAAATTTCGTGATTAGTCTTGAGCATATCCAGCATCACCTCGTGCGTATGTCCTGATTCAAAATATTCCTGGATAACGGCAGCTATGTTTGGGGCGCCGACAATATCCATGTTTTCAAAAGCGCAGCAGGCAGAATGACTTCGGGTTCAAGGGGTCAAACCCGCCCGTCGTCCAATCAGCGATGTCTCATGTTTCCCACTGGTACATACCTTTTCCGGTAGGTTAATGTAGTTGCGATTTCCTTAATGTAGTTGCGCTTTTAGATTTGTTGTTGCAGTTTGCACTTCGAGGCCACCGTAGTTATGTCAGTAAGGACTAGTCCAGTATAGACTTGAAACAAGACCTGAGACATTAATCATTCTTCTGATGATTGTCTACTAAAAGCAAAGGTTTCAGATGACAGCATCTGCAGTAACACATTGCTGTGGCTCTAGCAATCAAAACCAGTTTATTTCATGTCATGTTATCTATCCACACAATGGGTTCAGTGAAGATTTTCAGGAGTAATTTTTTGCCTGAGAGAATCAGAGAGAGGAAAAATGAAACAAACAAACAAGAGAAATAAATAACAGCATGAAATTGGTTTAAGTCACACTAATCTAATTGTTTACATCCACCAACCTTTAAAAGACTGCTCATATGCATGAATGCCCAACCTCAGCAATCATGTTTTCTGCAACTAAAGGCTGCTGTCTTTTAGCGTTCTCTGTTTCATTTTGAACTTTTTGAGGCAACCCATATATGGATTCCTAAATCATTGACTAGCTGCCCTAGGTCCTAGGTAAGTCCCGCCCTGTTGAGTCCTGTGCTGGGAACTGTCATGATGGGTTCTCTAATGGAGACCCAATAATGCAGAACACCACTGACGGACACAGGGATGAAAAGTTTAACAAGTTTATTTCGCACAACACACAGAATGTACTGATGACTGGTTCGGGCCTGGGTTCTGGTTTCACCGGAGTCTGCGTGAGAGACAGAGCTGTTATGGACTGCTGACAGGATTTGATTTCCAAGGAAGCACTGATAGTACCTTGAGGGTTCTTGAGGTTCTCTTTGGGAGAGTCACTGTTGGTTCTGGAGAAGAGTTTATCAGCAGAGTCCGTTTGCTGCTTCAGCGTCTCACGTCTAATTTGAACAGACCTTGGCTTTGGTTTCTCAGCTCTAGTCCAGAGGTGCTTGGAGGTTCTCAGAGAATCTTCAGGGTTTGGCTCGGAGGAGTCGGCTCGGCAGGTTAGCTCTTCCTGAGCTTTCCACGCGGAGGGAGACACGGGTTTCCTGGAAACACAGAGAAAGTGATTAGAATCCAACCTGGATTCAAAGTCATGGAGATAACACAAAGATCTAGGCTTTAGCGCTGACCAACTGGAACAACACTGCGGCGTTGAGGCAAGGTCTGAAGACAGCTTATATAGTGGATCCTCTGATGATCTTGACGAGCTGCAGCTGTGCAGGAGGCTCCCTCAGAGTGATCCCACAGCGGACTCTGCTGGAGAAAGATGGGATTTTCTCCAGCTCCCAACAGGAACCTTATTTGATGAATCAGGTTCCTAACATTTCTATAACAAAGGGGGCGCCATTTTTTTTTTACATTGGTCCCTTGATTTTCCGTTATTCCATCACGTTCTACTCACCCACATGAGTTTTGTGTCATTTGGAGCCGTTCTGAAGATATTCGGTTAGGGTTATATCCAAGTGCGTCTTCCTATTGGGCAATGAGTTCAACGCAAAAACTAAACTGTTCATAATCTATTCTTTATGGTACACCAGCATTCATAACATGTAGAAGCGAATCATTGTCCCCCAGACATCAGCGGTTATATTTTTAATATTTATATTTTTTTAAACAAAGTGGAGTGTCTATGACGTCATCCGCGTGCCAGACTGGTGTTGTGACAGGAAGCCCGGGCCACAGGCAGCTATGCTCTACCCCTTCTATTCATTCTAGCTAATCTGAATCATTCAATTCCATTTCCAGAGCGAGATCATCTGTGGTAGCAGCACTAGACATCTTCCAGACATGTGAGTAAAACTAGCAGCAGTTCAGCGGACAGGATCCCAGGCAAAGTGATAAGTCCTTACATACCTGTACCCAGAACCTCTGAACCGTCGTGCATAACCATAATGCGTGAATATAATTATCAAGTTGATTGCCTGTGCACTGTGGACAGATATTAGATTGTGCAAAACCAATCTTGAATCATCTTTGACCTGTAGAGTGCACTCTGTGGAGGATTTTTGTATTGAATTAGTTGTAAATTGGGGTTTCTAGTCATGTTAAAAGTTCTTAGACATATCTGAGCCCAGATGTTTTGTTCAAAGCTGGCTGATAAATCCTCCTCCCATTTCATAATAGGAAAAGATATTGGATCATCCAGTTTAGTCAGTGTCCTGTATAATCTAGACAGTAGTTTTAGGGGGTTTAAATCTAGGAACTCTGATATATTAGTTGGAATTTCTAAACCTCCATCAATATGCTTAATTTGTTTCTCATTATAGCTTTAATTTGCTCATCTTCTAAGAATTTATTTTTGCCTTCTTATCTAACACTGTGAAATCCTTTAAACCGTTACTAACGATTTTTGATAGGCTCGGTTTGTGTTCCGGCTATAAAATACAAATAAAACTCAGACCTTTATTTTTAACTTTGCTCCAAATCAAAAGCTGAAGAGATGGGAAAACAAAGTAAGAAGCAAAATCCCTCACCTCGGCTCTGTTCGGCATTCGGGGCGACAGTGGCGTTGGATGTAGGAGTTTGCCCTGAAATCCCGGAGGGGAGTTGATGGTTCAAGCCCGACTCCGACTTTCAGTGTCGTTGTGTCCTTGGGCAAGACACTTCACCTGCATTGTCTACTGATGGTGGTCAGAGGGGCCGGTGGCGCCAGTGTACGGCAGCCCGAAGCTTCTGTCAGTGAGCCCCAGGGGCAGCTGTGGCTACAATGTAGCTTGCCACTATCAGTGTGTAGTAGTGTGTGTGTGTGAATGGGTGAATGAATGTAGTGTAAAAGCGCCTTGGTCAAGTCTCTAACTTGAATAAAGGCGCTATATAAGTACACATGCCATTTACCATTTACCATTCTTCTGTTTGAACACCAGACCTGCTAGAATACGTGATACCATTGAACGCAACGTATTGCCGTCAGCACAATGTGGCAGTTGTTTCTGATCTACAATTCTGTTTACATTCCAAAAACATTGTGCAGCACTGGTAGGAGGGATTTGGGCAGATAAAAGAGCAAAATAAAAAAAGAAATACTGACTACATCCCGGCTCCTGTCCATGATGCTCTCCATTATTTACTTCCCTGAATTCCGTCGCACTGTTGACATCATCAATGCTCACCAAGCGTGATGCCATCATCAGACATGCAGTGGTAGGAGACAGCGCCCAAGCAGCTTTCCAGCAGGGGTCAGACTCTGCTTTTCGGTCAAATGGGAAAAGAGCCAAAAGCTGATTTTTAGTTGGTTAACCTGGATTGAAAACCTGGGTTTGCAGTTGGAAAGCAGCTTATAGCGTGATTTACACTACCTTCTGAAAACCAAACCGTGCTGAGTTTGAATCAGTTACTGTAACCGTGTTGAGCTTGGTTCCTTACGACCATTTACACATCACCCTAGCCCGGTTCCTCACCTCCTAGTGACGATCTATGGTACTACTGCTCTCTAGAGGTACACAAGCAAATCAATATGGTGGCGCCCATAACATTCAGGCAGCCATTGGTGAATTTTCTTGACAGAGTCGACTTTTGGGAAGTGGATACGACACATGATAGTCTAATCAGGGCTTAAAGATGCAGGAAACAACGACAGACATTGAGGTCTATAACACTGCTAAGCAGATTCATTACTGGAAATCGTGTGGTATTGTAGGGAAGCTAGTATTTTTAATGAATGTCTGAAATTTCATGATAACGGAGGATGACTGTGAGGAGAGATGCGGTCTGCTCATGCTCTCTTTTGTCCGGTTCAGTTTGCGTGCCATTTACACTCAACAGTTATCTCAGTTACCATGCTCGGACCGATCTAGGCACAGTTTCAAAAGGGTAGTGGAAATGGGTCTTATGTATGTAATTGCCAGTAGATGGTTCACAAAACCAGTTCTGTAAATGGGATAAACATACATTAAGGATTATATGGATAGGAAAACAACCAAGAATACATTACACTACATTACAGCTACCGAAAGCAAAAGGAGTGACTTCCAATTTTAAAAAGTGCTATAATGCTGCCCAAATACACCACTGGTGCAATACTGAATATGTGGAAACCTCTGCAAAAGACCAACATAAACAACAGTGGGAAGAAAGAACTCAAAGGTGAATAAAAAACAGCCCAACTGCCCAAACCCATGATCCTTGGGAGATATATGAAAAACAAAATTAGGGTAAGAAAGCAAATAACCAGTCAAATCCTTTTGTTTAAAAAAAAAAAATAAAGAAAAACCCTTTTCTTTGTTTTAACTCTCTAAAGACAGAATATTTATATTCCTGCTTTGGGTTTTACTGGATAACCCCGGCCATTTTCTTCTCTAACATTACTGCCTCTCTTTTCTTTTCATGTCAGTTGTTCTGATGTGTTGTTTATTTACTTCCTGTTTTCTATAAATTCTTTTCCCAGTCAAGGGTAAAACAAGTCGCTAAAAACAGCCTCTGAAGACAAAGGACATTTTACAGCGACTATCCATGAGAGCATTTGACTCACTGGATTACTAAAATCATTAAAGTGGATAAAAGCCCTTGCCATTCAGCCGGGCTCCCCACAGTGTTTCACCTTGACTGCCTGGCAGTGAGGTGCTCTTTGTCTTGTTGAGAAATGAGAGGAGGTTAGTTGTGGTGCGTGCGGCCCTCGACGATCCCCTTCTGCTGGCCGCCACGGCTGCTTTGCTCAACATCATTGATTACCTGATGCAAGCACAAACCCAGTGAACTGCTCTGATTATTAATCCTAGCACTGTTCTACTCTTAAGCAATACCCCAACCCCCCCTTCTTTCCCCTTCTTTTTCATTTCTTCCCATCTCCGGCATATATTGAGGTAATAGCGCCATGGGCTAAATGAGGCCTGTGTGATGGAGGATTTACAAAGCAGAGTTATTCACATGCGAGGTCAGAGTGGGGAAAGCAGGCGTACTCGCTGCTCCAGCTTCCAATCATTTGATAAGACTTTCAAATGTTCTTGAATACTTTAAGGGCTTTGGATGGAAATTCCCACTGAAATCAATATTTCATGTAAGGGAAAATTTCTATAATCAAGTCTGCTATGGAGATTTTACAGCATTCCAGGTAAAGATATTGCAATGATCAATATGTAACATATGCTTGATAATAATTTAGAGCATTGGTAAGGTCAGGTTAAATAAAGCAATACGCATTTATTGGATTGTTTATAACATTCAACAGGAAGGAAAAAAAAAATGCTTTGAGTGAACTTAGAAGGATTATCCTATTTTTATTCTTACTGTCATGATTTTATCTAAGGCTCTGACCCATAAGCAGTGAAGCAAATCAGAGAGACACCGAGTAAAAGTTCAACGGGTTTTATTGAAATGTTTCTTGAGTTTGGTGCAGAGTTCCTCCGAACTCTGCTCAGCCGGAAACTGGAAGGCGAGGGGAAGACAGACTGTTAGATTCAGGCTCAGTGGGGAATTGGAGTTGTTAATCTTGAAGGAGAGGATTTGTTGCCACTGACTCTTCCAGAGAAGTGTGACTGTTGATCTTCCAGAGTTTGTCTAATTTGTTTGGTGATGGAGGGCGGAACAGGGTTTACCCAGAACTTCGGACGGAGTGGAATGATGCAACCGGTTGCAACTGAGTTTTCCTGTGGTACTTGAATGGGTGCGTGGTGAAGATGATTTCCTTCATCAGAGAGTGATCTCAGCGTCTTCAAAGTTGGGTGGATCCAAACCTCCTGTTTGGAATCCATCGCTCAGTGTAAGACTCAGTTGATCCCACTTGGGAGAAGGCGGTCCGAAAAGGTCCAGTTTGCAGGAAGGCTTCCCCAACCTGGCAAAACACTCTGGCGCCGAGGTAGTGGCAACCAGCAGCTTAAGAGCAGTCCGGTGATGAGGTAACCGTTCGCAGGTGTGTGAGGAGGCGGACCGGAGCCAGGCGCCTCCTGGTGGTGGAAGGGAGAACACAAAGACAAGACAAACACAAAAACTGGAGTCCTGACACTTACTTTATTCTTGCAGAGTTAGACACGGCCTAAAGCTAATGTCTATTTATAAGCAAGTAAGACGTAAGGGATACCCTGGATTTTGACCTTCCATCAGTTTAAATAAAACAGTAACAATTGTGTGCTAGAATATATATCACCTTGAGAAAACTGTATCTTTGTTTCTTTCGCTTATATACTATAAAACGTTTTACTCAGAAAAATAAGACATAAATAATGAATGCTATTCTGAATTTATTATTTTAGAAATCACTTTTTTTACCTTTTGTTTTGAGCAAGCTCAAAAGTTATCTAAGAGATGAAGAGGCCATTCATTACACAGTGTACTACTCTATCAAACTGGCATGATTTTATTTGGCTTTTGACCAATACTTCAATTAGAACAGAACTAGTTGCAGCAATAAGATGAAATATTGTGATCTAAAGGACCTTTGTTGTACTTTATTATTAGTAAAACATGTTAATTTCGATTGAACTGAGTAACCAGACACTCTTGTATCATGAGACACATTCAGCTCTGGGTTCACAGAGAACATTCCTGTTGTTTGCATCAAAGATTTAACTGATGGAATTAATTTAATTTAACTTCTGGATTTGACCTATTGTGCTCAGTGCATTATTAAAAAAAAAAGTTTCTAAATGAGTTTGATAATAACATTGAGTTAAATATTGCATCAATAAGTTTGCTCTTAAGAGAGCAGATTCTTATATGACCCCATGATAAATAAGAAATCTTCATGTAGGCCACCTAACTTTCTTTATGGATTTTTGTACTTGCCTATGTGGAATACTTTGATTGATATAAGAATTTAGCTTGAATTTAGCCTCATTGACTCATACAGTATTTAAACAGTAACAAATCCTTGCTTTATTTTGTTTCCTTTTTCAAATATATTGTTTTTTCTATCATAGAATACTTCTTCATTCCTGCGGTTTTGGTTCTCTTGTTTCAGCCCCGGTTTTTACAATTAAAACTTTTACTGTATTTTGAATCCCCATTTTGCTTTGCTCTGTGTCAGGTCACTGTTTTGCCATCTGTTCTAGTTCCTTTTTTTTTGCAAACCTGTCCTCTCACTGGAAAAAATCTAAATCTAGATAAGTCATTATTTCTTAAAATAATTGCATTTGTTCTTGAA
Organism: Cyprinodon brontotheroides; assembly: GCA_018398635.1. Taxonomy (NCBI): domain Eukaryota; kingdom Metazoa; phylum Chordata; class Actinopteri; order Cyprinodontiformes; family Cyprinodontidae; genus Cyprinodon; species Cyprinodon brontotheroides. The sequence goes on along the minus strand of JAGKQL010000005.1, from coordinate 1,241,394 downwards.
TTTAGAAGGTAAAAGACATATTTTGCCAATGGAACAAGAAAAAAATTCATTTAAAACAAGAAAACACAATTGCATTGTCTTATTTCAAGTGCATTTTATCTAAATACCTTATTCTAAGAGTAAAAATACTTATTCAATTGGCACATCATCTGATTTACCTACTCAAATAAGGGTAAATTCACTTAATTTGAGAAAGTTTTACTTATTTCTAGATCGTTTTTCCAGTGCTTCCTGTTTGATTGGTTATTTTAAGAGTTTCTGTGCCACAGCTCTATGAATCTGGTTCATAAATTAAGCAGAATCCCTTTTTTCTTCATCCGCTTTTCTTCTGAGCGCTCCAGCATGTCGGTCCTTACTTTTATTAGGCCCCACACCTTACACTGCAAAAAAATCTAAATCTAGATAAGTAATATTTTCTTAAAATAAGTGCATTTGTTCTTTGAATTGAGGTAAAAGAGACATTTTTGCCAATGGAATAAGACAATTTACCCTTAAAATAAGAAAACACAATTGCATTGTCTTATTTCAAGTGAATATTATCTAATTATCTTATTTTAAGAGTAAATTACTCATTCAATTAAGCAAACAATCTCATTTACCTGCTCAAATTAAGGGTGAATACACTTAATTTAAGAAATTTAAACTTTTTTCTAGATGGTTTTTGCAGTGCTGACATACACTGGAAAAAATCGTCAAAATCTAGATGAGTCATTTTTTCTTAAAATAAGTACATTTGTTCTTGGATTGAGGAGATAAAAGAGACATTATGCAAATGTAACAAGACAATTTACACTTAAAATAAGAAAACACAATAAATTGCATTGTCTTATTTCACGTGCATATTGTCTAATTATCTTATTTTAGGGTTAAAAATACTCATTCAATTGGCAAACTATCTCATTTACCTACTCAAATTAAGGGTGAATACACTTAATTTAGGAGATTTTTACTTATTTCTAGATCATTTTTGCGGCGTAAAAGCATTCAAAAACTACTGAAAGCTAAACAAACCATAAAGTAGCCTGTAGTAGTGTTGAAACAATGGAAAACAACTTGGAAATGAAAGCTGTGTCGTCTAAATATCCACAGCATCAGTTGCAGAAATTGTGGTATAAAAGGAGGAAGTTGAAAAAGCAAACCCATTATTTTCAGAACCGCATTGTTACCCCAGGGAAGGCGTCTCCAACACAGGCATCAACACAATAGGGTTGTCCCATGTCCTCAAAAACACAATCAAATATGAATTCTTTGACACCTACATATCATGTGGAGGATACACCCACTGTGAGGAAATTTCACACCAGGTAATTATCTGCTGTTTTCCTGCACCTTCGGGAGGAAGGTGGGCGAGGGCCGTCCAAGTGAGAGTAGGAGTGGCTGAAGGGAGCAAGGTTTCCCTCCCACCCCAATTTTTTAGGGTGAAAATTACACCGTCTCCTTGGTGGGCTTGGAGAGCTACCAGACCTCATCAAGCTGCAGGTGAGTTTCTTTTTGCATCTTTCTCTCAATGTCGTCCTGTACTGTATAAATAGAGCAGTACGGTGGCACAAGTCACATCTCATTTGCTGTGTTGTATTTCAGAGCACCTCCGCTGAGATGCTAAGACACCAAGGGCAACAGGAGGAAAACTGACTTCTGATAATAGACATAAGTCCCCAACATAAACTTAGAGCCCTGACTGGGAACCCACTTTTGGAAATTTTAGTCATACTTCATTGGCAGAACACTGCAAAAAATTCTGAATCTAGATAAGTCATTTTTTCTTAAAATAAGTCCATTTGTTCTTCAATTGAGGAGGTAAAAGAGACATTTTGCCAATGGAACAAGGACAATTTAAGAAAATGCAATTGCATTGTCTTATGTTAAGTGCATATTATCTAATTATGTTATTTTAAGAGTGAAAATTTACTCATTCCATTGGCAAACTATCTCGATACCTACTATTTTAAGAGGTTACGCTCAATTTAAGAAATTTTTACTTATTTCTAGATAGTTTTTGCAGTGAAACTATGAGAAAATAGTTATTTTTGTTCACCTTTTTTAGGTTTATGAAGAAAATATACTCATACAAAAATCTCAACAAGTTCAACAACATTTTGTACACTGCAAAAATGATCTAGAATTAAGTAAAAATTTCTTCAATTTAGTGTATTTACCCTTAATTTGAGTGGGTAAATATGATGATTTGCCAATGAAATTAGTATCTTTACTCTTAAAATAAGAAAATTAGATAATATGCACTTGAAATAAGACACTGCAATTGTTTTTTCTTATTTTAAATGTAAATTGTCTTGTTCCATTGGCAAAGTGTCCCACTTTTGTACTGAATTGGAGAAAAAATGCACTTATTTTAAGTAAAAATTGCTTAACTAGATTTCCATTTTTTTTCAGTGTATGCTGTCACTTTTGTGAAAAATTGTTTAAGACTAAAAGAAAAGATTTATGAAAATTAAGTACATCTATGATTCAAACAACTGGCAATCCACTTTTGACATCTTTAACTAGAAATTGTAATTTTCTATTTGAACCAGTCACATACGATATCTCTTTTTTTATCAAACTCTGTATTTTTTTTTCCACCATTTTATTTCATTACAATCTTTCACCAAGATTCCAGTGTAAACATTGTCCACTGGAGTTTGGTCTCCCACAAAATGTTGATGTAAGAAAGTTCCAGGAAGAGAAACAGTGTTTCTTTTTTGTTTTGTTTTTTAAATAAAAAATGTATTAATTAAAAAAATAAATAAATAAAAAAGACCGTGACGATTTGCCCAGCGTATGCCTGGCGTACGAAAAATCTTGCAAAAACGCTGGCATACCTTGGATAAGTTATGGGTCAGTGTTGTATATCTGAGCACGCTGAAGTACACAGGCACAAGTCAGCATACGGCAAGTACGTCAAGAAATTCAGAACATGCTTAAAGTATGGCAGCAAATGCTCATATGTGGGCCATAAGTTACAGGAAAGTTATTTGTGCATAACTTATGCGTAACTTATCTCAAACACATATCAACATATTTGACATGTTCCAGATGCCCGCTGAACATGCTTCTAATTTGCAGCTACTGTACACTGCAAAAACCATCTAGAAATAAGTACAAAATTTATTAAAATAAGTGTATTTACCCTTAATTTTAGTAGGTAAATAAGATGATTTGTCAATGGAATCAGTATTTCTACTCCTAAAATAAGACAATTAGATAATATTCACTTGAAATAAGACAAAGCAATTTTTCTTTTCTTATTTTAAATGTAAATTGTCTTGTTCCATTGGCAAGGTGTCTTACCGGGTACTTATCTCCTCAATTCAAGACAAAATTTACTCAATTTAAGCAAAAATAACTCGTACAGATTTCCATTTATTGCAGTGTATAATGGCGTATTGGAGGTGTTTCAGTATAAAAGGGGGTTTACAGGAGAAAACTGTCAGTTCTCCTCCAGACTTCACATCATAGGGTGAGCGTGAAGGTATGTTTTATGGATCCTCTCTGCCTTCACCACGGCGAACAAACTTCCTAGCAGACATGACGCTGAATCTGCTGCAACTGCAAACCTTCACAGTTAGTTACTTTCTATTTACTTTACTATCTATTTTATAACATTAGACTCTTCAATGGCTAACTTGATCAATGTCTTCAAGTCAGACCAACATAGCCAGACTAATGTTACGTTCAGTGGCGGTTCTAGATCAAATGTTCTAGGGGGGCCAGGAGGGGGCCAGCGTGTTTTCACAGGGGCACAGGAGCATGAAATAAAAAACAGGATAGCTGCATGAAGTGAGACTTCTATTCAATTAAGTCTTTTTAGGTGAATATACATTCAGAATTTTGGAATTTTACATATTTATGACTTGATTTAAGTTGAAATTACAGTTTTGTATAAAATCTGAATTAGAGTTTAAGAAAAACTGTTAAATTCAGCTGTAAAAAATTGAGTATGTTATTAATTTGTTTTGAAAAAAAAAACATTTAGCAGATGAAAACTGGGATCATATCTCAATACCACTGAAGCCATCACCTTATTTTTTTTTAAATAGTTAATAAAATATAATTTGTAAAGAAAAAATGTAATAGATGTAAAGGATCTTTCAGTAACAATGCTTGTTGCAGGGCAGATCATCTTTAGAAATTCTTTGAGTATTATGTTTTCAGTACAGGGGCCAGGAAATTATCTAAAGGGGCCCTGGCCCCCATGTTTACGTTACATACTAAACATGGGATACATCGGCATATAGATGGATGTCTTGGTTAGTAGATCCACTGACTGTAAAATTACCCATGAATCGTACTCCCAGGGCCAGCAAACTGCCTGTTTTTGCAGCCAAATACCACACACAGGCATTTTTATGGTGCGACTCCATGACAGTGGGGAGTACCAAGATGGCGGCAGGTGACTTCACTTTTTTCGGGCTATCAGCAATCCAGTGAATAAATAGAGATCAGTGATTCAAACCCAGCTTCATCTGGATGGAACCTTAATATCACTTCCACTGCTACTGCTCAGAAGAAGTCGGATTATTTCTTCCCTTCCAGACATTATAATCATCTCTGAATTAATGCACACACCCAAAATCTAGTGCAATACTTTCTTGATTTCTTATTTTTATCCATCTTTGTTTTATCTTGTACTGATAGGTATTACACTTTATTTGTTTTTGATAGAAATATTTCTGATAGTGATCTTTATTTGTTATACACAGACAACAGGAGAAGCGTTCTAATCTTGTTGTACTTTGTATAATGACAATAAAGGGCGTTTGATTTGAAGGTTTTTCTATTTAGTTCTTATCTGTTTATGTCATTGAAGACTCGACAAGTGATACTCTTGTTTAACTTAAGTGCAACAGCAGAGATCATAATGATCTAATAGAAGACAATGCTATACTTATCAAACCATGGTCTAGGTTACATTGCACTGCCATTTTTAAAAACCAAAGGTTTTTAAAAAACCCCAAAAAAGCTTCTGTATTTTAAAGCTTATACCTGAAATGTGATCATTACTAAAAAAGTGTGTCAAAGGCACATCTGCTTTGTTGCTAATGATGGATAAATTACTTTGTGAATATTTTATGTATCTCTAACAGCTGTAAACTGCAATGTCTGTGGATTAGCTTCAGAGATACATGTGCAAAAGGGAAAGAAATGCTGATTTAATGATGTTTTGCACAGCCAATCTCCAAAGTAAACAACACAACAAATCAGTTGGCTACACCAGTTGGCAAAAAAGTTGCATGCAATTTCTTCTGATTAAGTGTTTTGCCAAAAAAGAAGACTTTAGATCTGTATCTTAAAGCGAGCAAACTGGCATCCAAAAAAATATTAGAGGCAGCAAAATATGTCACAAACGCAGATTCATTAAACATTGCCAAACTGTAGCCGGAGAGAGACATTGGTCTCAATTTTAGAATCTTCATTTGGACTCATTTTTCTTTCATTTTAATTTTAAAACTTGATATGGTGCAAATGACTGAAATCCAATGAAATCCATTGTCAGTAGTTTTATGAGTATCTGTGAATTTCTTAGCAACTTTCATTGTTACTTTATGGGTATTATCTGTTCCGCCCAGCCTGTTAAGATAATCTCTATAAGGGACTGTTCCACATTAGGACAGTCAGTCAAGGCAAGGCATCTCAAAAAGGATGTTTGTAATGCCTTTTTGAAACTCTGAGCCCTTCAAATAAACAAAAACGTTCAATCGTTGGTGTCCATTTATTAGGGGTGCACCGATAAATTAGCCGGCCGATCGATCGGCCCCGATTTCCTTAATTTAGGATGATTGGTGATCGGCTGATATATACATATGAAACCGATCTTAACCACCGATCTATTTACCTCCGCGAGTGTCTTAAAATCAGTTGCTATTCCATATTTTTTCTGCTCTTAGAGACGGCTGACTGAAAGACCCGCCCACCAGGTCGAGTGAACAGTAGCAACATCCGGTGTCGCAGTTCACAGGTCACCAGGAGCAGCTATGTCATTGGTTTGGAAATATTATACTATTAAAGAAGGAGACGAAAAGCTCGCAATTTGCAATTCTTGTAAGGCCGAAATCAGTCGGGGTGGAACCACTTCCAAAAGCTTCAATACTACAAACCTTGTTCGCCATTTAAGAAACCACCACGCCGCTGAATATGCAGCATTTGGAAAGAACAATCAAGCTAGGGCTAATGCGAAAGCCACCGGAAGAAAAGAGTCCGTCGGTGGCCCGCTGTTAGCTCTTATGAGCAATGAAAAAAAAAAACAAAGCTACTACGAGGAAACCTATCTCTCTGCCCCATGCACAAGCATTGAAAGTGAACGCCTGCTTAGCTTGGCTGGATGAATAGTAGATGAGAAAAGAAGTCGCCTGAGTGGTGAAAAAGCAGAAATGCTTTTATTCATCAAGAAAAACCTGCCACTAATGCTCAAGTGACTCCAATAAGACTGAGATCAAAGCTTACCCCTGATAATGTTTTCAGAAGATTTAGTATTGTAAGATTTTGCAAGTTACTGTTTAGATGGCTTATACATTTAAATGGACATAAAGCTGCTTAATTGGGGGATTTTCTTTTAAGTTGCTAATATGTTCTCAAAGGACCTTGAACCTTGTGATTTTGTAAAGGCAAAATACTGCTGTGCACTTTATTTTTGGTAAGAACCTTAAAACAGTTCTCTAATCTTATCTTTTGTTGAAGTTTTGTTTTTTGAAATGTAAAAAATCAAAAGACCAATGTTGTAGTCTTAAGTTTGTTTTATTTAATTAATATTTAATTCATTTCTATGTCAAGGCTCTACCTCATGGGCAGTTAAAACAAGTTTATAATGGTTCAAGGCTATTGTTCAAGGGCATGTTTTTCAAGAAAAGATTGTAACATTGAAAGTGAATTGCGATCTTGTAACACAGTGTTGGTTATAGCAAAAAAATAAAATAAAATCGGTATTAACCAAAATCGGAATCGGCAGGTCAGACTTTTTAAAGATCGGTGATCGTAAATCGTCCAGAAAACTGCAATCGGTGCACCCCTACCATTTATTAAAGAAGTTTAATATTTACATTATGTGAGATCTTGTAAAATTTTTACCGGATGGCTACCCACACTATTTAAAGCAGATGCTGATCTCATTTTATCAGCTTTTAATTTCTCACCACTTTTTCAACAACTTCTAGTTCATAAAACATTTAACAAATAAGAACGGAGTATTACACACAAAATACTCATTACTTGTTTATGTCGGACAGTTTAATAAGGACAAGCTGCGTGATTTCGTGTTGCAAGACAAGATGTTGTAATTGTTGTCTTTTCCAATGCACCAAAGAGCATTTCAGATTTCTGGACTTTAGAATTTTGGGGTAATGTTTGGGAAGGATGTCATTTACACAGTGTTGGGATACCTTTAAACTTTAATGCCAATATTTTTAAAGTTTGGACACTGATTTTGTTTTATTACAATGCCTAAGGCTAAAAAAACAAAACAAATGTGGCTCAGAAAAGGTAGTGGGGCTTATTTTAGCTTGAAATGCAAAAGTTTTACAATTTTTTATTGATTTTTGTTATTATACGTTTTAAAATTCTAGATTTTGTTATATACAGTGATCCCTCGCTATAACGCAGTTCACTTTTCAAGGTCTCGCTGCTTCACGGATTTGCATCATGCATTGTGTTCTGCATTCTGATTGGCTAAACAGTCTCTTTGCGCCTTCTCCCAAATGTGTGTCAATAACGGCATGTCGGTTCATAAGGATCTTTTGGCCCAGAAGAAAAAAGAGCGACAACAACTACCGATAAGTATGTTGTTTTGTCCAAAAAACACACCTGCACCGCAGGCTTTAGAAGAAAAAAAACGCCACAGAGCAGAGTCAGGATGCAGCGTCTCCGCCAGAACAGCAGTGAAATACTGTACTGTACACGCCAGTCACTATTTGTCCTACTAGACTTTTATTTTTTCTTAATCATTTTTCATTTTTCTCCCCTCTCCTCATCCGTCATTGTGGGGCGGTGCTGATCCTCGCAATATTAACCCTTCAGTTTGTATTGGTGATTAAATTTATTATTTATTTATTAATATCTATATTATTTTACCGTACAGTACAGTAGTTATTTGTAAAATGTTTATACAGCACTTTTATTTGTTAAACAAATTTTTGTTCCTTGATTTCAATGTTTTATGGAGTATTTCATTGTATTAAAACTGTAAAAAAATAAAGGTTTCTACTTCACGGATTTCGCCTATCGGGTTCTTTTTGTTATTATAACCGCCGCGATAATTTTAGGGTTTGTTATGTACACCGATTCTGAAAAAACTGGCGCTTTCATAAATGTTTTGTGGACATCAAAATGCTTCTCTGTTATTCTATGGGTCAAATACTAAAGCAAAGCAAAGTAAAAGCATTCAGCACAATTTGGCACATTCGGAGATGTTCGGAGACGCTGGGGACACCAAAAGTTCAAAGCCCCACAGCTCTGGAACTGTTGTAGCTAGAGGTCTGCAATTTTCTGCATTTGTGACATTTGTGGTTGACATGATGTATATATTCAGAAACTAGAGTGTGATAGCTTTCAAATAATGTATTGATTATGTAATTGGAACTTACAGTCCCTAAGTTATTTGCTTTTCTATTTGGGTATGCAAAATAGGCAAGAATTACCCAAAATGAGGTGGATGTTGAAATGTAGAGAACAGCATCGGCGTCTATGGCAGGAACCTCTGCAGGGGGAGAACACAGGTTAATGACCATGTCTGTCTGGCAGAGGACCATAATGAACGAGTAAGTCACTAACCTGGTCTTAAAGTTCAGTCTGTACCCAGAGGATGAGGTAGGTTCAAACCGGTCGGCTGCCAACAAGACGCAGCTGGTGTCAACCAGAGAGTCTTAGATGCCGACATCCCGGAGGTCGGAGAACAGGCGGAAGATCAGAGCAGAGCAGACGGTGTTGAGGACTTTCATCTAGAGTCAGAGCCAGGGGATCAGATATCCGAAGAGGTACTGGAGGGAAATCCAGGACCGGATGTTGCAGGTTCAGTACAGAGGCAGAATCAAGTAGGAGTCCGAGGACAGGTCAGGAAAACAGATCAGAACGGGAACAGGCAGGCTCAGAAGTCCAGAGGAAGAATAGGTCAGGATTAGGCAATCAGTAAATGAGCAGTTACAGTACAGACCTCTCACCAAAGGCTTGAATAATCTGGCCCTGATGACTCGTTGAAAGCCGGGTAGATTTAGGCAGGTGAATAAAATGAGTAATCAGGCCAGTAATCAGCGCCAAGATCATGACACTCAAGAGTGGGATTATGAACTAGAGATCCTTCCTGAAAAAAACATCTTATTGGATATTTCAAAAAACATCACTGTTAAATCCAATTATCCATGAGCGAGTGTGTGTTTTGTCAATCTGGAGGAATTATTTACAACTGTTTAGAATCATGTAATTTGCGAGGATGCTAGGAGATTAGGTATGCCAGAGATGCTTGTAAAATATACGACATGAACTAGAACAATTCCAGTCAAACATTTGTTCATGCAGATAATTTCAGAGCAGTGGGGACGATGAACGTTTTTGATTTAGGATCTCCAGGATATAGTCTGATCTATAGCATGTACTGAGCAGTACGCAGTGTTAAGCAACTGACATAAGACTGCTCCAAAACTTCACATCATGACTCTTAACCAGAAAAGGAGCAGTAAATTCTTTAAAATGGGTGTCAACCTTTGCCCCAAATAAAGGAACTAAAGGATCTTATTTTTTCAGAAGTGTGAGTATGATGAATCAGGTTAAAGGATGGATGGGTTCAGCTCTTGCATGCCCCTTATAAATGTTACCCTCATTATTCATGGTTTAAAAAAAACAAGCAACACTCTTTATTTATCAGTCGCTAAAGAAGAAAAAGCTTCATTAAGCAGGAAGCTACCACAGTGTTCAACTGTGGGTGGTGTTTTTCATTGCAGTTTTAAAAATTCTCCCCATTTGTGGTCTTTCAAACACAAATAATCTGTCATTAGATCCTAATGTTGAAGTGCACAAATAATAGTTCATCTGAACTGAGCTGTGGCCCCAGAGATACCAAGAGCAAATCAGCTACATCTTTGAATACACTCCCGATCAAAATCTTAAGACCAGTCAGAAAATTACAAGAATTTTAGCATTTTGCACTATTGGATCTAAAGAAGGTTCTAAGTAGAACTTCACAATGTTAAAAGAAGAAATCAGTGTAAGAGCCAAAAACTTTTGAGCGGGGAATTAATTGAAAACTGCATTTACACTCAAACCGGGATTTTCGATTAGATTTTTTTCAGCTGATAAAAAGTTTAAGACCATAGCTCAAAAAACCCCGAAAACCCCCCAAAACAGAAATCGAAGTTTCAAAAAAAAGGATCCTGCGGCTCAGAGCTGGTGAAATTGGTTTGGGTCTACCACTTGAATTTTTTGTTCCATAACCGTCAGGATCATTTAAAAACTGCAAAATGACTGTCTTACTGCGTCCAACCTCAGCAGCGATCGCACGCTGTGAGAGGCCTTGCTTATGCAGCTCAACAATCCTGCCACTTTCAAAAAGTCAGTGAGATTTTTTTGCTTTTGCATCAGGAGGTCTTGACAGTGTAAAGACTTGACAGAAAATGACATGGAATCAAGATTTTTGCACAGCTTTTGGCTTTTAAAGACTATGGTCTTAAACTTTGATCAGCTGAAAAAATTATGTTTGAAGTGTAAATGCAGTTTTCAGAAAATTCCCTGCTCAAAAGTTCTTGTCTCTTGTGTTGCACTGATTTTTTCCTTTAACATTGTGAAGCTCTACTTTGAACCTTCTTAAAGGAATAGTACACCCAAAACATGATTAGCCTTCATTTTCTATCACCCCCATGCTGAACAACACTGGAGCTACTTTGCTTTTTGATATCGCTGTAAATGCAGTCAATGGAGATTCATGGCCGAGTAGAAAGGTTCATAAAGTCTGCTGTAACGCAGTCCAATATTCTTCATTGCTGTCATCGTACTGGCAGCCCGAGTGGTAGCTATCAGCCGGAACGGTCATTTACACGCTTTTAGAGCTACAAACAGTAGTGTATAGGATTTCCTATAAGCGCCGTGAACGCGCTTTCACCAAATTCTTACGGAAGCCGCAGACCAAAACCAGATGAAAGTGCAATTCAGCTCGGCAAAGAACTCATGCTCTTCCTCAACACTGGAAGTCCTGTGACATTTTTCTTTCGTTGTTTCTTTTCTTTGCACAGGTAAACAGCCGAATTTCTTCTTCTACGCCAGCATTATCGGCAGAGCAGATTTTCTGAATGCGCACTTTCATCTGCTGGTTTGGTCTGCCGCAGTTTCCGTAGAGTCGTGAACTCGCAGGCGCGCGCTTTAGGAAATCCTATAAACTGAATGTTTATGCTCTAAAACATTCTAAGTCACTTCGTTTCGAGTAAATTCTGATGCTACCCACCAGGACACTTGGAATACATTGGACTTGTTGCATGGATGAATATTGAGACGTTTTTTGTGGACTTTTATGGACCTTTCTGTCTTCGGCGCCATAGACTCCATTATTTGAATGTCAGCAGACAGCAAGAAGCTTCCCCGATTCCATAGGATGCATTTGAGATATCAAAAAGTACTCCAGAGTGTTGTTCAGCATGGGGTGAGTAGAAAAATGCAGGCTAATCATGTTTTGGGTGTACTATTCCTTTAATATCCAATAGTGCAAAATGCAAAATTCTTGCAATTTTTTGACTGGTCTTAAGATTTTGATAAGCAGTGTACTACTTTCCTTCCTTATGAGTTTAGATGGAAGATTATGTTTTGGTATACCAATAGCAGTACCAACAGCAGGAAGGCCAAACTCTTTAAGTTTTTGTAAAAGACTGAAAAGTGCTCTGAAATGTTCAAAGCTTGGGATCCCTTCAGATTTTTAATATCACGCCTCTAAGCTATGCTGTTCTTACCAACAAGGCTCTAAATGATGGGGCTCTGCACACTTTCGTCAGCTTGTACCTAAACAATCTTCTCCTCGATCCCACACCAAAAATGTTCAAGATGTCCATTGCAGACAGCACAAAAAAAAAAAAAAAAAAAAATGGCTCTTAAATTTATCAGGATTTGCCTATAAATAATAACAAAACTATTTGACAAATAATTATTTTCTGGGTTAAAAAAAATGCCAAATTACTTTTACTTTATTTAATGCCTCTTATTTAAATTATGGTTTAAGGTGAAATTGATGAGAATGTAGAAATCACAAGAGGCAAAGAAGGGGAGGAGATGCTAACCCAGATGTAAAGCGCAGTCTTGAGGTCAAGACCACCTAACCCGAGACCAAGACAAGACCATGACCAGAGTGTATCGAGACCGAGACTTGACCAAGACTTTTAGGGTCCGAGACCAAGTCAAGACCAAGACCTAGGGAAGTCGAGACCGAGACAAGACCAAGACCAGCCCCATTTTGTGACAATGAAATGTGAAACATGATCAAAATCACAAAAATTTATCTAAAAGACCCACATTCACATAAAAACACCTAGATATTTAACACACAGAACTGGACTAAACTGTAACATCAGAGAAGGAAGTCAAGACCAACACCGAGGGAAGTCGAGACCAGACAAGCCATACCCTTTAGGGAGACCACGTCAAGACCATGACCGAGGGAAGTCGTGAGAACGAAGTCAAGACCAAGATTGAGGGATTTCGCATTACCCAGACAAGACCAAGACCAGCCAGTATGTGACAATAAAATGTGAAACATGATCAAAATCACTAAAATGTATCTAAAAGACCCACATTCATATAAAAACACCTAGATATTTAACACACAGAGCTGGAATAAACATAAACATCTTTTAAGTAATAAGTTGGACATAGTCCCTACCGTCTCTGATAGTGAAGCACTGCAGAACTTACATTGCACTGTATGCTTTTTTCTCAATGTTGCTTTACAAATATATTCTTTTGCAATTTAAATAAATGTAATTTTATAACCGATGATTTGGCCGACATCTTATCCCGTTCTCAGACAACCATTTGTGACTTTCAATCGAAGTGCTGCAGCCCGCATGCAGGTGAAAGGTGGTGGGTGTGACAGCGTAAAAACAAAACAAAACATGCATTTACCAATGAGACAGGTTATTGCTTGGATTTGAATCCAATCATCCAATAAAAAGAAGGATCTTACAGAAACTTCATAATATTCTGATGATTAGCGTTATTTCCACAGTGTTGTGGTCTTTTGACCGTCTTGAAATAAAATGCCAAGTCCTCGAGACCCGACCGGTGACCAAATGCGTCAAGTCCGGTGACGAGACCATCAAAAAATGGTCTCGAGACCAAAACCGATCTCGAAAGTACTACAACACTGGTAAAGCGATCTCACAAAGAAACTACAGAAACACAAAATGGCGGCCTCCATGGGTGAAAAATATAACAAAGGAGAAACACTTTCTGAAGTTTGAAGTTTTTTGTATTTCAAACAATAATTCATATGGTATGAGGAAAATTATAAAAACTAAAAAAATCATATTTCGGCCATGGTCTTCAACTAGTTATGCATGCCTTTATAATATTTAACATCTTCACTTTGATACAGTAGAAATCATTAAAAGAAATTGCCAATAGCCCGTTTTTGCATTTAGTCTATGTCCCGATTTCATTGTTCATTTGACATATTTTTTTTCCTGCACAGCGCTTTGTAATTAAATTCTTCTTTCTCACATTTACTGATTGGGTGACTTCTGAAGGCAATTGAAAAATTGAAAAATAATTTATTCCCCCTCCCCCAAAAATTACATAACAAATACATAATAAATCCAATCTGGGTAAAATGACATAGTTTCTTAAAAGTTTGTGGATCTTATGAGAATATTAGAGGATTCAGTGAACTAGAAAAATGTTTTTCATACAAAAATGTAAAGGTTTATATAGAATAGATATTTCATTTCATTTTAGGGTATCTGAATGATCCTTGGTCAGGTCTCTAATAGGGTGATGTAAACATTGGTTGGGCTGAAAATGTCCTATTAGCTGTGTTATGAGCCCTAATGCATGCCTGGTTAAAAGCCCTAGAATGAAACCACAGGTTTTTCTTCCTTTTATGGTATGATCATGAATATTTAGATGAGCTGTGCTCTGATTGGTTGGTTTACAACGCAGCCAAGCTGCTGAGCAAAGACGCGATCATAGCAACAAGCACTCACCTCACTGAAACATCAGGTTGTTGATGTGGTAGGGTGACCAGTGACGCCCTTTTCCCTTCCCGACATGTCCTACTTTTGAACGTCCGTGGGAAATTGTATGGGATTTTGGTCGACTACAGTGCAGCACGTATTTGAAAAACAGCGGCCACTCGAACAAAGCTGTCAGCTCCAGGGCTGGTCCGGGAACCCCGGCGGACCGGGGCAGGGAGCTGGTGGGGGACAGTGCGACCAACCGCGACCCTGTGATGGTAGCCTGGACACAGGCGGCCCCGTGCTTCCCCCCGCCATGAGGACGGGCGGCTCATGGCTCTCTGCTGAGGTCCGGTCCAGTCAGCGGTCCAGCAATCCACACTTTGTACCCCCCAGTGAACCAGTGGGCTGGTCTGTATGTCAATTTCGGCGCGTCACAAAAGTACAGGCTAGAACCAAATAAGGTAACATCCGAGTTTACGTCAACTTGGCGCTTCGACTGGATTCACCCGTTTTATGCTGGAAGTTTAAAATTGTTAGATTTGCAGAGAAAGGAGGCGATGATGGGGTTTGAACTTCTCTGTACGTCCATTTCACCCACTGAACTATCGTTATTCATCTACGACAATGGAAACTTGGTTTTGCATTCCATGACCCCTTTAAATCAATTTTGAAAAAGTTTCTACCATAGATTTGAGTTATATTAACCCCTCACCTTCACCATCAAAATTTCTCATCAACATTTTCAACAAAATCAATGATGCTACTTTTTATCTAGTATAAACAAAGTCTTAACAACTGATTATCACTTCACAAAGTCCTGCTCTGAAAAAATGAAATTTTAACGACACCCTTACTTTCACTACAACATGCTAAAAAAGCTCCCACCGACGCAGTTAACAGTTTCTTTCCTGCTGCCTCTAAGCCGGTGGAAGGTTAACAACATCCACCTCCTTCATTAGGTATACAACAGGGGCAGAGGAGAACAGAACAATAGAGGCCTCTCCACCATCTCAAGAGGCTTCCAGCAAAACATGGATTAGGGGGAGATTATTAAATGTCAGCTCTTAAGAAGAATACTTTTTACAGCCTCAAAGTAAATCAATACTACTTATCTTTGATAAAAGAGGCAGGGAAGATGTGCCAGCATAACAGCCTGACAGCCCGCTCCAGCTCTCTATCTCCTGCAAACCTTTACTAATCAAATTGGAAAATCCCATAGGACTGGTTTCCTCATTCATTCCACTACATTTGGGGCTATGCATTCACATATGCACTAGCTCCCAAAGGTTTAGGCAACCCCGTTAAAATGCCACGTTTTAGTAAATCAAATCGTTTTCCACATATAATCTGACATGTTTGCAATTCAGTTAAAGTAAAAGGTGAACATTTGTTAAAAATAAGTTTAAGTTAAAGTAATGTGCAGAAATTAAACGTGGACGTTGCATGCACTAAAGTTGAGTCAACTTTAGCTTTGTTTTCTTTTCACAACACCTGTTATCGATCATTGTAAATTTAATTAACAGAAATTAGTTTTTGCTTGTGTTTTGCAGTCTCAGTCTTCCAGCAAATCCTGTGCCAAGAGGCCAAAGGGTCTCCAGGGTCTCCCAAGAGACAGTCCTCCAGCATGGCCTGGGACATCCCCTAGGCCTTATCATAAGATTCACTCTGAATCACTC
The DNA here is from genome assembly GCA_018398635.1 of Cyprinodon brontotheroides. Classification (NCBI taxonomy): domain Eukaryota; kingdom Metazoa; phylum Chordata; class Actinopteri; order Cyprinodontiformes; family Cyprinodontidae; genus Cyprinodon; species Cyprinodon brontotheroides. The sequence continues at coordinate 1,225,586 of JAGKQL010000005.1, read as the reverse complement.
TTATTGACCTTTTTTATATATATATATATATATATGTTATACATATATATATATATATATATATTTATTAGGATGAAATGGTTTATCAACTGGCCCCAACCGCTCGGTTCGACCGCCCTGCCCGGGTTCGCCGCGGTGTTTCGCTCGTCTGCTGCCGCTCCTTTTTCTCTCATAGGTAAGCGCTTACACCCAGAGCAGAAGGTGGCAGTACTTCGCACCAAAGCCAACCACCAGTAGTAAAACAAGAAGAAGAAGAAGCGTAAACACGGTGGCTGGGTTTAGCAGAAAAATCAGTTGTGTAGAATTGTGTGGGTATGGCTGATTACAAAAGAAATTCAGGAGTTGAAACTGCCGCCAGCAGCACTTTATAGGTCTGCTGTATGGGGACCACTTTTGCATTTAGGCGACCTACGATGACGGGCGGAAAGAAAGCTGTGGATAAAAGTGCAACAGTGTGCAAGCATTGTGCAACACGCTTTGTTTATGCGCACAGCAACACACGCACTAACATGTCATGCTAACCCCGAATCCCATTATGCCCGGCCAGCGCTTTGTTCTCCAGACCGGCCTGGCGCCTAGACCGACCGGGCTATGCTTCCCAGACCGCCATGCTTCTCCAGACCGACCGCCGGCGCCCAGGACCGCCTGCTCAAAGTAAAGCCTCCATGCCCCCACTATGGCTCCCCACCGGCCTGTGCCTTTTGAGATCATAGAGGGTATGCGCCAGAGATGATTAAATTGAAAGAAGCAAAAGATGTGAAATGATCCAGGGTTTCCACTTCGATCATTAAAAATAATTACAATCCATTAATTTTTTTTTTTATTTTTTTATTAATTTCTATTAATTTATGGATGTCAGGCTAATAATCAACATATACCAAACCTAAAAACTATGACTATGAAACCGCGGAACCTAACCAAACTGTGAGATTTTGTGAACCTGCTCCAAATTCCCCTAATACAGATAGATAGATAGATAGATTAGGATAGATAGATAGATAGATAGATAGATAGATAGATAGATGATAGATAGATAGATAGATAGATAGATAGATAGATAGATAGATAGATAGATAGATAGATAGATAGATAGATAGATAGATAGATAAATAGGGTAGATATATTTATGAATGTTTTGCTAAAAGCTAAAATTAGCTTAGTTTTTCAGTAATTATTTTCTCCACCAGGGGCGCTAGACCTGTAACTTCAAGGTTTAGCACCTATCCAGGGATATATGCAGAGAGTTGAATATTGACCTGAAAACTAATTGACTAAATCTCAAATTAAGCTAATGCTTTGGTCAAAAGTGTTCCTTTAAGGTGGAAAAAGTTTGTTGTCTTATTTTGCTTTACTTTTGCTTAACTTTATCACCCAATTTTTTTTTTCTTATTTTGAAATAGACCTTATCAGGAATATTTAAAACCTTTTTGACACGTCTCAGGTGGGCAACACCAGAAGCCAAGAATCTGTCATTTTTACTAAAAAAATCAACTTTCTTTTTGTTGCTTGCTGTTCTGTCTGGCTGTTGAGACAAGCAATGTTCGGGTGTATATCCTTTTGCGTTCACCCCCAGCTCATTCTCGGCCTCTTGCAGAGCTAATACCAATGACTTCTCTGAACATTCTGCTTCATGCTGAAAATCCATTTTCTCAAAGGCGCTCCGATTGACATGGGCAAATATTGATGGTAAACAAGCCAATCAGAACAGAACTCTGATGGCTGTATGGGGCATACTGTCAGACCTCATCTTTTGACTTTAAGGAAAAAAAGAAACAAGCATCGAAAACACTTTGCTGTGCCGATCCCTCATTACTCCTGCAATGATGTGGGCTTTGATGGTCTGAAGCGCTGCCTCAAACAGAGTGCGTGCTTGTTCGGCACCTTTACTGTGTTTGTGTGTGCATACATTTTTTTTTTACAGTTTGTAGTTTGCCCTTAGTGCTGTCACAGTGTCTGCATCCAAATCATAATTACAATGTAATATCACGCGTAAGGTAGTGCCCCCACTGTTGTTTCACTTTCTCTTCCTCTTTCCCTCTATGAATATCAAATGCTCTCACGCTGAGCTCCAAAAGCTGCACAGCTCCATCTCAGACACACACTTGTATAGATGTGTGAGAGAGAGTCGGGTGGGTTAGCTGGATTGTTCTTTCCTCCTCTGGCTCTGACAGGAAGAGCCAGCAGCGGGACCTCGGATTTAAAAACCCACATACTTTTCCTGCTGATCTCCTCTTACTGCTGTCCGGGCAAGACAACCTTAACAGCCTATTCAGATGTCCTTTGTAGGTGTGTATAATGTTTTCCCATTCATGTCACGTAAACTGCACAAGTCACAAATGCAGAGTAAGGCTACATGCCAGAGTTTTGGCAGGTCTGCAGCAGCTCCGACAAAAAGCTTGCCAGGTTGTAGTTATGTCAATGGTTCAACAAAAAGGGGACAATTTTGTGTAGAAAAGCCTGATCCATGGACTATAAAAAAAATATTCAAATTGTTATGCAATAAAGGGTATATATATATATCTATATATATATATATAGATATATATATATATATAGATATATATATATATATATATATATATATATATATAGATATAGATATATAGATATATATGTGTGTGTGTATATGTGGAAATTCTTAGTCATCTAGGTCTTGGAAACAAAAAAAAACTGGCATGAAGAATATATGAAGTGTACTTTTATGATCTACCAAGACTATTTAAGCTATATTATAGATATTTTCCATCTTCACTCTCCATTTCCTGCTCCTACCTGTCTCTCTGCTTTTTGCTGCTGCAAGCTTCTGCTTCAGAACTTCTCCACCCTTTGTTCTGTACAAAGTTTAATGTGCTGACAACAAAATCACATAAGGTCATCAATGGAAATCAAAGTTATTACTTTGAAAAGTAATAACTTTTCAAAGTAATAACTTTGGTTATAAGTTGAAAAACACAATACAGGCTGATCCAACTTTGATGTAATCCTTAAAATGGGTCAAAATTAGGTTCAGTATTGTAGTTGGCCTCGTCGTGCCTGTATGACCTCCTTAAAATGCCTAAGGATGCTCCTGATGAGGTGACAGAAACCTCCTTCCAGACCTAGACTAAATCATCCGCCAATCTGCCAGTCTGTGTTGCAAAATGACATGTTTGGATGGTGCCTCGGCTCATAGACCTCCATTATTTGAATGTCAGCAGACAGCAAGAAGCCTCCCAGATCTCCATAGATGCATTTGAGATATCAAAAAAAGTACTCCAGAGTGTTGTTCAGCATGGGGGTGAGTAGAAAAATGAAGGCTAATCTATTCCTTTAATGTGTCTCACTTCCTTAAGACTTAGATACAAATACAAACTGATCATTTTGACCTCTGTGGCTGTTTGGTTTGAAAGAGATAATTTCTACACTTTCAAAACATAATTTACTCTCTTGCATGTTTGTTAAAATAGTCATAAAGGATAGATTTGAAAAATATAAAGAAAGTAATTTCATAAAACATCTCATGTTGTAATTTTAGAACATACCGTTATTTTTAAAAAATTTTTGTAAACCAAGGCAAGGCAATTTTATTTTATTTGTATAGTTGAGTGCAAGGATGATTGGAAGTGCTTTACATGAATTAGATAATAAAACTGAAAAAAAAATTAGAAAACACCTGTAAAAAACAATTTCTACGATATTCATTGCCATAAAGGGTTGAATGAAGACAACCCTTTACAAATAGAGTTGGCAACGTGAAAAAATGTGTTTTTAACTTATTTTACTATCTGAACGATATCTCGTTTGGTATGCATAGATGGATGTACACTGAAAAAGATGTGCCTTGACAGAAACATATTTTACCTGTAATCCTCTTGCAGCAGCACCAACATGCAAGTAGCTTCTCTTCTGCAAGACATTAAGGGATCCTTTCAGGATTCAGTCGTATGGCACAAAAGCCACCATGTGAGTCAAAATCCATTTGGCTTTGATTCATTGGAAAACACCAGAATTTTGTATCAGATTAAGTTAATGAGGAACATTACAGGCAAAAACATTCACACTGCACTTGGCTGCAAACATATTAACATTTTGGCTGAGGTAATTTATTACTCAACCCTCTTCAACTTTATAATGTGCTTGATGGGAGTCAAGATGTTAATAATTATGCATGTGTCCCCTGAAGCTGACTAAGTGAAAAACCATCACGGCTGCACAGATTACACGCAGGTACTCGTTTATTCCTCTGTCACGGCTCACTCCGGCATTCTTCATTAGATATGGAAGATATGGAAAAATAAATCAATGCCACAGCAGCCACATTAGTAAGGTGCTTTGGCTGCCTGCTGTCTCACAGGCACACGTGCGATGATGGCTGCATATTAATTTGTGGCACTCAAAATTGATTTTCTAATCCCACATGGTATTTGATAAATAACCCTTCAAAAAATAAACACCTCAGACGATAAATACAGTTATTATCTCTTAGAGGGATAATTAGTGCTTCCTGAGCACTGTGAGCTTTTTCCCTCAACCTAAGTAACACAACTGTGAAAGTAAAATTGTTCAGTCACTTACCAATTCGAAGCTGCTCTAGTTTTAGCTGTCGTGATCAGTTATGGTGTAACCCATACACTGGAAAAAACTAAATCTAGATAAGTCATTTTTTCTTAAAATATATGCATTTGTTCTTGGATTGAGGAGGTAAAAGAGACATTTTGCCAATGGAACAAGACAATTTACATTTAAAATAGGAAAACACAACCGCATTGTCTTATTTCAAGTGCATTTTATCTAATTATCTTATTTTAAGAATAAAAATACTAATTCAGTTGGCAAATCTTCTCATTTACCTACTCAGATTAAGGGTAAATACACTTCATTTGAGAAATTTTTACTTATTTCTAGATTGTTTTTCCAGTGTATGCAGGTCTGCACTGCAAAAACATTATAAAAATAAGTAAGTCCTAAAATTTCTGAAGTGAAGTGTATTCACCCTTAATTTGAGCAGGTAAATGAGAAGATCCACCAGTGGTTCTAGCAATTTTAAATCCTGAATCTTCAGCCACTCACCGACTTGCTATAAGATTATCTGCAGAACTCAGATGGCTCCAACCTGCTCTGCAACCTAGAACCAGAACTCAACATGCAGAAGCAACATTTAGTGTATGCTTATCTGGCATCAAATGCCAGAAAACTGCTGATCGTGAAACTTTTAGCGGATTAGTTATGCATTTCATTTAAATTCTGAACCGAAAGAAACAACAGCATTTAGTTGCAGGATTGCCTATTTGCACTGAACCATTGTAATTTGCACACTGTTTTCGCCCACTGCACTGTTTACACTTTGACTGCTGCACTTTTTGTATAAGTCGTGTGTAACAATCAGGAAAGGTATTCCATCTCATTTGAAATATCAATGCAATGTTCATAAGCTGTATGCAACGCAATTTCTCTGTGCATACAAAATTACAAAATAAAGAATTCTCAGTCTCTAAGTCTAAGTAAAGCGCTTTGGTCCAAGTCTCACAGTGACTTGAAAAAAGGCTATATAAGTACATGCCATTTACCATTTACCATAACTCATCCAATTTCAAAATAATACATGTTCTGAAATACCTAAAACTGTATTTCTGATCAACTGATTTCCACATTGGCCTGTTGGTCTGTTTATGCCTTTTTTCACATATTAGCTCCCATTCTTGATCCTCATTCAAAACATGAATTTCTTGTTCAGGTGAGACTAAAATGTAACTCTTGGTTTACATTGGAAGAAAATGGTACCTGGCAGTTTCGCAGTACAGCCATGACAAAAAAGCTGCTCTCAACTTGTTGTTCTAAAAGTTTATCACTTGAAAACTAAAAAAAAATCATTGATCTAAAAATATTAAGCCATGCCTGTATGTGTGGCTAATAACCAACAATACAGAGTACCCTGGATACACCGTCCCTTCTGTGGAAACATGGTGCTAGCATTCTTTGGGCAGGACTCTGGATTAACTTGATGGGAGAACTGATGGAGCTAAATACAATCCTGTAAGAAAATCAATCAAAGGCTACAGAAGAATCCTTCCAGTTGTTATATTCTGACAAAATATAAAAAATGTTAAATAGTAGGAGTGTTGCAGCAGACCACGTAATTAAAAACAGTAGTAAAGCAGTTACCATTTGTTTCAGATTCTAAACAGAAACTAGTGTTTTCTGTTCCAACGTGCGTGGGTAGAGTATTTTTAAATGTGAAGTGGTCTGCTGAGGGCTCTATTGTTTCTCCTTGTTCTCTAAGTGTCTCTGTTTGTGTGAACCTGAATGTTTGCCTCCCCGGCTCTCATTATGTGCAGATTACTTGGCCTAATCTTCACTCTGTGTGTTTCATGATATTTGAGACTGATAATCATTGATGAGGTCCATCCATGGTGAGAGCATTTGTCATCTCTGAGAACTGAAGAGTACATTCTGCAGCAGGCGTGCTTTACCTGCCCAGCAGCCTGCCCAAACTCTCCTATTTACATTTAGAGTGAATGCTGCACTGTAAGTGAGGACCCGTTCTACTTCACAATACTTTCCACTGCCTCTCAGCCTCCTACATGGCAGAGAACACAACATGTAACCCCCCAAAAAAGCATCAAAACCTGTGATGCTGAGGCTGTTGGCAGAAAGAAACCCACACCAAGACTGAAGAAAGAATAGAAAAAAATTACTCTCAAAATCTGACAAAGAAACGGTAATTTAGTTGTAAACTATATTTAAAGCTACAGTGTATAACAATTAGATAGATTAACAGACAGAAATGCGCAAATGTAATATATTATTACAATGTCATCTTTTATCATCTGCAAACTGAAAGTATAAATCTTTATTTTTGCATTGCCTTAGACATTTATAAATACATAGGAGCAGTTCTCTATGAAGGCAGAGATCTTTGCTCTATGGCAGCACAGTACTGACAAACTGTAGAGATCACATTACGCTGAAATGTGTCTGCAGCAGGTAGAATAACAACTGTAACTTAAGACATTAGGCCTTCTGAGTTGTAAATAAAACATATTCAAGTAGGATTAGGTATAAATCATAGACCACATAAGTATACACTAAAATAATTTTCTGGATACAGACAAGGCTAGATGTGAATCTTATGTTGCTGATGCCTCAGAAGCAGTTTTCCAGTTTTAGACAAATGGTAAGAGGCCAGACGTCTTTAGACTAAAGACTATTTCAACAAATGAGGCCGTCTAGGCAGGAGCATTTGAAAAACAGTATCTGTTCTCCCTTGCAAGCTGTTAAAGCTGAAGTCTGTAAAGTTTTTAAAAATCACTTTTTTGTCATATTGGCTAAAACTGTCCCTATGCCCAGAAAGCAGTACATGTGATATGTAACCTGTGAAAAAACTGCTTCAATTGGTCCCGCCTACTGCCTGTATTGCAATCTGGAAAGAATATTTCGGGCCGAGACAAAACAACCAATCACAGCCAGAGGGCGTCTGATGGAGTGTCAATCACAGCTCACACACGCTGAATCCCGGCCCCCTCCCCTCTCACCGCTGAACCTGCCGCTTTGTAACTTCGGTATTGCCAACCAGCATCTTATATCTAGCTGCTTGGAGGTGAGTGTTATCAAACTCTTACCGGTTCACACTCCATGCCGCCTACGCTGCTTTGACGCTACTGGTCGCATGGTAGCTGCGCAAATGCTGTGAGAGGGGTGGGGCTTGGAGGTGGGGCATGAGTGAAGCAGAGAGGGTGGGGGAGTGGCGTGAAACCTGTTTTTTCTTCAAATTTTCAGTCGAAGTCTGCTCTCTTCTCAATGTAACAGACTGCAGCTTTAAGAAATGCTTGCTTGAATGAGAAACAACGGATCTTAAATTATTTCTAAATAAGACTCAGATAGGCAACTTTTCCCGTCAACATCTTATCTCTGACTTAGTTGCAGTCTTATGAGTTATAGATCTCAAAGTGCTACCAAGTAAACCTTAGTCGCCACGTCTAATCACACATGTAAGGATTCAAAATAAACCAATTTGCAACAAACATTATTTCAGTTTATACCACTAGTTTTTGCATTATAGATATGGTACTGGTGCCTCCTTTTGTTTTTTATAATATACATCTGTATGCCATCTTGAAACAAAATATAAGCTTTTAAAAACGCTCACAGTCATGCAGCCCTTTGAAGCCACACATGGGTAATTTAACCAAACCAGGTGAAGCAGATCCAGCAGAGTAAACTGTGTATTAAAGTACATTGCCACAGGAACCTACATGCAAATTGGTGAAAATTCATAATTACATGATTATGTTTGGTCTCGACTTGCTGCCAACTACTTTCCAACATAGCCAGTTATGCAGCTCATTAGAAACAGATTAGAAAAATGATTAGTGTGTTCAATCTTTAAACCAGCGCTGGGCTTAGTTGCCAAAATGTTTTATGGGCTTTATGGTAATTCAACCAACCTTTCCCTATTTAACAGAATTAATTGTCAGCTCGTATGGTACGCGTAATGATTAAATAAAAAATTCCCTTTTATCAGTGTGAACAGAGCCTGAGGACAAAAATCTTGAGTTATCAGAGACAGTTTATGACCATTAAAGTACCTCTAATGTCCAATGAGTTTAAGGTTTCAGTCATTATAAAAAGCTTAACCATGTTGTAGTTCTCTCCCTATAACGCTCATGTTTCTGCTCAGCTAGTGAGCAGCAAAGGATGCAAAGAACATCTCCTGTCAAGGTGAAGCTGTGCCCCTTTTACAGAGTGAAAGGACTGCATTCCAATGACTTCTTCCTTCGACAACTCTTCTGAATTCGGCCATCTTGCATCCACAACTTACTATTTGTAACATGCCAGTTTAAATTCTCAGTCATCCCGACAGCCTGGGTCTTTATACGAGTGTCCCAAAAAATGCAGCTATCAGCCCAAATGTTATGTCCTCTAACAGACGCTGGTAAAGGCATTGATGATATTGGTACAATGGCATCTGTCAGAGGGTATTAAACATTAAGCAATAAGTAAACAGTTTCTCCTTGAAGATGGCCTGCTAAAAGAAGGAAGAAATGTGCAAGTGCAGCAGGAATATGGGTTGGAGTGACTTTGATAGGGGTGAGACAGACGTCTGAATATTCTGGTCACACTATGGCAGCTGAGATGTTTGCATCAGTCAGGAAATAGTTTTGGTACATCATGAAAGGTATAAGCAGAGATGGCAAAAGTACTCACTTTCCGTACTTGAGTAAAA
>JAGKQL010000005.1:1197147-1212304 GCA_018398635.1 Cyprinodon brontotheroides | reverse complement strand
ATAAAGCTTAGCTCATTACAGTTTATTTACCATTGAGCTGCATATGGCTCAATAGCATGGGTAATAAAGCTGATGAGTAAAAAGTGTCATTTGGTTACACAGCTGAAAAACAGTTGAAATCAAACTGAAATACAATAAAAACACTAGCATATTTATTCAAGTAACTCATGATATACATCAGTAATCATTCAGTTCCATCACCGACTGTGGGGAATAAAATGAGTGTGGCTGTACTAATGGTAATCCCAAAAGGATTTGAGAAATTTCAAAGATGAAGAACCATGTCTCTTTTCAGACAATTCCAGAGTGGGTGGATTATAACGCTGCGATGTTCCTCCGAGGGCAAAACTGAAACATTCAAAGAGAATCTGGACGTGCCGTAAAAAATGCATTCTGCGATGTAAACAAACGATCAAAAAGCAGCACGGAGAGTTATCCGAAGAGGAGAGGGAAGCTTTGATCTGGCAGACGAGGCTATAAGGAGGGTCTCCAACCTGAACTGCAGGTGTTTTCCAGCTGTGGAGGAGCAGCGTGGCTGAGGCAGGACGGCGTTTTCATGGGGTGTTATAGACAAAACTTTATGACATTTTGCCCCCCCCATCTCACTCATTATTCTTTCCTGGTAGTAATTTGTGGTATATTTCTCTCTCAGCTTTAACCAACCAGACACGGACAATCTTTCTTCTTTAAAGAGCTCTAGTCCTCATGAAGACGAACGTGGTATATTTTCATAAATAGCTTAGAAAAACGTTGTGTCCACAACGCCTATAAAAATGCTGCGAGACTGGGACAGACCCAAACCACTGATATATTACTGGGCATGCGCAGAGCACGGCCTCTAGGAAGAGGATCCGATGAAGGTCCAGCAGTTTCCAGAACAGCGAATTCCCCACTGCCGTTAGACTGCTGAACAAAACGAAAAGAAAAAAAAAAAAGCTGCATGTTGGAAAGCTATAAATCATCTAGTCTTATGTTTGCATTTGATCACCATGTTTACATTTTATCACTGCTGCACTGTAACAAATTGAAATGTCTTGAGAGCTGTGCTGTAAGCTTCGAGATTTTGTTTTGTATATACACTCTGTGTGTACAATAATAATAGATTTTGTATCGTCACATCGATCCAACAGCCCGGCGATCGATGTATTCGATCTCACGTCCGCCAAGAGAATGCGATTAATGTTTTTCTTTCTGCGGTCTATTTTTATCCATTTGCTCCTGGGTGTAATTCTCTCCCTCCGTGCTGCGGTGGCTTCAAAGCCTATTTTGCCCTCCTACCTGCAGCTTCACTGGTTTATACTCTTTACCCGGCAGTTTGTTGCAGTGAGCTTGATGCGAACATTTTTGATTTATGCTCAATATTGAAGCGTGGTCTGTGCTACTGCGGCTGTAGGAGTCCTGGAATCACGGCGGCTGGCCGAGGAAGTGAAGGCGAGGATTTAGTCGGCAACGGCGGAGGGACATGAAAGGGGCCAAAAAGCCGGAGGAGATCCAGGTGGAAAAGGGTCCCAGCGTTCTTTCAGCGCACCTCGCTCTTCTAAGCGGGTCAAACTTCACGAGTTGTTTTTGGCAATTGGGTCATAAAAACAAAACAAGCGGCCTCCCTGTCTGCGGTCAGCTACAATTAGAGGAGCAGCGGAGCGTCTGTGGAGGGGGCGCGTCTGGAGCCGCAGGTATTGCATTGCACTGATTTCTTGCAGTGATTATCTGCAGGAGTTTTTTTATGCAACTTTTCTACTTCTGTTATTTGCTGTTGTTTCTAAAAATGCATAACGATATTAGAGCTTTCATTGATTTATTTCAAACTTGAAACTTTGTTTAGCCTGTAAGGTGTAAAAAAAATAAATAAATAAAAATAGCGATTAATCTAATCGTTATCGTGGTGAATTCTTGAGTATCAAAAATAATCGAATCATTGGGTCAGGAAATCGATACTGAATCGATGAATACAGCCATGATGGAATGTGAATTTACACACTCAGTACAAAATGACAATAAAGTTTGTTTCAATCTAAGTCATGAGAGGCTAGGGGAGTGAGGTTCTGAGCTTTACCCCCTAGGCCTGGTCTCTGAGCAAGACCCTTAACCCCACACTGCTCCCCGGGTGCCACAAAATGGCAGCCCACTGCTCCCTAAGAGGACGGGTTAAATGCAGAGGTAAATTTCTCCAATGTGAGATCAGTAAAGTTCAATTATTATTATTTTTAAACACAGCAACATGGTGGTGAAGAGGCATCTTCACCAACAGTCTGTCGGACACAGAAAATGTCCAACAGTCAATGATTCAAAACAGTGAACTGTGTTTGTGTTTATTAAAAATGTCTCCAATCTGCACTGCAAAAAATAGAAATCTCAATAAGTTATTTTTTCTTAAAATAAGTGCGTTTTTCCTTGAATTGAGGAGGTAAGTAAGACACTTAGCCAATGGAACAAGAAAATTTCCTTTTAAAATAAGAAAAAACAATTTTATCGTCTTATTTCAAGTAAATATTATCTAACTATCTTATTTTTAAGAGTAAAAAATACTCATTCCATTGGAAAATCGTCTTATTTACCTGCTCAAATTAAGGGTAAATACACTTAATTAAGAAATTTTTACTTATTTCTGGATTGTTTTTGCTAGTGTGTCCACTGGAAATAAAAAATAAATCTAGATAAGTCATTTTTTCTTAAAATAAGTGAATTTTTTGGGGGGATTTAGGAGGTAAAAGAGACATTTTGCCAATGGAACAGGACAATTTCCACTTGAAATAAGTAAAAACAATTGCATTGTCTTATTTCAAGTGCATATTATCTAATTATCTTATTTTAAGAGTAAAAAATAATCATTCAACTGGCAAACCATCACATTTACCTTACTCAAATTAAGAAGGAGTAAATACACTTAATTTAAGATATTTTTTAGGGATGCACGATATAATCGGCCCCAAATCGTATCGCTCTTAAAACTGAATATCATCGGACATCAAGCCACCCCAATTCCATATTTAACCCCATATTTGATCAGCTTCTGAGTTTTCTAAAGTCTAAAACAAAAAAACAAAATACTACTTCTTCTTCTCAAAAACTTCTTTTTACAGACTTAAAACTTCTAAAGACGAGGGAAAAATATTGATCCATTAAAATATCCCAATATCTTCATATGCTGATATATTGCCATTTAAAAACACCATATCAATCTCTTTTACTAATGAAATATTGCTATATGTCATCGTTATGCTACTGAAATCCCCTCTAAAGATTCACACCAAATGTTGCCATATTTTTATATATGTTGATATATTGGCCAGCGGTATCCCGATCTATTTTACTAACAAAAATCTCACAGAATTTGCAAAATATCACCAGAGTTTGTAAACAGAGCGATGAAATTTCCCCAGATTTTTGAAAGTAAAATAGATCGATACACAACGTTTTTAAAAATCTCGATTTGATATCAGCATATGAAAATATATTTGAGTATATTATTTTCAAAGTGTCAAGAAATGGATAACAAAACTGCTATTTTCAATGACTACTTATTTTTGTCCAGCTTTAACATGTATAGAGCATAGGTTGCTCGAGGCTACATGAGTTTTAAAAATATCGACATATCGGGATATCGGCCAAAATCCCAATATCGTTAAAGCCTAATAATTTTACTTATTTCTAGATCGTTATATAAACCTATATGATTTCATTCAATTGCCATGGGATGTCATATGTTGGTAATCAGAATATCACTTAAGAAATGATAGATAACAAAAACTGCACTCATGTTTTGAGTCACTTTTTAACATTTAGTTTTTAATGTTTTATATTTCACAGTCAATACCAGCTTTTGCTTTGATATTAAACAATTACAGTAAATCACAGCACTTTTAGTTATACCTTAAAATCTGTTTATACTACAGATCATTTATAATGTTAACTTTATTCTTTTTATATATATATTGAACTGCTTCCATTAACTCTGGCTAAATCTGGCATATGGCATGATTTATTTAATTTAGATTAATCTCCCTTTGATATAAGTAAATAAACAAAAATTGCACTATAAGACAAAAGGACCATTGATCGGACCTCCCTGAGACATTCAGGATTCGTATTTTGCTTTAAAACTTTGCTTTTAATGTCCCTTCTTTCTCTCTGAGCTGTCTGGCTTGTTTGTGATGGTCTTGGTGATTCTTTTTGTTGTTTTCTAACAAACCTCTGGGGCTTCAGACAACAGATGGATTAAACTGATGTTAGTTGGATGAATTATATTGCATTTGATGGTATTGAGGTAAACACAATTTATCTGATTTTTATTTGCAAACAATTCATCATTTACCACCGATTCTATTCTAAGTTAGGGTATCATACCACATACTAATTGCATTGAATTTGGTGTTTTTAATGAAGCAAAATGTGACAGAATCCCTGTTGCACATATAAACCATCAAAAAGTGATGTAATGGTGGATGAATTTTACAGCAACATATGCTCAGGTATCAGGGAAGGCGGCCCATCAAAACCCAGGTATATATCTTTCTCAGAGGTTATTAGATTGTAGGGGGGTTGGGCGGCAGTAAACCACCTTCCAGCTGCAGAACAAAAAGCTCACAGTGCACGTGTGCACACTCTGCTTCAAACACGCATGCTGTGGCCTCCTCCAGGCATCTTTCTCCATTCTGTCAAACTGAAGGCTCCCCAAATTTCTGTAGCCTACAGGACTGCACAGGAATTCTGACTTCCAGGAGGCACCAGGACATTTGCAGCAACGCAGCACACAAAGAAAACACATTTCCCAACATCAACAGCCTGTGGCTTGTTTCTAAAAGCTCACATGAAACGCTTTAGAGTAACCAGTAAAAACACAAGCCTTTTATGTTTTGCTGTCAAGTGAGAGCTCAGGGATGAACCTTTTATTTTAAGAATAAGCAAACATGATGTTCAAGGTGTAAATCAAGGCACAATTCTTAAAAAAAAAAAAATCTAACAGATTAGCTGTTTTTCCTCGTTATCTTTCTGCTTTTTGTTTTGACGAAGCATAGGGTTATCATTGCAGCGGAAATCAAAAGGGTCAAGTCCTCTGCGCACCTCTGATCGGAAGGGCGTTCTATTCGAGTGTATGCGCCTCAGGTAGAGCTGCAGGTCAAGGACGGCCACGTTGTAAACAGAGCAGTCATTTACCTGCCAATCACCAATTCTCAGCTCCAGGATCCGGACACCGATCTGCAATATCCACCCTCAGCTGGCAAATAAGGTGTGTGTTTGTGTGCGCCAACATTTTTGCATCCACAGTGCGTCTGACCTCCAGGGTGAGACAATTTGGAGTTCCTTTGAGCACTATGAGCAGATACGGTGTGGGAGACCTTGCTGGCACCGTCCTTCTTTATCACACCGCCGGTTAGGCCTAATCAGAACCGACATATTGTCTGTCTGACGGCTCATTCCACAGCAACGTTGGCATCAAAGTTTATGTCATTGCTTGAAATTGCTTTCTGAGCTAAGGGAAGGAAGGAACCAATAAGGGTTTCCATTTTGTGACTACAGGAGGCTCCGTGTGCAAACGGTTAGTGTGGAGCTCTAACAGCCATAATCCTAAAAATACACATGCAAAGAATACAGCTCAGTACATTCAGGAAGGCTTCTGTGTTAACTTAACTCTATATCTGCCTCGGCTTGCTACCCATTTAGCTTGCCTGGCAGTGATTGGTTGATGGGATTCATTCATATCTCATAATGAGGTCCATGATTTTATCACTTCAGAAAAAGGCAAGAGAAAAATGACAGGACACACCGCAAAAAGTCATTTTTTTCTTAAAATAAGTGCATTTAGAAATTTGAATTGAGGGAGGTAAAAGATACATTTTGCCAATGGAACAAGAAAAAAATTTACACTTAATAATAAGAAAACACATAATTGAATTGTACTCATTTCAAGTGCATATTATCTAATTATCTATTTTAAGGTCAAAGATACTCATTTAATTTGCAGATCATCTTATTTATCTTTAAAAAGTAAACACTACAAACACTCCCCGATTTTAGACATTTTACTTATTTCTAGAATGGTTTTTGCAGTGGAATAAGAAAAGCAACTTACACTGCAAAAAGCGATCTAGAAATAGAAGTAAAATGTCTTAAATTGAGTGTATTTACCCTTGATTTGAATAGGTAAATTTTATAATTTGCCAATGCAGTGAAATATTTTTACGCAAAATAAGATAATTAGATAATATGCGCGGGGAATAAGACAATGTAATTGTGTTTTCTTATTTTAAATCTAAATTGTCTTGTTCCATTGGCAAAATATCTCTAATCTCCTCAATTTAAGAAGAAATGGACTTATTTTAAGAAAAAATGACTTATCTAGATTTAGATTTTTTCCAGTGTAGATATACTTGCAAAAAAAAAATAAAGCAATGATCCAAGCTGAAGCTTTTAAATCATTAGGTGAGCGGCTGGCACAATGTTTGGCATCATTTGCATCATCATTTCTTTATTCAAATATCCCCCCAAAAAAAACTAATAATTCAATTTTTGTGAACATGGGTCATTTGTAAGGCTCCACAGTATCCAATAAGCTGAAGAAGGCCGACTAACAGTGTAAGGTAGTTAAATTGGTATTTTAGAAGCATTCTTCTTTTTTTTTTTTATTATACAGAGGCTTACTGTGAAGCTGAGAGTGGCAAAATATTCAAAATTGGTTTTCCTAAAATTACCAAGCCTGGGAGTATGAAAAATGTTTTTTTTTTTTTTTGGTTCTCTTTATACAGCTAAGAAATAAATAAATAACAAAAACTCCCAACTTACAGATTTTCCCTGGAAATTTTCAGCTGATAACTGAAAAATGGTGATGGAACTTATTATATGCCAAAATGAAATGTTCCTCACAATTAAGATATTGCAGAAAAAGTTAAGAAGTTTCAAGTACCCTCCATCACCAGAAACAATATACAGTCATTTCTGTGATTTAGTGGGTCTAAAAATCAAATTGAGATTGCGCATTGGTGTAATAGATCCAGACATCATTACCATGGGGAGATATAAGGACGCAGAGTTCCATTCCCTACAGCTCCGGCATTGCTTTCATCACAATGTGATTGCTCAATTGCATGTTTATCATCCATGACATTGGCGAAATGTTTCTTTCTCAGAGTCACCTCATAAAACCCTCATTTACAAAAGTTTAGCTGAGATTAGTCCATTAGCCAAATTACCTAGCCAAGCAGTTGATTTGCTAACGCAGCGTCTTCAATCTGGCGCACAGCATGGGACCTCACTCTGAGAAGACATAAGAGGAAAGAAAAAGGAAGAGACGGAAGAAGGAAGCCTGGAGTACGAGGGATAACGCTTGTCCCGGGGGAGCAATCTCTAATCTCTGCGCTGGCGTGTGACTCAACCAACCTTTACTTTTCCATGGGTTCAACGTCAAGCAGTAAAACCGTGCATCGCTTATAATGTTGGCGACCTTCATAAAAGCCAGACCAGCTCTGTCCTGAATCCAAGTTCTGCTTACACTTAATTGAAGGATAAGCGAGGAGTTTGTTCCCCCTGTCCTTCACTGTGAGGGTAAATATCAGAATGACACGGGGTGTAAGCAGTGCATGGTCACCTTTCCTTGCAGGAGACTGATTCCAGGACCTATAGATGAAATAGAAATTAAATCCTAGAAGTGGTTTCTAAAGAACTCAAACCAGAAAATGTCTCAGTTTAGTTTCCCTAATATTAGTGATGTCAAAAGGTATTCCCCCTCCTCAAATTGTCCTTGTGTTTTTTCTTGTTAACTAGATATGCTATTGTCAAAATAAAGTTTTATTTAATTCAAAATATGGGATAAAAAAATGAATTAAAATAAGCATATATCTTTCAATTAATGTACAGCATAATGCTAGAAATAAAGAAGATACCAGACAATATACAAATACTTTTTTTGCTGAGAGATTGAGTATATAGGTTCAATTCAATTCAGTTTATTTCTATAGCGCCCAGTGGCACGGGAAGGGGGGTGCTGCGGGGGCTGCAGCCTCCCTCGTCATAGCATCAGCCCCCATGGTGGGGGGCTGTGGGAGTAACATAATATTGTACTTAAAAAACATGAAATTAATTATGTATTTATTTCTTAAAAGACTGTGTTTGATAAGTGGGATTAAATGATGGGCTGTGTATAAGATATAAACTAATGATTCATTATTTTAATATTTCATAAAAAACTAGGCTACTCCCGCGGAAGCTTCCACCACCTCACATTCGTTTAGGCATGGCTAGCAATAGGCAGCAGAAACGTATTTCTGACTATTTCGAGGTAAGAAATGGTTTTAATTCCCCTATACCGCCGCATTTAGCGTTATTTATGTGCCTATTCGTCTTAGTGCTGTGGCTGAAGAAGTCTACGCTAGAATAAGGCTGCATATCACTAAATTTTATGTCTGTATTAAGCTATTTAGTGATAAAATTTGAAATTAGTTAATTTTTTTTTTTTTGTGTATGTGTTTTTTGTTTCAGATATGAAATCATTCCCCATATCCATAGTCGAATGGACTTTCAAGACGTTCAGTGCTCAGTTTAGGCTATATTTAGGCCATTTTTTATTCAAGTATTCCTGATCCTGTTGATTGGGAGCTGTTGTTTGTTTTGAATGATTAAAAAGAGAAGAAATAAAGTTTAAAATGTTCATGCTTTAGAATAGTCATTTTAAATGGCAGTTTTTCGGCGACAAATGTAGGCCTACAATATTATATTAAGCGTCAGCCACAGCCCTCAACATGGCGTCATGTGTTTCCAGCAGCCATCCAGCCCCTAAGCGAAACAGCAACTTCCAGCAGCCTGATAAAAGCGCCAAATTCCCAACACTGCATCTCCAGGCACTTTCCAGTTCAACCAGATCATCCAGTCAGATTTGATTCAAAGTTTTTCTATCTAACCAGCTGATTGCATCGACTCATTGACTCTTCAGCAATCCCTCACACTAAGCATGCTTGTAGCGACAGTGGAGAGAGGAAAAACTCCCTTTGAACAGGAAGAAACCTCCAGCAGAACCAGGCTCAGTGTGAGCGGCCATCTGCTGAGGCCCACTGGGGTTCAAGGAGACAGAAGCAGACATACAGAAAAGAAGCATAGATACAAAAGGCAACTGTCAACCAGCTCCACAGGCGCCCCTGTCCAGAGAAACACACAGCCAGGCAGACGAGCTCCGAGCCAGCTCCCATGTCAGAGGATGAAGAGAGCACATCCAGTTAGTCACAGTCAGAGAAACAGGACTACACTGGAAAACAGGCCAAGCTCCAACATCTAGAAACACAAAGGTGTTGATGGCAGCAGCACAGCTGATATTTCTCTCCAGGATGGAGTCACAGCCAAACAGGAACAGACCAGATGAAGCTACTATGAGAAAAAGCAGAGAGAGCAGAACGTTAGAGATTGAACTAACAGGATTCTGCAGTGGGAGAATAGAGATAGAATGATGCAGAATGATGAAAAAGGGGTTAAAGGTGTTAATTTTAAATCCTTTATTGCTCAAAAAGGACAGAATTTGCTTTTGAATAAATTATATAAAATATCGAGAGGTGAGCGGCTCCAAATTTTCTTCAACAGAGAGTCTCCAGACCGATCTGCGAAAGGGACGCTTGGAAGCTCGGTGATCAGGATGGTCTCAACGAGGCTAAGTATTCGCAATGACTGAACAACAAATGTTTCCATTTCTGCATCTACTTTTTTCAGAAAAGGTAAAAAAAAATAAATAGTTCAAGCCAGCGTAAAACATTTTTCTTAAATGTACCGTTTCAAATTTTTCTGTTTCTGCTTCAAAATGCGTATAAGAGAAGTTCATGGAATCAACTCTACTGTCGGAACAAATGTATGAAGACTTATTTAAAACTTATTTAAAGGTTTAGGGAATATTTTCAGTATTTTCACATGGAACCAGGCTGGTTTGAGTAGCTTCACTGCTTCCCTTCACTGATTAATTTATCTAAAACATTAAGCTGCAATAAAAAAACCAAAAACAGACAAAATCGCAAAGGAACCAAACACCTCTTTAAAGAATGAATAATGTGAATAAATAACAATGTGTAAATTATAGGGACTTCATAAAGAGTTTTAAAGCTTTGAATAAATGACGTTTGGGTTTGGTTGCCCTAATATTTTGTTGGTGAGTGAGTTAAGTTTATTCAAAGGCATTTTCCTTTCAAACCCACTATTTTATGCCCTTTTCTTACTTTTTTCTTATCACCTGGTGGCTGTGGAAGAGATTAAAACACATTAAGTCAGAAGACAATTACTCAATTTTCTTCCAACCATTCTTTGCTGCTCCGTTCCCTTTACCTGCTCTGGATTTTGGGACAGCTGTGGTGTCTAAACTAAGGTTTGACCCCCTTATTTAAAGAGGTTAATGTGCTGGACTGTTACAGACAGAGAAATGGGGTGAAGCCTGTATCAGTGCCTTACAGTTGGCTCCAGGGAGAATTTGAATCCTTTTCATCTGTCACTCTCAAGGTGTCGTTCTCCACCCCAGGTTGTTATCGGCACGCCGGCTCTGACAGCTTCAAGCCGCTTTCTCGAGAAAAAATAAATAAATAAAAGAAATTGCTGCAAAGCCTAACGATGAATGCAGGTGGAGGGAGAGAAAAATGACATATCATTTTGGCAAAGACGTGGATTGATGCTGCTCTTTTGACATTTTCTAATAAACAGAGAAAGCCAGAGCATTATGTTTATTTTGTGTTATTCATGGGGAAGTCTTGGATTACTTTGTAAATTCCTCTTGATCCCATTGTAATACCTGTAATGGGATGCTGGCCTGACTTAAAGCCCAATGTAAACCATTTATGTTGAACCTTAGACTTCCTGATGTCCTGATAACCATTCCCACTCTAATCTATTTTAAATAGTGTCATTCACAATTTGCTCCCAACCTGCGGACCAAATTGGATGATTAACGGTTATCATATCAGAGATATGATTGTTCCTAAAACATTAAGCTGTAATAAACATTAAGCCCAGAGCCTACCAGAGACTGTCATGATGGACTCCGCCCTCAACCTTCAGAGAAATATAAAGAAAGTTACTAAGTCAGCTCTTTCATATTCCAGGATTGAGTGACCAATGTCCAAGCAAGATCTAGAAAAACTAATTTATGCATTTATCTTTGTAGGCAGAATTAAATACCAGTATAGCCTTTTATAGGTTTGCTTCAGATACAGTACAGCTGCAGTTGATCTGAAACGCTGCTGCCGGTGTCCTCACTAAGACTAAGAAAGTAGAGCACATCGCCCAGTTCTGAAGTCCTTCCACCGGCTCCCTGTAGCTCAGAGAATAGACCTTAAAATCCTTTTGTTAGTCTAGAAATCAACTAATGATTCAGCACCTCAATTCATAACATATTTGTTGTCAGTGGATCAACCTCCCAGACCACTCAGGTCTTCTACCTCCAGCCAACTCTGTTCACCCAGAACTACAGTAGAACCAAACATGGAGAATTAGCATTTAGTTCCTATGCTCAACTGATCTGGAACAAACCAAAAATACTGTAAGACTGGTAGTAAGTAGGGGTGTAAATAATAATCGCTTAGTATCGATGCATCGATCCAACAGCTTCTACCCATCCGATGCATCATACGTCCGCAAAGAGAATCGATTCATGTTTTTTCCTCCGGTCTATTTTAATCCATTTGCTCCTGAGCGTGATTCTGCACACAGCTACTTCGGTGAACTTAAGGCGGCTCCTTTGTTTCCTGTCATAAGCCTCCTGGATGCACTGATTACATCCGTGTGTAGCAGCGGGCCTGGTTGCTAATACATATTTTGATTAATCATGAACGGAAATATCAGTGGCTAAACCGGGTCTTTGCGCCACTACGCTGCGCGCACCCTGGTTATACTCTTACATAGAAAGAGATGACATGAATTGGGGGCGATTGTATAAATATTGAGCGATGGTCAGAGCTACACTGTGAGGTCACCGTCGGCCGGCGTGGGAGTTCAGGTGGAAAAAGGGTCCCAGCGTTCTCGCGCACCTCGCTCTTCTAGTGGGTCAAACTTCACGAGTTGTTTTCCGCAATTTCGGTCATAAAAACGAAACAAGCCGGCCTCCTCTCTGCGGCACTGTCTGCGGTCAGCTACAATTTAGGAGAGGAGCAGCGGAATCATCTGTGAAGGGGGGCGGGGCGTCTGGAGCCGAGGTATTGCATTGCACTCATTGCACTGATTTTTTGCAGTATTTTTTGATGCAACTTTTCTACTTCTGTTATTTGCTGTTTCTAAAAAAAAAAAATGCATAACGATATTACAGCTTTCATTGATTTATTTGAAACTTGAAACTTTGTTTAGCCTGTACGGTCTAAAAAATAAAAAATAAAAATTAATCGATTAATCGAATTGTATCGTGGCGTATTCTTGAGTATCGAAAATAATCGAATCGTTGGGTCAGGAAATTGATACTGAATCGAATCACCATGATGGGTGTGATTTACACCTCTAGTAGTGAGCCTGAATTCTTTAAAGTCAAAGTTAAAAACACATTTTTTTAATGCAGCCTTTGATTATTACATTTTTGTGGTCCAACTGCTCTATTTGTTTTTGATGCTTATATCTTTACTTGCTGTTTCTCTATTTCATTTTTTCTCTAATTATTTTAAAAATTTGCCAGGGTGACCATCGCATGTTGTGTATGGCTGAAACCCAGACAGGCCTCTAAATACTAACCCTACATCGCTAAAAATATCTAGAAATAAGTAAAAAATGTCTTAAACTGTGTAGTCAACCTTAGTTTGAGCAGGTAAATAATATAATCTGACAATGGAATGAGTATTTTTACTCTTGGAATAACATAATTAGATAATATGAACATAAAATAATGCAATAATTTTTTCTTAACTGTGAATTGTTTTGGCAAAGTGTTTCACTTTCCTCAAGTAACTTATTGTAAGAAAAAATTACTTTATATTTACATTTTTGCAGAATAAGCACTAAGCATGAGTGAACGCATAGAGAGTCTGCCATATTAAGGAACGTCACAAAGCCCGTAGTGGGTAGGACGAATGCACCATTCAGCCTTTAGATAGTGATTCTGCATCAGTCCAGGCTCGCTGAAAATTTGCAGTGGGTTTAACGCAAACTAGCGGCAGAGGAAACATGTGCATCCTAATGTGAGTTCCACTGGTTTGCCTCATTTTCATCAGACTGGCAGAAAATTACAAGTCAGGTATGAGGAAAAACTCATTAGTTCCAAAAGGGAAAGTGCTTTTTGAAATAGTTTTATTTGACCACATTTATTTGTTTTTAAAAAGGGGTAAATGTTTGACTTCATGTCAACCTGCAACAGCCGCTTTTCCTTAACGCACAGAAAGCAGAGCGGCAGTCAGAGTCACAGACTCCCAATCAAAATATGAAGCAGCGTCCCACATCATGAACAACCTAAATACTTTAAAAATAAAATAGAACATGTATGAGTTTATATGAAATGCAAAAGAAAATATATGTTTAAAGAAAAAAATGCAACCACAACAAAGACTAAAATAGTTTAAAATTGGATAAGGCATTAAAAGCTGACTTTTTATTACTTTTAACCAATTTGTCAGGTTGAGTCATTATAAATAATTACAATTCACAATTTTTTTTTTTTTTTAAATCAAGGCATTAATTGGTACTAAAATTAATTAAATATGTCTATCGTGGCATTCATAATTCTTTTATAAAAAATTTTTTATAAAAAACAATTTCGTCAGATATATTATATCGCTATTAATTTGCGTTGAAATGATCATACAGCCGTATTTTTGGAAAGGAAACTTTTACATACATACAGGAGTCATGGAACTGTGCTTACAGCTCCTTCATATTTCATGTACACTAATAACTTGTGTACATGGTTCTTTATTGATAATTTAAAATCATTTTCTAATTGCATTAAAATAGAGTTCCTCATTACTGTATGAACCCTGTGAAACACTTAATTTAATATGGCATATTTAAAAAATCCCACCGTCATCCAGCAGTTTCATTTATAGTACAAAAACATTTATTTATTTATTTATTTATTTTGTAGATTTTTGGTAACGGGATAACTATGACTATTCTAAACTGTTTTTATGAACTTTGTTTGTTCTCTACTCCCAAACTCAGTATCTCTTTTCATTCCTGTAATAAGAAGTTTTCTTTGATTTGATGAAACTTTTAAGTCCCTCGATATAAAAATAAATATTTTGATGGAGATGAGAAATCTGCTTCCTGGTTGGTGAATAACCACTAGTTTGGATCCAATCATTTAAATAAACGGTGTTAGTTTTTTTTTTAATATATAAGAATTATGCTATAATTTCTAGTTACCGATCTGTTGCTACTATATTTTAATTTGATCTAACCGGAATTTGTCGATGCTTCTTTTTCCTGTTTGCGCGACATACCGCGGATCTTGACCTGGCCGACCGAGCGGAGCAAAAAATAGCTCGGCTCCAGTAATTTATCGGTGACGGACGGATAAGACATACGTGGACGGAGACGTGCGGAGAAGTAGCGGTGGAAGTGGAACAGCTCTCTATTGATTGGGCAGCTTTTTCAGGCGCTCAAGCACGACGTACGTCAGCGGGTTGGAGCGCTGACGGAGTATGTGGAATCTGGGGGTAAGAGTTCTATCACTCGCACTCACTCACAGAAAGGAACCCTGACATTTATTTTTGAATTTAATAAACAAGGTGCAATTTAAAGCAACACTGTAAATTTTAAGTAAGTTGTGCAGCAAAAGCTGGAAAAGTCAGTTATGTTTAGCATTGTGCCTAATAAATAGCTTTGTTGTCCCACATTTGCTAAATGAGGTCTGGTAAACCTAGTCTAATATGACACAAGGGTTTCCTTTTCTAGTTTGTAGTTGCGCCTTAGTCTTCCTTTCTAGCATAACTGATTAAAAAGTGCAGCATGCTCTGAACGTCTGCTTTGTTCCTCGGTTCTCATGACGCTGTTTATTCACTTAGTTTCTCCAGCAAACTCTGCATATTCCACAGAACAGTTAGATTTATACTGAGAATAAATTACCTACAGATGAGTGACATTCAGTAATTAGCTGACCCCTGAAGGGCAATTAGTTCAACTGTACGTTCTGTTGCGATATCAGATTAAATATGCCTGAATACATGCCCAAACCATGTTTGAGATTAAGAAATATGAAAACCAATCATTTTTATTTTACTGTTCAGTC
>JAGKQL010000005.1:1138968-1182147 GCA_018398635.1 Cyprinodon brontotheroides | reverse complement strand
TTATTTGAATGTCAGCAGACAGCAAGAAGCCTCCCAGATCTCCAGATTAATTCATTCTTTATTCATTCATTGTTTCATTCAATAAACAATTTAATTTCAGTTCAGGGTTTATTTATATTGTGCCAGCTCACAACACGTCAATCTCAAGGCACTTAACAGAGACAACCTGATCACACATTCAGATTGGTTTAAAGTTTACTATTTAAGGAAAACCAGCTGATTGCATCGACGCACATATTGACTTTCTCCGCAATCCCTCACACTAAGCATGCTTGTAGCGACAGTGGAGAGGAAAAACTCCCTTGAACAGGAAGAAACCTCCAGCAGAACCAGGCTTCAGTGTGAGCGCCATCTGCTTTAGCGAGGCGACTGGGGTTCATTTCCAGAAGCAGACATAGAAACAAAGGCAGAGATAGTGTTAGGTTTTATTCAATAATGATTATAAAATTTATGTGTGTGTGCTTATAAACATTGAAGCAAAGAGATGCTTCACTCTGTCTTGTGATTCAGTCAGTTGAGCATCCTGTCTTATGAGCTGATCAACTGTCCTTTCAGAACAATACTCTGTTTGTAACCATGTGTTATGTTCTGTTAATAAAAGACGAATGCAGGAGGGGGGTCGTAGAAAGAGCTGGAGGTTAGGTTGGTCTCTTTCCGCTCCTGCAGAAGCTGTTGTTGAAAATCCCTCTTTGTGTATTCAGTCCTTCTTTTATGAACTTACCTAAGAGATAGAAAAAGCAACTTCCAACCAGCCCCACAGGCGGCCCCGTCCAGGAAACACCCAGTCTGTTAGATATCTAGTCAGATATCCAACTGAGGCTTTAGGTAGTTTAAATAATGAAATCTTAAACTCATGGAAAGCCATCAGGTTCTATGCTCCTTTGAATGAACTGTCACATTTTATTTAATTGGATACATTTAGCGCTTATCTTGTTGTTGTGGATTTGAAAATGTTTACATGGATTGTCACACCCTTTTACAGAAAGTTCATCCCCCCCATAAGCATGCATTGCACCGCATGTTTTTTTGTGCGCAGATATGTTTTATAGCCTACGTCAGCAAATAGTCCTGAGGCCATTATTTGGTTTTGACCAGGTGGAAAACAAGCTCTCTAATTTTAAGGTACACCAAATGTGGTCTGTTTGTTTGCACCTAAATGTTTCCAGAGCTTCCCCTGGAGTTATACCAGGGAGAAGCCAAGCTGAGCATGCATCTTGCTGTCATGATCTGGCCTGTTTGCTCCTCCCTAATTAGTAATTCACTCTCACCTGCCCTCTTCCCTCCCTGCCTCGGATTATAATGTATTCCTCTCACCTGTTTCCTCTGGTTTTATATTCAGTTCAACCTGAGCATTCAGTGTCAGATCATTACTTGCTTTGTCTCTTTTTTAGTCTGTCTGTTCAGTTTTATTTTTATGGTTCGTGTCCTGGATCTAGCAGCCAGTGGAAGAGGGTTTTAGTGTTTGTCTCATCTCCTAATCATCCACTGTTCCTCCTGCCTTTGAGTCCTCTGGGTTTGGCTCTATATGTGGGAGGTTCAGTTTTATCCAGTAAGCCTGGCTCAGGAGGAAGCCAGTTTAAAGTCCTGCTTCAAGTTCGGTTCCTCGTCCTGTCTCGGCTACCCTCTTCCACTGGCCTGCCTGTCTGCACCTGATCCTCTGCTCGCAATGTGACCACCTGGTCATAGCTTCTGGTCCCAGTCGAACTCTACAGACCCTCCTGGGAGCCTGTGGATGCCTGGAGTCTGGATCCTGCCACCTGTTTCTGTTTCTGTGTTCTGGATCCCTGACCGGGATCAGCTTCCAGCATCACCTTTGGGACTGCAGCGCAGGGGACATTCTTGGTCTGGACTGTTAAACCAGGTAAAGTGACCAACACAGATATTCTTATATCAGTTTATAGGTGGTCACTTACCTGTGTTTTCCCTCCCTAGAGTGTCTCGCGATTGGTGTGCCGCTACCCTGCCTGCAGTGTCGCTGAGCCACAGCCCGCTTTGTTTTGTTTGTTTAATAAACCTGTTTGAACTTTCCTACTGACTGTCTATATGAATGCGGTCCATCTGTCACCGGTTCTGACACTTGCCACCCACTACCACCTTTGAATAAATACTCTTATCTATCTCATTGCCTCTTTAAATGGCATTCAGAAGACATTTTGGGAATGAGGGGGGGGTTTGCTGTAAGTGCAAGAGGAAAGCTCCTGGTTATGAGTAAGAAGCCAGAAACTTTGGACAAGTTTGGAAAATCAAGGAGCAGAAACTACACTGCAAAAAAATATGAAATCTAAATAAGTCCTTTTTTCTTAAAATAAGTGCAACTTTTCTTGAATTTATGAGGTAAGTGAGACACTTTGCCAGTGGAATCAGACAGTTTACATTTAAAATAAGAAAAAGTAACTGCATTGTCTTGTTTCAAGTGAATATGATCAAATTTTCTTAATTGAAGGGTAAAAATACTCATTCCATAGATCTTCTGATTTACCAACTCAAATTAAAGGCTACCGTAAATACACTTCATTTAAGAATCTTATACTTCTCTCTAGATCATTTTGCAGTGTAAAACAAACAATCAATCACTGTTATTTAAGTCATGTTGTCTTCTAAGCAACAGCAAACTGAAAACTTTTTTTATAATAAATAACTGAATTTTAATCACAGCCTACATGAGATTAAGTTTCTACTGCATAACCATGATATATGATTTAGTTGTTTTTTTGTTTATGCTGTTGAGGGAACTGGCCTCTAATTTTAGGAACTGTCAGGATAAATTCAACAAACCTTATCGTAAATTATATTATTGCTGTGTGGATGAAGAATAGCCTTTTGACATCCTTCTTATTTTCATTTTGGCACATAAGTCAGGCTATTTCTTATTAACCACTGTTCCGACATCAGAGGGACTTTTTCAGCAGAGAATTCCTTCTTTGCCCTCTCTGACACTTCAATTCATTCTTCACATCTCGCTCTAGAAGAAAAATAGAAACAGTGATGTGAGAAATCCCCAGACGCTCGCAGATTGTAATAATCTCTTTTTCACATTCTTCGATTCCTAACGCCTTTCCCCATAAAACAAATTTATGATAATCCATTGATGTTTTTCAAATCCACATGAGGGCAGCCAAACATGATTTTTCTCCTCTTACTGTATGTGTGTTTGGAAGCACAACAGCAATGTACTCTGTTATAATTACCTCCAGTGTGCTTTCATTCACATACTTTAGCAGTCCTTTGGATTTTGGATTACCATACCACTGCAGAGATTTCAAAGTTGCTATAATTCAAAAAAAAAAACTCGGATCCGATGCCTAAATTCCTTATAGCACAAGATGAACACATGCTAATCTGCTTTGATGTTTGAGGGGTGTTTGTACATATTTATGGCTTACACAGCAAACCAGTCTTCCAGTCAGAAGCTGGCAGATATCAACATTTATGCGAACTGTCTGCTAATAATAGTGTAGCTTTGGTATTAATTAAGCTTTTTAATGACTTATGTATCTCCCCATGTACTCTGAAAGCCCTAAATAAAAACCAGTTCAATTAATCAATTCAGTTCAGAAGTAACCTAATTAGTAAGTCCAGCCATTATACATAAAGTCCCCAGCAATGTAAAGGAAAGATCTAATCGGATAAGAACTAATTTAAACCCTTTCCCTGCATGCAAAGTACTTAGTGGGAAAGAAACAAAACAACATTTACCTTGAAGGCAACATGCCTACAATGGCTGATCACCAAATGCATTTCACCTGATTAGAAATATGCAGGAACAGCTTTCTGAGAAAAAAAAAAAAGGCAAAAAGAGATTAAAACATCAAAACTATTCCTTTTTCTCCTTGTAATGAATGTGTTTTAGGAATAGCAATAAGGGTTTCAAGAGTTCAGATTTAAAGGTCAAAATTACCACAAATGCAACAGATGCTGCAAATTATTGTAAGGAAATGAATCAATCTTTTGTTTCCATATTGTCCGATGCAAGTGTCCTCGTAATGTAACTACACTCCACAAATATCAATACTCACGAGATAAGGATGGTCTCACGGGGCTATAGGCGCGAGTCCAACTGGAAGAAACTGATTGCTTTCCTACATCCACCTGCGACACAGCCAATCAGCTTTGAACCACGGCTCCACGAAAGCCAATCAGCATCCAAAGTTCATCTTAAAAGGCCTCCGATCCGCAACTTTTCTCCCTCCTAGTGCGCAGGCGATGGTTGCGCCGTGTGACTTCATTCAGATGACCCCATTTCAACCCACCTCCAGCCCCTCCTCCACTATCATAGCTAAAGCTTCTTCAGAGTTTCATTACTCTTACTGCATTCTGCTAATTTCAACCGCCATGTTGAGCCTGGTTCTGCCAGAGGTTTCTTCTTAATGGGGAGTTTTTCCTCTCCACTGTCGCTTCATGCTTGCTCATCATGGACAGGTTGTGTCAACCTGTGCTATCCAACTGGACTTCCATCTTCCAGGTCCCTGAGTGAAACTCTAGTATCAGCACTACTGGTAGCTTTAGGAGTGTATGCTAAAATTTATAGCAGAGGTCTTCAACAGGGGACTTTTTTTTTTTTTTTATTTTCCCCACTGCAATTTTTCCACTAATTGAAATGTCTTTAAATCCACATGAACATGAATTCAACAGACTGTAGTAAACAGATAAATGGAGGCAGAAGATGTCTTTCAGTCATCAATGCATAGCCTCAGTCAGACCATCCTGATCTCGCGAGCTTTCAAGGTTTCACTCGCTAATCAGTCTGGAGACTCTCCGCTAAAGAAAATTTGGAGCCGCTCACCAAACAAACGCCCAATCAGCGCTGGCTTTGAGAGGCGGGTTGAGGTGTGACGAACGAGAAGTGTGACAGTTCAGTCTAAAGAACATGGCGGCTTCAGCCGATGAAACTAGCGCTAGCGTGGCTATCGAGCAAGTTTTTATCGGAATTACAGAGTATTTCTTCACTGAAAGAAGAGCAAAATACTGCTCTGGAGGCTTTTCTCAGAGGAAAAGATGTTTTTGCTCTTCTCCCGACTGGTTTCGGCAAGAGTTTGATCTATCAATTGGCTCCTCTTCGCCGTCGCTCTGTTAGTACGTCATATGCTTCGCTGATCTGATTGGTTTATTTGGCCCGGTCTATCACCAACATAGGCCAATCAGCTAACCAGTATTTTCGCCCTTCCCAAAATTACTTCAACGGAAGGTTTCCAGATGGATATGCGGAGCAAATCCATCTGGCGGAGTCAGGTTAATCAATGCACAATCAGCTTACACACAGGAGCTCTTTCTTCAGCTGCTGGACACCGTTTCATTCACAAACACCTGTCCCATCAACCAGGGAATCAGAATACTTTAATAATCCCAGGGAGGGATTAATTTAGTTACATTACTCCATCTGTAATAGAGCAGTCACTCTATTACAGATGGAGTAGTGTAACTAAAGTCATTTCTCCCTGGGATTATTATAGCACAACTTTGATATAACATAATTTCATACAATATATATAACTAGGGGGAAATGTTGCAGACCCCTGATGTATACCAATGTTTCTTTAGGTCAAGGGGATGCCCATGCTCTAAATGTAATTTTTGATCTCTAGAAGTTAGAGTACTCTAGAGTATACCTGTTAAACCTAAAATCATGTGTAATCTCTGAGCTGTGTTTTTATTCCATTTTTCAGTCACTAATGTTTCTCTTCTGGTGGATTCTCATAATCCAAAACACAATGTGGGCGAAGGATTTTCCTCCATCTGCTTTTTTCTGGCAAACTAAAAAGAGGTAGCCAATGTTTTTTAAGCAGTTTATTCAAATTCTGCCACTTTTGTTTTAACTGCCCTGTTGGTAGCTAATCTGCTGCTGTTTTACTTCCAATGCATGTTAAAGAAGCCTGTTGAAGGCACCAGTAAAGCTGCATCTTATCACAGAAGCAAGAAGTAAGTCTATGATTAATATAATGGACAAGTAAGCACATTTAGCTGAACTGCAAAACTGTTTCTCAAATAAATAGTTTTTATGCTTTTGCAATTATGGTTACCTTACCAAAAGCTGACAATCTAATGAGCACAACACCAGGAATAAGGTGGCATATTCACCAGCTATACTGTGTTCCAGATTGCTTTTATGTGTATTGTAAATAAAGCCTGTAAAATTTAAAAGCATTTTAAGACAGAGACACATAATACATTTTCAATCCTATGGTCAACATTTTGTTTTTTGCACAGTGAGTAAATGCCTTTTATCAGCTTTGCTTAAAACTGAAGCCATTTGAATCGTAAACAGGCTGTTCAGACCTTATGAGTTTAAGACATGCAGCCACTTAGATGTGAAATATCTAAAGCTCAGTTTTTCACCAGAGTAAAGTTTTCAGTAGTAAAAAGTTTTTAATAGAGGTGTTTGTTGCTGTCTGTTTATCGTGTATTACTACACACAGCTGCTCACTGTGCATGGATGACTTATCAACAGGGAAATAAAGAAGCCATGTCTTTCATTTTTGCATATGTTTCTGTTGGTACAATGTGTTCAGATTAACTTCAAATATTAAACGCTTTCATTGTAACATTTTTACGTCAGCGCTGGTCATATAAAACACATCTGAGCCAAGCAAAAACCTAAGGATATGGGGGAAAAAAACTAAATGTTAATAAATTAATGGCATCCAGACATCAGAGATCATTTTAATATTACCTTGTGTGTTGATACATTTATGAAATCAGTTAATTAATGATGAAAATGTTGATGTATGAAAGCAGGAGCTGCCTAAGCCTTCATTTATTTTTGGGAGAGACATACAGTATTGCAGAGAAACGCACTGCAAAAAATAGAAATCTCAATAAGTTATTTTTTCTTAAAATAAGTGCGTTTTTCCTTGAATTGAGGAGGTAAGTAAGACACTTTGTTAATGGAACAAGAAATTTCCTTTTAAAATTAGAAAAAATAATTATGATTTTATTTCAGGTAAATATTATCTAACTATTTTATTTTTAAGAGTAAAATATTCCATTGGTAAATCATCTTAGTTTACTTCCAGCTGAAATTAAGGGTAAATATACTTAATTTAAGAATTTTTAACTTAATTCTGGATTTCACTTTTTGCAGTGCAGTGGTTCCTGCACCTGTTGCCAGTAGTACAATGCAAACATGATATGGAATTAAGTAAAAATTACTTAAATCAAGTGTATTTACCCTTAATTTGAGAAAGTAAACAAGATAGTTTGCCAATGGAGTGAGTATTTTTACACTTAAATTAAGATAATTAGATATTATGCACTTGAAATAAGACAATGCAATTGTTTTTTTATTTTTGAAATGTAAATTGTCTTGTACTCCATTGGCAAAGTGTCTCACTTACCTCCTCAATTCAAGAAAAAAATGCAATTATTGTAAGAACAAATTACTTATTTAGATTTACATTTTTTGCAGTGTAAGACAGAGATACTCCTGCAAAATTAAGCAATAAAACCTCCATTTCTCAACTTTTTTCCCAAATAAGCATTCTTTCTATTGGATAAACATAAAATAATGCATAATAGTTTATGTGGAAATCTGTGCTCAATTTGTTTTTGTCACTTTTCCTTTCTCATTGTTGTTAAAATGACATCAGGATTTCTGAACACACTGCAAAATTGTCCATTTCACAAATCAAAAAGTATTTTTGATCTTCATTTCTAACTGATGTACCGACTGAGAGGAAATTAGGTTTGATTACATAAACCCTTTTTGAGAAAATCCGTCTCACAACATATGTGGAACAATCTGCCATTGCAGTAACACAATCACACTCTGTAAGATGTCTTGTTTTAAGATTGTATATTATAAATTCAAGAAGACTTAGCAATTGTAATTGTCTTACTGCACATGCAGATGATTACAAAAATTTTAAAAAGAATCTTCTCAAAAGAAGACTAATAATCTGAGAGAATTTTAGCCTGATAAAACACAACCCACCTTCTTTTTCTGTACTGCTCCAATTGTTTTCATAGCCGCACAGACTGGATATGCCACTGCCTCCCCTCCTGCTGGGTACTGGGTAGCTTTTTGTGGCACCTTCTAGGTAACTATGTGATAATGTCAAAGATCTTTTGCTTAACAGTGTTCTCTCCAGTCCGTTTTGACATTACCCTAATAGTCCATTGTAAAACAAGGAAAAAATGTTTCTACATTTTTGTCATATTGCCAGTGTTAGTTTTTAAAATAAAATATAACCAAATACGGATTTGATTGTTTGCTGTATGTTAAATAGATTTAAAATCCCTATAGAGCACTCCTGACGTGCCTTACCCAGCAGGTTAATTAGCCTATTGAACTAAAGCTAAAATTATCTTGTTGCCATTTGTCAATTAAACTTTCCTGACTTCGAAAAACATCATTTGCACTACAAAGAACTCATCCTTTTGTTAAGTTACCCTATCTTGTCTGGGAAGCTCTCACGGTGCTGCCATTTGTCACCCTGGCAAACAGCACGCCGTGGTTGAAGCGTTGAGAACAAAAGTAGCCACGGCGTACGAGTTGTTGTGTCCAACACCTTTATCTGTCAGCGACCGTATTAGCCGATGCGCCCTCTCTCCTCCTCCTTCAGGAGAAGCTGGAGATTGGATTGATTCTCTCTGTCTCTCCCTCTGCCTGGTCTGAGGCATCGGAGGGTGTTGATCTCCCCACAGTTCAGGCATACTGCCCTGGCGAGAGGCAGAGGCGTAGCCGAGCAAGAGCGAGGTCACAGATATGATTATCCTCAAGTGTCAATACAAAAAGGAGATGTGGGAAAGGTCCCCGCTGAGCTGGAAAATTAATGGCTTTGACCTCATCAAACCTGCGGAAGCATCTCCACTTGCTAATTAAGATTGAGTGGAGGAAAGTCATCAGTGTGCAGCGCCGGCCATCTTAGCTGGGGCTAATCAAGCACACTTCACTTCACTGCTCTTTGTATTTAGCAAAGAAAAAAAGTCTAGACAGGATAGGGAAGAGGTGACGCAGCTGGCAGTGCTTTATAATCACGATAACAGCGTTTTCTCAATAAAAACGGTCCACCACATCCTCTAGTTTTCATACCCAGCGTGTTTGTGTGTGGGTGGGTGGATGTGTGCATCTCAGTTATATGATCAGGTAGTGATGCCCCAATAACAGTCTTGTTATTACCAATTAAAGTCTCTAACATCGCTCATAAAAAGGCACTGTAAACCTGGCATAGGGGCCATTATTGCCTCACATTACTACAGTACAACAACCACATGGTTATGGGCCGAGGACAATGCGCACATGAACATTTAAACTAGCTGTATTTTTTTTTTATTTAACTCTGCCAGGGTCATACGTCTCGAACAAAACTTTCCAATAAATCATGCATGTTTACTTGTAAGGCTGAGGGATATTTGGAAAGATGCAAAATTCAACATCAGTATGAGAGATTTGAGAGATATTACTGGCGTTCTCCTTTGGATTTATTGCTGTCACTAAAAAATTAAATGCGTTTTATATTGTCTCCATTAAGTTGCTTGTCTGACGTCATCATCAGACATGTTCAAAGCAGTCCAGCAAGATACGATTAGACCATGTTTATCTGCATTTAAGTTGTGCCTTTTTTTTTAGGTTATGCGCTGTAAACTGTAGAGGTGAGAGGAAAGGCAAACATAAAAATGACTTCATTTATTAAAAAAATCCAAATCCAAAATAATTAGCTGCTGGAAGTGAAAAGCTGCCCAAAGTTTGGCAGTTATTTAAAACATTTCAAAGATTAAAATGTTTAAGTAAACACATCTTTTATTTTATGCCTTTTTTGGGGATAAACACAAATACTTTTTATATATTCCTAACATCATTTCTGAAAAAGAGGAACCAAAATATTTTTTATTGGTTTTCTATAATGTAACAGAGACTACTACAAAAGAAACCAGTAGATTTGTTTTACAAAATATGGTTGCAGTCACGTTTTATTCCTTTTTAATGTCAAAATTGATCAAATTAGTACATAAAGCGGTGTAACATACCTCACAGTAACATACTACTTTATTAGTCAGTCAAATATTTTTTATTTTTTATTCAGTGTGCGAAATACCTGTCAATATTTGGGGGGTCTCCGTCTCCCAATCGTTGCGCAATACCAATCTAAATGTTCTCAATATGCAGCAGGCCTATAACATTTTAGAGTCAAAGTCAGCTTTAATGTCAATTATTCACATTCACCAGACATACAAGGACTGGAGAGGATGTTTCTCATTCACCAACAGTGACACAGATAAAGCACAGGCACAACAGATAAGATCAGCTCCTAATATTAAAATGTAAACCTTCAATTTCACAATAAAAATATAAAATGAACAATAATTGGGGCTTACAGTGGCGTTGGATGTTAGTTTGGTGCCATTCGAACTTAGTCCCTCTACAACGCTTGAGGTCGGAAGTTCGGTCTGGCATTGTTCAATAGTAGCGCGAGTATGCTCGCACAATATCTGGCGGGGCAATCAAATTGTCAGGGCGGGGCTTTATAGGATGATGGACAGTTGATCAACAGTAACGTAATCAACCACGCCACCAAAGCGCCGCTTGGGTGACAACAACAATGGCTGCAGCTGGGAGAGTTGAGGTGAGTAGATTCTGCTATTAGGTCTGTTCTAGAAGATATCGACAGCAAATTCATTTTTTGCAACACCGCAAAAATCGCTCACGCCATCTTGCTTCTCATTCTAGGCGCAGTAACTGCACGCTTTGATTTTGTTGACAACAACTATGCGTGGCTTAACATACGCCACGCACTCCGTTGCTCTTATTGGTTGTAGGTCTATCCAATTGAGTGCAGAGGCATTTTTTTCCTGGTTCGTTCAAAACACGCCCCATAATCACAGCTCTATGGAGCAGCATCAGACTTGTATTCTGACTAGAATTGAGTAGGACTACATCAGGCTAGTTGGATGTAGGAGTTTGCCCTGAAATCGAAGGGTTGACGGTTCAAGCCCCGACTCCGACTTTCAGTGTCCTTGGGCAAGACACTTCACCTGCATCGCCTACTGATGGTGGTCAGAGGGGCCCGGTGGCTTTCCAGTGTACGGCAGCCCCGCTTTTGTGTCAGTGAGCCCCACGGGCAGCTGTGGCTACAATGTAGCTTGCCACCATTAGTGTGTGTGTGAATGGGTGAATTAATGTAGTGTAAAGAGCTTTGATCAAGTCTCCTGACTTGAAAAAAGGTGCTATATAAGTACAGGACATTTACCAATAAAATAAAACAAACAATACTTCTGCTAGTGCAAAAAGGCAGATGGTAATGGCAGCAGAAAAAAAATTATTATTATTATTACCAATTATGTAAAATATATTTGTAACAGTAACAGTGCAAAAATAACAACAGTAAATAAATATAGTATTAATAGCAGTGCAGGAGACAGTTTGTCCGGGGTGATTTTTTTTGAGGGGGGCTCAGCTTCCTGACAGCTTGGTGGATGAAGCTTTCTGTGAATCTGGTGGAGCTGGGCAAGAGCCTGAACAGACAGGAAAGTCTATTGAAAACACACACATGCACAAAGACTGTCTGTCTGTCTCTTTGCATAATCTGCACAGGAAGTCCTGTGCTTTAATCCAGTTTCTGACACTAATGAACATGCGCTTCATTTGCAGTCTGGGCTGAATTTGTCCAGAGGAGGTCCGTTAAGGCTCCACAAACAGGAGTGAAGACCTGCTGTTTTGCACACACATGCACAAAGACTGTCTGTCTGTCTCTTTCTGCACGAGGGTCTGCTTTAATCCAGCTGACGAAAACTTGGTTCACGCTCCAGAGGAGGATCTGTTGCCCGGAGTGAAGCTGTCTTTGCGCATTCTGTTAACTGTGGAAAAGCACATGGCCAATTTGCATACGCCAACAGGATTGGCTGGCTCCACTTGGCAAAAACAGAACATATTTTTGAATAAAGGTTTTGAATTTTAAATACTGGACATGTTGAGCTTAAAATATTTTAGTGACCATTAGTGATAATTTTTATTTTTTTGACACAATTTAAGACCCCTTTAAATTTTGCTTTTGAGGCTTTCAGTAGTGTTGGGATCTGGAGGTCTGTCCACTCTTCTCCACCAGAGAGCGTTCTAGGTCTCCTGAGCTGGAGCTGATTGCACTTACCTTTTGCTCGCTTTAAGCTCATCAGGAGACCAGCATATAAGGATGAGGGAGAGGACATCACTCCGAGAGCGCCAGAGTGTTTGCCAGTTATGGCTAGCAAGCCTGAGCCAACCTGCCTGTCTGAATCTCTGACTCCCAGAAAACCTGAACCTGATCTGTTTTGTCCTTCTCTGCTTCCCAGGTTGAACCTGCCTGAAACCAGAAAAACCCTGAAGAGTTTCTCTGTTGGAAATCTGTCAGTCTGATCTCTGAAGAACCCTGGAGAATCAAACCAGTCAAAGACCTGCCTGCCCGCTCTCTGAAGAATCAGAAAGGGAAACTCAAACCTGTGATCTGCAAGCACTCAAAGCAAGCTCTGCCTCCGCCAAGCCCTCAGCCTGCCGACAGCCTCTGGACCCTCCTGGTTCCCCCTCTCTGCCGCTCTGCTCAAACTCCAGAACAGGTACAGACCTGCACCTCACATCCTGCAAATTACCTGGACTTCAGCTAACCCCTCTGTCCCCCTCTGCAGTGAACCCAGTCGTGACCAGTCCTGGATCTGATTATCCCTTGGATCAGTTCTTTATTAACATTGTGTTTATTAAATAAACCTTTGAACTTTTCTCCTGTTTCTGTGTGTTCTGCATGTGGGTTAGGAACCTTAAACCAAACATGACATTCAGGGGGTCTCATGGGTTAATCCGAGTCCGGGGCTCGGCCCCCCCGGACCACCCGTATTTCAAAGCACTCTGCTTTTATTAAAATACACTAAAATGTGAAAAGTTGTGAACAAGACTCTGTAGCTGCTCCATATACTGGCCTGGGAATCATCAAGTAGGATCTTATGTTCATTTGTGTGCTTTTAGTCAGGAAGAGTGACGTCTTTCCTTCCGCTTAGGGCAGTAAATATCAGTCAGAAAACTCATTCAACACGTCGCCCTGCCCTCAAACACCTTTTAGAAGCTCTCAGCGGGTGTCTTGCTTTCTCATCTGCCGATGTGTAGTAATCACACTTCCTACCGCATAGTGGACCACTCTGGCCGAGAGATGCTGCCGAGCCTTATCAGAGAAAGGAACATAGATAACTCCAAGCACAGGAGGAGCCAAGCCATCACAGAGGAAAGAGTCTTCTTTGTAAAGTGATCCAGACGAGTAATGTTGATACTGAAACTTTATGATTATCCAACCCCGTCCTTCCTGCCAAAAAGGTAAAAATAAGTGCTCTGGAGTCATAGCTGCAGTTAGAGGACGGTTTGATCAGCAGTACGCCCAAAGCAGCGACCGGTCTGCTGTTGTTGGAGCGCTTCGCTGAAGGTCAGCCTTCACCTGCCCTCCACATGGCTGCAGTCCTGTTTACCTCGCTCTTAAAGCCAATTACATCTCTGGAGTGCCGCGCCAGTCGAAGCAGGTATACTTCATGCATAGAAACATCCAGGCTTGCACGTTCACAGATACTCTGCACACACACACACCCCCACACAGACAAACACCTGGAGCATCAACTCTTCTTGGCGGCAGTGGAAGGCATGGATAATGCCTTTTGACCCGTCTGTGGTGAAATATATCGATGTGCGCACGCAGAACGATTATTTACAGCTCAGGCGCATCATGAGGCAAGTTAGTGAGTGTATAAAAAATGGTTTATTTTCCAGAGGATTCTATATCGGGTCGAATGTAAAATGATTATAAACCTGTCTTCCATTATCTGAAAAATGAAGAGGCCTCGCTAATGTTTGCTGATTTATTCCATAACCCACCGGGGTTTAGTTTCCTGATTTATGTTCACCAATGACACCTCATGTAATCATACAAGTGTTGGTAAAATAGTGATGAACGGCAGGCTGTTGTCCTCTTGAGTGCTTTTCTTTCACCTATTACACTGAATGATTGCAGCCTTCAGCATGACCAGGAAAGGTGGGGAAATCTTGGGGGGGTTTATCTTTTTCAGACCATAACCACTTAGGCTGAAGTATTTTTTTGTTCATGTTAGTTTATTCAGAGGATTTTGAAAGAAAAAAAGGAATGACCTGGCAGCTCAGTTATCAGCTGCACAGTGATAACCAAAGGAACTGAAGAAAAAAAGCACTGTTACTAGTAAGCTGTTCATGTTCTCCTCTGCCATCTACAGACGGTAAAAAGGAGTGTCAGACTGACCATTTCACATTTAGCAGCAAATCTCTCAGTGTGTTTGCAAATTTGGTTCTATACTTTGTACTACACTGAAAAAATCTAAATCTAGATGAGTCATTTTTTCTTAAAATAAGTACATTTGTTCTTGGATTGAGGAGATAAAAGAGACATTTTGCCAATGGAACGAGGCAATTTACACTTAAAATAAGAAAACAATTGCATTGTCTTATTTCACGTGCATCTTATCTAATTATCTTATTTTAGGGTTAAAAATACTCATTCCATTGGCAAACTATCTCATTTACCTACTTAAATTAAGCGTAAATACACTTAATTTAAGACATTTTTACTTATTTCTAGATAGTTTTTTCCAGTGTAAACACATTTTAATATATTTAAGAGAGATTCATCAAACTGTAACATTGAAAATATCAATAAATTTGTAGTTTCTTAAAACAGGAACCATACATTTCAACTTTTGTTAAAATTAATTCTCTAAAATCACAAACATTTTTGTAAAAAAATAGAATGAATAAGATCTATTCAAGTAAGGTATGTTTTCAATTCATACGAGTAAGCTGAAAGTATGTCTTTGCCAGCTTTGGAAAACTACAGACTGAAAACCTAAAGTTCAGTCATAAAATTAGATGAACAGTAAACCTTTGAACCGTTGAAGTTATTAGCAGCCTTTTACAGGTTGGGTATTTAACCCTATGCAACATCTAATCAGTTCTAAACAACTTAACAACCTCTACGACTCCCATTACTAAGGTTTGGACCTGTTCTTCCAGTTCAATTTGCATGTTTTCTAAACAAAAACAAGGGATTTTGTGGGGCTAGAGTATAAAACCTGGAACTCAACGCTATTTCTGACATTTTGAATTGAAAAAGCTTCCTGGATGGAAGAGAAACGTCTTCAAACCTGGTGAACAAATGTTGGGTTCAAAAATGTAGGTTTTGTAAAAGAAGAACTGAAATACACAGTAAGGTGTGTACATATGGCTTCTGCAGAAGGAGAGACAGTTGAAAACCAGACTCAAACACACAAGCTACAAGCTTACATGCCTAAAATTTCGATCCAGATCCTGTAAACCTTGGTTGATCGGAAATTCAAAATCTCCTTACATGGACACTAAAATGAAATGATCCGATCATGACGTGTGTATATACATGTACCAAGCTGCTGGATCAGATTAAATCTTTTCACGCGCAGAACTTCCTGCCAAACTTGGCAGTTCT
Source organism: Cyprinodon brontotheroides (assembly GCA_018398635.1). Classification (NCBI taxonomy): domain Eukaryota; kingdom Metazoa; phylum Chordata; class Actinopteri; order Cyprinodontiformes; family Cyprinodontidae; genus Cyprinodon; species Cyprinodon brontotheroides. The sequence continues at coordinate 1,166,719 of JAGKQL010000005.1, read as the reverse complement.
GGTTCGCGCCTGGTTTTGGGAGGCCCGACAAACGATGCGCCGGGAGCAAGCGGAAAGAAAACGGAGAGTAGGAGGAGTGCTTACGCCGGGCAGCCGGCAAAATGTCCGAGAGAAAATGGTAGAGAATGAGCCGTATTGAACCGGGCGCGGGAGAGCGAAAAGTGGGCTGTGGAGAGAGAAAAGAGGAAGAGGAGGAGGATAAATTCCTGCTTCCTGCAGCTTTAAATGAACTTGTGAGTGTAGTAAGTCATGCTCCTAGATCTCTTCTGCCATCAAGGCTCAATTATGTTGAGCCCTTTAAGGTTTCAAGCAAGAAACAGGTGTTGGTGACAGACCATTTCGACTTTTCCCTCCCGCCATGTTTTCTACAACAAGAGCCAGAGCTTACCCGTGGTTTCGTTGTTGATAAGGGGAAAAAACGTTCACGCTGACGCCGCACACATGCGCGAGTGAAGATTATTTCACTCTTCAGATCCTAATGGGTGTTTGGCACATGGACGCCTAATCAGAATGGCGATCGCAAAAACCACCTCTCTTCTTCGAATTAAATTTATTTCCGACATCGGACCTATCCTGGATTAGAATCTTCAGGCTGACATGTTTACATGAAAAATTTTTGATCTGATCAGGACTTCAATCCGATTATTTGTGTCCATGTAAACGTAGCTACTGTCTTCCACCGGACCTCCTCTCTGCAGAGCGCTTTATTAACAGAACATGACACATGGTTAAGAACAGAGTATTGTTCTGACAGAACAATTGATCAGTTCAATGAAGACAGAATGGAGGCTCCTCCCAATGACGAGCAATCATGAGACAGAGTAGAGTGTCGCATCTCATTTCTACAATGTTTCATATGAACACACATTCATTTAATAATCATCACTGAATAAACCAAACAACAAAAAACAGTGGTTTGTTGTATTTTTACTTTTTTGAAATAAACAACTTAGATATTTCTACTAAAGATATTATCCCCACGTAATGATGCTACCAACACCATGTTTTACACTCTATTTTTCAGTTTCCATCAGACATTTTCCATGTAGACCAACATGTTACATTTGTGTATTTTAAACGCACATGTTGCTCTGTCCTCCACATGTCTTGTGGAAAACTTTTAATGACTGCTTCTTGAGTATTTCTCAGGTTTGTAGTCAAGCAATCTTCTTTATTAGTGATAAAAAGAGATGTTAAATTCTTTGGTAGCACAATACATCTAAACAATTGGTTCACAGTGTTTTCTCACATCCTGCATATAACACATTTTTTAGTTTTTCTTTTAAGATATAGACCAATAGAAGTTGAGCAGCTGAGTTACACTTTTGCATTTTAGATTTTAAGTCTTTATCTTCTTAGTTTTGAATAATAATATATATTAAAATAAATATTCAGTGCTGATGATTATTTCACAATGCAAATTATATTGTGTGTCTTCAGATTGTTTTTTGATTTTCAAGTATTTCTCTCTTTTTTATCAATTTGTATGTTAGTTAAACGATAAATGCCCTAAGAACATTTATTCACACCTTTTACAGCTGTAGATAGAAAAGACTTGATTCAGATTATGGCGAGGAAACTTACCAGGGCTATTTTTTTTCTTTCTTTATAGCCAGACTGATACAGCAACTACAAAAGAAAAGAAACAGGAAAATAAAAATGGCAGTTATCTTTTGCTCTAGATGAACAAATCACACATGACACCTTTTTTAGATTTTGGATATTTTAGGTATGAAGCAACTTCAACATATAACCGGAGAAACATAATAACATCTCAGTCCAGGAGAGCACAGCCTTAGGAATTGTTACTATGCATACTATGCAACATTTTTCAGTTAATTAATGTGTTCCATAACGTTTTGGATGATTAAATGAGTCATTTCAGGTCGAACAAAGGTTTTCGCCGCTTCTGGTGGTCTGTTAGGGGAAATACCGTATTTGCAATTGCAGGAGCCCTCGCCCGCACTCCACAGGCTCAGAAGTCTCGCATCGCGAGAGTCGGTCTTGCTTTTACGGCGAGAACTCGCTACACCCCCAGTGAAAGGCATGCTCGTTGCTAGCGCAGTGGCGATATTGGTGCAGTTATCATGGCGGAACCAGCGAGTAAACAGCCAAAGCCCATGTCGGAAAAATGCTAAATTTTCAAACTTGAAAATTGGAACAAAATAGTCACTTACCGCAGTAGACATGGTGATTCGCTATAGCGTTAAGCCTGTCTGCTAAGCTCTAAACAGTCAACTTGGCTGCCTGGCTTGACGGAGAAACCAGGAGAACAGCTGTGCATATTTACGACAGTGCACTTTTTGCTTTCGCCCTCTGGGGAAGCCTCGCTTGAAAATCAACACCGCTTGCATAGGATACCTTTAAGATACTGAGAAGAACGCCCAGGGTCCCAGGCTACTGGTACAGCCAGTAACCCCGCCAAGGCAATACAAGGAATGGATGAGAGTTTTTTTTTTATTGTTGTTGGGTTTTTTTAAGTAATTGCGCTATAATTTCTGCTCATATGTCTTTTTTTTTGGTGGAAGATGCATAAAATATTAGGGATTTCAAAAAAAAAGTATTGAATAATTAAAACTTTAAGATGTGAACAACTGAAATTATGTATGTACTCTGCAATAAACTAATCAAATAATAACATTTATCAATCTGGAAATGAGCAGGAGTGTTATTGTGCCTTTCAGTCATCAGGGTCTCTTTAAATTGGATAGATTTGCTGAAGCAGAATCAGGGCTGCTAACCTTAGTTTACTGTCATTGTTAGAGTGATAATGCTCCCATAATTTAAGGATTAAATTAAAAGATTTTTCGTTCATCAAGCGGGTGGGTATGTGGAAGTTAGGGAAAGAGAAAGAGGTAAAGTAGCCCTATGACTGTTTGTGAGTGTGTGTTATCTGCAGCAGTGTGAGCAGGTCTTGCTCTACCAACTCAAAGGGAGAGACAGAGCCCCGGGGTGGAGCAGAGACGACGGGCTCCATCTGGCACCTGGGCAGCCAATAAAAAGAATAGAGAACTGTGGAAGCCAGGAAGAAGAGGGACATCATGAAAAGCTCCAATCGAGTTTGTCATCCAGTCCGTTGGCAGCGGTTGTAAGGTGGCTAACGAGGCAGGTGGCTAAACAGGGAAGGACAAGTATCATCAACTCTCCATGCAAATCTTGCTCCTTTCCCACTATACACATCTATGAGGTTTCTAATACTTCAAAGGAGAGACAAGACTACAAGAGAAGTGGGGGTCTGGGTATCTGGTGAACAATTAATGCTCCCATGCAAGGCCTGGGCTTGTTCTTGCCGTAAAAATGAGTATCCTGTAGCTACTTCTTCCCATAGGGAGACAGTGTAGCATGCGGACCATGTGCCATCATCCTGAAGCTTTATGGGAGAGGAAATTATGGTGAGGAAAACGCCATCTGGTTTGCCACTTGCCACGTCTTCCTGTGCCAATTTAACCCTCTTCTGTGATTTTTTCAGGTGGTGAACGAAATGGATCTGCCAGTGCAAAAACTCACACATGCATGTTAAAGGATCCTCAAATTTTAAAGGGCCAGATGTGTGGACGGAGATCTGCAGAGGAATCTCCATTCACTGACAGCTCTCATGGGCAAAAAGTCTTAGGTCGTACATTTATTCTGGCTATCATAAGCATAGCAGATAGCAGATGGATAGTTTTGCATTGATCCCACAGCATAAAAACAGGGTTGCCTTTTTTTATACGATCTGTTTTCATTTTATAGAATGGTAGTGCAAAGAGATGGGCCCTGGTGTCCATGACTATGGAGACATTGAGGAGATGGATGTACAGACGGTCAAAGGAAAGTCATTTATTTCCGTTGACCCATTCGGTCAAGTGGATTGAAGCTGAGCCTTTTGATTTGGCTTTTACTTTGCCTTTTTCCCCCTGCAGAGTCCACAGTGCTCCTACAATTACTGCAAACAGAGAAGGTGATGGGCTTAAGATTTTGTCCTGATATAGGAGTCAGGACCCTATCTCTCCTGTTGACACCATTAAGCCATCACTGAGAGCAAGAAAGTGTTGGAGGGGGAATAACACTGAGGGGCTGTCAATCAAAGCTTTACCACCCAGTTCTTGTTTAAAACCATCTGCCACCGAGAACCCGCCGGCCTCTTTGTATCTGATCCTGAAATCGGCCACGGAGGATTGATGGATTTTGTCGATGGAAGAAATATTCACCACTTACTGTCTTATCAGATGCAAGCAAGGCATTGCTAAAGCGCATATTCTTGGATTGGATTAGCACCCGCAAAGCGCTCAAGGGTTATTCGTCAAGCCAGGCGGCAGGCAGTGGCTTCCAGCTTTAGAAAAAAAGCTGTTCTAAATAGCAGCTGTCTAAATGAATGAGCTGAAACAACCGCAGCCCAGACATCACACCTTCAAAGGGGATATAGAAGGAGCCTCGTCAAGGAAAAGACGGACGTGGCTAATTTTTACGGAGCGCCAGGCTTTACTTTTACTTCTCAACCTTTTCAGGCAAGAAAAGCACAGTTCATTAAGTACAAAGCCAGTTCAAGTCTAATCTAATGTGTGTCAGCCAGTACACCTAAATCTCTTCATGAGGAAACTTATCAAACTATTACAGATACTTGGTAGATCCACTTATAGCTCTAAGAGAGAAACATGTTGTGACTTCAGGGAGGTTACGACACAACTGTCAACTATTTGTAATACCCTAATATTTGATCTGCTGCATAAATGCATGAGAGGGTGTCATGAGCGTTTTATTTTATTAGTATTATTTTTTTTTTTTATAACACTTGAGAGAAGATTATGTTGGAAATTGAATCGCAGATTATGCTTGAATTCATCTAATTTCACCTTAGGTGACAATTTAGGTCTGGCAAAGCAGAAGTGAAACAGTGTCACACAACACAGTGGGACAGCTGTCTCAAATCAAAGCCAAACACCCACCGCTTGCCTTTCACAACCATTCGTTTATAGAATGCAGCTTTTCTGTGAGAGGTTGTGTAACAGCTGTTAAGTATAGCGAGCTGTCAGATTCGGGGAAATTGAAGTGAAAGAGAACATTTTGGTGTTTGAAATGGAAGTTAAAATGAGTATATTTTTATTAATATGTGGTTAAGGGCTGTCTGTCAATGCCTCCATTCAAAAAGCTATTAAAATGTGGGGACATTTTTAGCTTTTCCAACAAATCTTGTTAGCATTTTTAATTTTCTCCTTACCACTCCATGGATTTACTAAAACCACAAGAGCTAAACCGCTCCTGATATGTTTGTCAATTTAAAGACATATTAATGGGTGTATATCCAGTTCTAAAAGTATTCATATGCTTAACTATATAGCACAAGTTATTTGCTTTGACTATATTCAGTTTAACCAATAGCTTATATAGCGCCAAATTCACATCATATGTCAATCTCAAGACACTTTCCAGTTCAACCAGATCATCCAGTCAAATTGATTCAAAGTTTTCTATCTAAGGAAAACCAGTTAATTGCATCGACTTATTGACTCAAATACAATCCCTCACACTACACTGGAAAAATGATCTAGAAATAAGTAAAAATTTCTGAAATGAAGTGTATTTACCCTTAATTTGAGTTGGTAAATTAGATGATTTGCCAATAGAATGACTATTTTTACGCTTGAAATAAGATGTTTAGATAAAATGCACTTCAAATAAGACAATATAAATGCGTTTTCTTATTTTAAATGTAAATTGCCTTCTTCCATTGGCATAATGTCTCTTTTACCTTCTCAATTCAAGTACAAATCATCCAATTTTTAGACTTAGACTCGACTCTGCTTCCAGTCGCTTAAATAGAATACAAAGGGCAGAGTTAAAGCAAAATCTAATTAAAGATAAAATACGACAGACAATATAAAATGAGTGTATATAGTACCAAAATAGCATAAACAAAATAAAAAAGTTCTAATGTCGTGAAATATGCTTCCCTTAGATATAAAAATATCTGCACCGTAGAGAGCTATGGGAGACTACATAGTAGTTTAATGGGTTATTGCACTTGCACTGCAGAGATGTACTGACCTTATAAATAATTGAAAAAAATTACACATACTACACAGTAGTTGGTATGCGTTATTGCACAGTGAGAGAGAAGAATATTGCACGAGTGACAATAGGTAATGTTTTGCATAAGATGTCCATGGTAGGGGGTGCTGATCCTATCCTTCAGTGGAAGCAATCTCCCACTGATCAGAGGCTCCTCTGAGTGGTGAAGACAGTGTGCAGAGAGTGGCTGGCATTGTCCCTAATGTCCAGCAGTTTGTTAAGTGTCCTTGTCTCCACCACTGTTCCCAGAGTCTCCAGCTTGTTGCCAATCACAGAGCCAGCTCGCCTCACCAGTCTGGACATGTCCCTCATGGATGTAGAGGACGCTGGCAACCACAGACTGGTAGAAAAACAGCTTATTACAGATGTTGAACGACCTCTGTCTCCTCAGGAAGTACATCCTGATCTGTGTCTTCCTGTGCAAGTGGTTGGTGTTTGTTGACTAGTCTAGTTTTTAAAAGTCACATGACAGACACTTTATTTTTAGCAAAGCTAATTGGACACAGAACAACTCACATTTGAAAAAGGTACGGCATCACAAAGGGATGAAATGACTAGCACTCTAAAGAATGATGCACACAATCTTTTTTGAAAATGAGTTATTCGTAGCAGTTGTGAGCTATCATTAAAGGTACAGGGGAGGATTTTCGTGAATGTTTGAAATGATACAAAGAGGCCGATATGGTTTGATCTTTGTTTTAGGGTTTTAGACACTTTTAATTTCACATAACAGTGCAGAGTATTTCAGTATCTACTAGCAGAGAGGGCTAGCCTTTTGTTAGCCTAAACTGGATGAGCTCCAATTTAACAGTAGGTTGGTACCAAATACATGGAGGACATGTTTGAAGCCTATTGGTATCAATAATTCAGTATCTCATCACCAGTAAGCTGGGCATGTTACTTTGAAAAGTAATTAGTTATAGTTACTAGTTACTTCTCCCAAAAAAGTAACGAGTTAGTAGCTGAGTTACTCCACAATAAAAGTAACTAGTTAGTAGTACGAAGTAACTATTAAATTTACTTTTGCAAGTGTATGGGGAAATTAATAACTGGGATGTCTAATTCTGAAATCACGCAACCTTTGGTTGTTTGGGTTAAGTTATAGATACTGCAACATGTAGCTATATCTCCATCTGTCCATCCATCCATCCATCCATCCATCCATCCATCCATCCATCCATCCATCCATCCATCCATCCATCCAAAATATCAATACCCATCCATCCATCCATCCATCCATCAAATAAAATGCCATCCATCCATCCATCCATCCATCCATCCATCCATCCATCCGTATTTCTCTCTTTCTGGTAGCGAAACAGCTCGATGTAACACCAGTATTTCCATCTGGAAAACGCTTGTTTTGCTGCTGGAGTCCCTCCCCTACTCTCCATCTTCCCTCTTTCATGATGCTTGGCACAAGTTCTATCTATGAAAAAAGGTTAATTGTGCGACTTTGAAATGGCAACGATGCAGTAGCGAGGATGTCGACAGTAATTGTAACTGGATTATAGTTACAGTAAGAGTAATCATTTTGATTACTCATTTAGCAAAAAAAAGGGTAGCTGCGTTAGTAACGCCGTTATTTTCAATGCCCATCACTGCTCATCACCTAACGGGACACTTGAACTCACGCAAGATTTTTACATTGTGCATTTATGACACTCCAACAGCTTATTGTACACATTCAAACTTGTCTACCGCTTCATCTAGGGCCTGGGTCATGAAGGCAGCAGTCTCAGCAGAGACTCCCAGACATCCCTCTCCCCAGACATCCCTCTCCCCAGACTTCCCTCTCCAGCTCTGCTTGGGGAAGACCAAGGAGCTCCAAGGCCAGCCAAGAGACAGTCCTCCTATCAAGCCCCAATGGGATGTGCCTGAAACGACTCCCGAGGGAAAAACTTCACAGCTTCCCTGCAGTTATTACGTGGTTAACAGTTAGGCACAAGAGCACGTTTCTCAGTCTTTTTTAATTTACTCCCCAGCACTACTGAATGGGAGTAATTCTTACACACTTTGGCTTTAAGAAACAAATTCTTTAAAACCAGCAATGGTGAAAAAGAGGTCCTAATTTAGACTGAACCTCCAACGAAACAAAAGCTCTGTAGAAAAACTACATCATCTGCATTCAGCCTTCACTAGCTTGTTATTGGGAAAAGAAAATTAAAAAGCTCTTATGTGTGTTCTAGGCTTAGATACCTTTGCATGATGAAAGCCGTGCAGAAAGAGAGAGAGATGAGAGCATCTAAATACCAGCTCCAAGTAAAGGAGCGAGAGCTATATGGGAGAGGATGAGCCTCTCCATCTCCTGTGTAATGAAGAATGACTGAGAGGGATTGCATGGGCCAACAGCATCTGAGGACGAGGGGCATTGCTATGCACAGCGCGTTGCATTTCAGACCGAGCAAGCTGAGACCTGGAGCACATCGGGTTAGATTGGAGAAAGACGAAAGGAGCTAAGGGTAAATGTCTCTCCTCTTACTATTTATCCCTTAAATGACAAGGCTCACTCATACAAGCAATGCACATTTAAGGGCACTTGCCAGACTCAAAAGGGTATAAAAGAGACTTGCAGGGTCAAGAACAAAATCAGCAAAACCTTGGTTTAAAAAGTAATATCTTAGGTGCTTTCTTTACCTCACTGACAGGGTAAGAGAATAATTAGAAATAATATTAATAATTTAGGTCAGCTAATAAGAGTACAATAATCTGTTACCTGAAAAGAAAAGTATAATTTTTGTTAAACTGCCTTGAATCAAAAAATCCTCCCTAAATTTTGCTTGAATTTTAGTCCAAACTGACGTAAATGATTCAGGATTTTAGGCTACTTTGTTCACAGCTCTGGGATGTGAATAAACACACACACACAATCACATTTCTCTATCTTTGTGGGGAGTTTCAATTGACATCCATTTATTTCTAAGCCATTTCTAAAGCTTTCGTTTACCCTCAACAGCCTTCTTCATGATTAGAGCTATTTCATGGGTGATAGGAAGGGCTATAAATACTGACCTATGAACCAGAGGGGTCAACATTCACTTTAACTTCGTTCATAGTAAACCGATTCTTAAAATTTATTTTGATGTCTAATTTTCCTTTTGATATTGTCATTTTTGAAATCTGTGTAAATTCCAACTGTGATTAAAAGACAAGAGGAAACAGAATAAAATAAAAGTTTGTGTTCCTTGAAGGCTTCTTGGTGACCTTATCCTCTTCTTACTGTCGGGTGGGAAAAAAGTATTCAACTATTTACCCTAGTTAAAACAAACGGAGATTAATGGATTTCACTCAGTCGGCAGATTTACTAATATTAGGGATGCACGATATAATCGCCCCCCCGGTATCGGTATCGCCTTAAAACTGAAAATCGGACATCGCCACCCCACCGATATATTTTAACCCGATATTTGTTCAGCTTCTGAGTTTCTAAAGTCTAAAACAAAAAATAAAAACAAAAATACTACTTCTTCTTCTTCCTCAAAAACTTCTTTTACAGACTTAAAACTTCTAAAGACGAGGGAAAAATATTGATCCATTAAAATATCCCAATATCTTCATATGCTACGATATATTGCCATTTAAAAACACCATATCAATCTCTTTTACTAATGAAATATTGCTATATGTCATCGTTATGCTACGAAATCCCCTGAAAATTCACCAAATGTTTGCCATATTTTTATATGTTGATATATTGACGCGGTATCGATCTATTTTACTAACAAAAATTCACAAGAATTTGCAAAATATCACGAGAGTTTGTAACAGAACGATGAAATTTCACTCTAGATTTTGAAAGTAAAATAGATAGCCGCTTAAAAATCTATTTGATATCAGCATATGAAAATATATTTGAGTATATTATTTTTCAAAGTGTCAGAAATGGATAACAAAACTGCTATTTTCAATGACTACTTATTTTTGTCCAGCTTTTAACATCGGTATCGATATCGGGTTATCGCTAAGCATGAGTTTTAAAAGAAATATCGCATGCATATCGAATATCGGCCAAAATCCCAATATCGGTGGCATCCCTAACTAATATCTTTGCAAAGAGAGAATAGTTATCATACAGACCTTATGGCACAGCATTCTGCCCTGTTCTTATAGAGCTCAACATTATGGGTTTGAACCTAAACTCTACGGTGGCTCTGAAGTGCAAACTGCAACTACAAATCTAAAAGCAGCCAACTTCACATTAAGAAAACAAAAACTACATAAAGCAAAGTAAACACATTAAGGAAAACACAATTACATTAACCTACCGGAAAAGGTAGGTACCAGTGGGAAACATGAGACATTTTGTGGACAATTTGACGTGAAGGCCGCGTTGGACCCTTGAACCCGAAGTCATTCTTAGCCTGCTGCGCTTTTTGAAAACATGTGATATTGTCGGGCGCACCAAAACATAGCCGTCAAGTATCCAGGAATATCATTTTGAATCAGGACATAAACTCTATGAGGTGATACTGATATGCTCATCTGGACTCATCTACGGAATTTCAGTTAGTTTGCGTATTAATTGAAGACACACTATAAAAGAAGCTGGACTGTTCATCTGCCGCTAACTTCCGTCTGCTGGGTCAAACGGCTGGCCGCCCAATCAGCTGGCGTCTCATAAGCCTCTACTGGTACCTACCTTTCCCGTAGGTTAATGTAGTTGACGATTTACCAGTTTTAATGTAGTTACGCTTTAACTTAATGTAGTATGGGCGCTTTTGCTTTATGTAGTTTTACATGTTTTTCTTAATGTAGTTGGCGCTTTGCTTTATGTAGTTTTGTTTTTCTTAATGTAGCTGGCGCTATGCTTTATGTAGTTTTTTGTTTTTCTTAATAAGAGTTATGTTTGTTTTGTAGTTGCAGTTTGCACTTCAGGGCCACCGCTTAATCAACCTGACCCCAACCTAAAACCAAATCAAACGTTTGTCCTAAATCTAACAGCTAACCCTAAAGCAGCATTTGTACCCAATGGAAACTATTGGGCAGTCGGTCCCCACTATGTGCTATGATTTATAGAAAATGCACTGCAAAAAATCTAAATCTACATAAATCGTTTTTTTCTTATATTAAGAGCATTTGTTTGGGCATTAAGGAGGTAAAAGAGACATTTTGCCAATGGAACAAATGATTTATGGGCTAATACATTTCAAAAATAAGAAAATACACAATTGCATTGTCTTATTTCAAAGTGCATTTTATCCAATTATCTTATTATTAAGAGTAAAACAGTACTCATTCCATTCGCGAAACTATCTCATTTACCTGCTCAAATTAAGTGGTAAATACACTTAATTTAAGCAGCGCTTTATATTCGGTTTATATGTTGATATGTTGACGCCAGTATCCTATCTATTTTACTAACAAAATCTTACAAGAATTCGTGCAAAATATCCACGCAGAGTTTCAGTAAACAGAAATCCTGTGAAATTTGAAAGTAAAATAGATCCCCAGATACCTCGAGCGCTTTTAAAAATCAATTTTGATATCCTAACATGAAAATATATTTGAGTTTATTATTTTTCAAAGTGTCAGAAATGGATAAACAAAACTGCTATTTTCTTAATGACTACTTATATTTTTGTCCAGCTTATTAACATCGTGTATCGAGCATGCGGGTTATCGGCCCCTACATGAGTTTTGCAAAACCACCGCACATCGGATATCGGCCAAAATCCCACATCGCATCCCCTAATTCTTATCTTTGTAAAGAGAGAACAGTCATCATACAGACCTTATGGCACAAGCATGATCTGCCCTGTTCTTATAGAGCAGCGGCTTGTTCCTCCTTACTTCACAACAATGGAGGGTAGTCAGAGTCAAAAGCAAATTACAGACACTTTGGAATAAACAGTAACATGGTATCAATAAAAGCTTGAGAAAGAATCTGGTTTGTTATGAGAAGAAGCTATGTCTGTTCTTACAAACACCATCCTGCAGAGAATGGTACGGCCTTGAAAGTGAAACAGACTGAGTGAAAACTTTTTATAGTGAGTAAGTAGGATAAATGAATATATAATAGAAGAGAAATTAAAATTTTCCAACAAATATTACCTTCCCCAACATTAAGTGGGTTTGAACCAAACCTACGGTGGCCCTGAGATTGTAAACTGCAACTACTTGGTAATTGTTATTGTTAGAATTACATTGTTATAGAAAAGTAACCACATATAGCAAATGCAATGGCACATATAAGCCATATTAATATCTGGTCGAAGGTACATGAACATACGCTGATTGGACGACGTAAATAGCTTGGACCCTTTGAACCGAAGTCATTCTGCCTGCTGCGGACTTTTGAAAACATGGATATTGTCGGCGCCCCAAACATAGCTGCCGTTATCCAGGAATATTTTGAATCAGGACATACGTACGCGGTGATACTGGATATGCTCAAGACTAATCACCAAAATTTCAGTTAGTTTGCGTACGTTTGCGAGACACTTAAAAGAAGCTGGACTGTTCAGACGACGCAACTTCCTGTTCAAGGGTCAAACGGCGCCCGTCCGTCCAATCAGCGATGTGTCTCATGTTTCCCACTGGTACTTACCTTTTCCGGTAGGTTAACCAAATTGTGTTTTCCTTAATGGAGATTGGCGCTTTGCTTTATGTAGTTTTTGTTTTTCTTAATGTGAGCTGCATTTCTTAATGAAGCTGCGCTTTTAGATTTGTAGTTGCAGTTTGCACTTCAGGGCCACCAAGTTTAAAACCTGACCCCAACCTAAACAAAATCAAACCTTTGTCCTAAATACAACACCTAACCCTCCTAAAGCAGCATTTGTACCCAATGGAGACTATTGGGCAGTCGGTCCTCACGATGTGCTATGATTTATAGAAAATGGCAGCAATGTAAGGAGCACGTGTGCAAGACTGTGATTGTTAGGGTGCAATGCTTAAGGTCATTGCTAAATTTGAAAAATTTGGCTGGACAATTTCCACACAGTTTTCTTCTTCTAATGCTCATGTCATTATTTAGCAAAGAGAAGCACTCCTTCTTCCAGCATAATATGATGTTACCTATGTGTGATGGTAGGCTCATCATCAGCAGGGAAAGCGTAATCCTACAGGGCCATAGCTTGCCAACTTTCCTAAAGAAAAATAAAGGACTCACAGAAACAAAGCATGAAATAAAAATAACCAGGGCAATAGTTCAGCGTTTGATAAATTAAGTGAGCCAAAGAGCCACTTGCGACTCTGCAGATGAAGCAGATGAAGGCTGTTATGCCTGTACCAAAAAAAGGGAAAATCCTATATGCACAAAACTTAGTTATTATATAATTAACCTAGTTAAATATGAAACTCCTGACATTTGTATTTGAAGGTGGTCTATTCATGTGGAGTTTGCAATAAAGAACTTTTTAAATATACACTTAATATTAACTATGGTCTGAACTGAATGTTCTCAGGGCACAGCTCTGTTAGAGCTACAATACAAGCTGTAGATTCATCTGCATTCTCCATGGCATCCAGCACTTTATGGAGAACTCCTCTTTCTTTATGAAATGATCCCTGAATACTGATTCCTCCAAAATATAAACATTTTAACATAAAATACACAGAAGATGCTAGAGGCATTTTTAATCTAGGAAATGGACATAATCGCCTTATCTTGGTGATATTTGTTTTGTATGTTATTTATTTACAACTAGTCTGTTAGCTTGATTTAATCTTTGACTGATCATTTAAGTTGGTTAATTCTTTATTAAATAAAATGATTATTAACTCCACTTTGTAAATGATCAATAAAACCACAATAATCATCAGTCTTAGGAGCCGATTGGAGTCTGTATTTTTATTATATGTCTGTTTAATTTACATCCTGAGCCATGCTCAACATATTCTATATTTTTCACGTACTCGTCCCCTCTCACTCTGTCTAGACATGGGTTTGCTTCTTCCCTCTTCTTGCACTTGATTCCCTCTGAGGATGTGGTGAAGTATCAGGTCGAACTTGGCGTGTGCCGAGTCTCTAGGCAACTGTGACAGCAGCGCAGACGGAGCCGATCAGGTTCTGCTTAGGTTCTACTACCGCAGTTTCACTGTACCTAGTAGTAACTCTGTTTTATTTATGCTTTAATTATTGTCAGCTTAATATGCAGTGAATTGTGTTCCATTATTGTGGCAAGTAAAGATTTGTAAATTTAAATAATAAAAAAAATGCAATCCAGAAATAAATATCCAGAAATACTGCGATGGACTGGCGACCTGTCCAGGGTGGACCCCGCCTCTCGCCTGTAGACAGCTGGAGATAGGCACCAGCATCCCTTGTGACCCCGCTCGGGATAAAGCATGATCAGAAAATGGATGGATAGCAATCCAGAAATAAAATATGATCTGTAAAGCACAGTTTAAAAAAGAAGGCAATTCTAAAAACTTAAAAACTGAGAAACTGAATCTTGAAAAAAAACTTTAAATAACTAAGACATGAAAAACAAAATTGGTAAATATAACCTTTGAAAATATGAGATTGAAAAGTTAGATATGAAAAATAATTCTGAAAAAGATTTTTAGAGAAATCAAACGGAGTTATTGCGGGATTCTCGCAAGGAAAAAGTTTATTTTTTCCCTCCATGTCCCTTTAGGGGCTCCGTAAGAAACTGCTATTAAACTGTTTTGATTACATTTTTCAAAGTTTAAGTTCTGGATTGCCTTTCTTTCAAAAGTTAATTTACAAAATGTATCTTTTTTGAAATTATTCATTTAAAAATTGTCATTTTTGCACATAACAATAATGGAACAAAGTTAACCCCACAGTTTAAGTGTTAACCTGTGATTGTTTCACATGTGTATTGTGTCCCATATTGGTTCAAAATAGGACACAATAATTAACTACCAAAAAATTAAACAATTATATATCCTATAAGAAGTTTGGCAACCCTAGTCACACAGGGTCTCATGACTTTGTTTTGGGTTTTAATCTCCACACTTCACACAAAACACATCATCTCTTAAGTCACAGAAGGTATCTTCTTTCTGATAATCCCTACACAGTTACACTGGAAAAACGATCTAGAAATTTTTCAGTAAAAATTTCTTAAATTAAGTGTATTTCCCCTTAATTGGAGTTGGTAAATGTGATAGTTTGCCAACGGAATGAGTATTTTTACTCTGATAAATAAGATAATTAGATAATGTGCACTTGAAATTAAACAATGCTATTCTGTTTTCTTATTCTAAATGTAAATTGCCTTGTTCCATTGGCAAGATGTCTCTTTACTACCCTGGATCCAAGCGGCAAAATGCACTTATTTTAAGAAAAAATGACTGCCTAGATTTTGATTTTTTCCAGTGTAAAAGCGGTCGGTTTTTGAACAGATGAACTTGGAACATCGAGCATTTCAAACATGTACCCAAAGATAAATCAGACGTTTTGAGGTTCACAATTCTTATCCTGGTATCCTGTCTTCTTTTAACAAACATAAAATAAAAAAATATATATATATATTAAAAATTATTTGTTATAGTTCAGTTTCAAAAAGGGCAGCAGCGCTTATACTGCCTAAGAAAGTTAGCCAGGTTTCAGGTTGACAAAACTCTAATGACCATGTTCTACAGATCTTTTATATACTTACCTTCTCTGCCATCTGCTGGTACGCTCTTCTTAATGTAAAGAACAAAAATGCCATTTACTAATATTAGGGATGCACGATATAATCGGCCCCCTTATCGGTATCGGGCCTTAAAACTGAATATGGGACATCGCCCACCCCACCGGTCGATATTTAACCCGATATTTGATCAGCTTCTGAGTTTCTAAAGTCTAAAAAAATAAAAAATACTACTACTTCTTCTTCCTCAAAAACTTCTTTTACAGACTTAAAAACTTCTAAAGACGAGGGAAAAAATATTGATACATTAAAATATCCCAATATCTTCATATGCTGATATATTGCCATTTAAAAACACCATATCAATCTTTTACCACTGAAATATTGCTATATGTCATCAAGTATGCTAGGAAATCCCCTCAAAATTCACCTCAAATGTTGCCATATTTTTATATGTTGATATATTGACTGGGTATCGATCTATTTTACTAACAAAATCTCACAAGAATTTGCAAAATATCACGCAGAGTTTGTAACAGAAATCCATGAAATTTCACCAGATTTTTAAAAGTAAAATAGATCGATACCGCTGCTTAATTAAAAATCTATTTGATATCAGCATATGAAAATATATTAGAGTATATTATTTTTCAAAGTGTCAGAAATGGATAACAAAACTGCTATTTTAATGACTACTTATTATGCATCCCTAATATCTAAGATTAATAAGGTGTGCAGTAAGATCACGGGTGTTCAACAGAAAACATGACTGAAATGTATTTGACCATATTTTCATTTGAGAAAAACCAGGACACCTTTTGGAGCTGTGGGTGGATGTGGGGGGGGTGGCTGATTGAAAAGAACAAATGTCTCATCATCGGATTTGCTCCGTGATGACAGCAGGAAAATGCTACTTGTTACTAGTTGTTTTAATGGTTATAGAGTCAGATATGTGGCAGTAATGTTTGATTTATCTAAAGGTTTTATCTGTTACTGTGTAAATGGGTTTGGCTGGAATTTAAGGACAGACTCTAATAAATCTGCAGGGTGGGAACTATAAATCTGATAGAGTAATTTTTTATTGTTGTTTTGCACAATATGCTTAACTAAGTATTTTTGTTGTTGAATATTAGAGATTTTGCAGATACATTTTGTAGATACATTGTTTAGATTTACTTATATATTTCTACCCCTTTTATAGAATAGAATAGAAAAAATCCCTTTATTGTCCCACAATGGGCAGATTTACACAGCAGCAGAAAGATTATTGAAAATGGTCACACAAATGAGGACCTTAGAAAAAAATGTATAAGAATAACATAATAGGGAAGAGTTAAAATATAAAAAAAAAAAAAAAATAAAATTCTGTAAAGTGTTTTAACAATATAAAACTGAGAATTAATAACCAATATGCAGCTATGGACATTTTACAGTAATAGATATTTGAAAATAGCAGCAACATCAGATGTGAAGTGCAGAATGACAGCAGCATGTGTTATTTAAATGACTAAGGTTTCTATCATTACATTTGATTTGATTTGTTCCTGCTCCCGGTGGTTGGAATCATTTATTTCACTCTGATTCTTGTGAGTCTAGTCTTTGTTCACTTTAACTTTTTTAAAAAATAAATAAATAAACAAAACAGTTTTGAAAACCCTCGGTATTCATTCTTTTCGCTTTATGTGTCACCTTTCACGGGCTGCTAAGCAACAGAGCATACGGTGGTAAAACCCGGCTGAAGGGAGGACCTGTTCGAATTTACAGCCAAAACTCTTCCGCCTCCTTATTTTCAAGGACTTCGAAGGATCCAGTCTAGGTAGACTGCGTCCTTGGAGGACACGCCCTAGGTTTTCGCAACAGAGCCTCTGATTAAGAACAGGGCTGCCCGTGCTGACGACGCGGCTCAGGGATTACAGCCGGGCCACCTGAGCGTCGTGCGCAGTGAAATCAGGACATTTCCTCACTCTTCTAAAACTCCGACGCCTGACAGGACGGGAAATACCGGATATGTCCCGGAAATAATGGACGCTTGGTGACTTACTAAAATGTATGAAGATCAGCGGGTAATCAGGAAGGCTGAGTCCATTTTTGGATAATTATACCCATCCCCTACATAACTAATTCCAGTTTCTACCCTCTGGTTCCAGTTTTAAATACCCACCAGTTTGGACCAACAGATACAAACACTCCTTTATTCCCTTTGCTCTTCAGCTGCTAAACTCTACCAGGATAAGCAGATAGCCACATGTTGCATGCATTCAGGCCTATGCTCTCATTTGCACATATTTATTTACTTTTATTATTCTTTTTTTTTACTTTCTCTTTTATCCACCTTACACTTTTATCTTTTTAAATATGTATGTGTCTTTTGTGCTTATGCTTCTTGTGAACATGTGTGTGAAAGGTGTACTACTACTGCACAACATTGCCCATACTGGGACAAATAAAAGCTACTGAACTGAACTGAACTGAAAAAGGAATTTCAAAAAAAGTTGTGTGTCTTTTCATACATGAAATGTTTGTGTGTTTCAGTTTTATTTAGAAGAGACAGATGTTAGATGCAGAGTTGCTTGCTGAGATGCACTCCCTGTACTGAGCAAGAGAGGAGGGGGATCTGGAAAGCAATACATACAAAAAAAAATCTTTCTTTCTTTCCATACTCTATAATTCTTTCAAGCAGTTGACGAAACGCACGGGCCATTTGGCGTTCACGGCTGGAAACATAAAACTGAGCTGACTGAGTGCGTTTTGCTTTTCACCCTAAATATATGCAGATATGTTCAAAGTAGCCATAGAAGAATGGAGCACAAAAGAGCTGCTGCGGATGAGGATGAATCTATACAATCTATATATATATGTAGTATATATATATATATATATATATATATATATATATATATATATATATATATATATATATATATATATATACTATATATGCGTGTATTGTGTTTCAACATACCTGTGTGGGCTTTTTTAGATGTTTTCGATACGCCGCGGTCCCCAGGGAACCGAGCTGGCTTGTTGTGTAGGGGGATAACGCAGTGAAAAGCCGCTGCAGGCCTTTCTCTTCTGCATGTTTCAGTCCTGATAACCACAATCATTTATTCACATCAAGAGTCTGCTTTGTAAAACACTCAGAGGTGTTGCTTTTGACAGCAAGTTTATTTATTCATAACACATTTCCATAGATGCTTGCACAACAAGTGTTCTTTTTATTTTTCTTCAACATCTGCCTGAAGCAAGGTGCACTTTTAGCACATCTGCATTTGAAAACTTTCTTCCACCGGGGAGGGAACTATTCGTTAATAGCTATAATATGACGTTTTTTTTCCTTGATTAGAAGTCCTTTACGCTAAAATGATTTCATTCACATAGAGAGAGGAAGAGAGTTGGAGAAATAATTAAAACTAAACTCACTAAGGATTTCTCTTTAATTGGCCATATGGACTGGAAAGAAAAGTTTGAGTGTTTTTTTCTTTTGTCTTTCAAAGCAGACGTCCAGGGTCTTAGACTTTTGACTTTAGACACAGAGCCATCTCTCCCTTGCTGATTCTCACTATAATTGCAATACCATGTCCTATGCTATTCAGACCATGCAGAGGTTAGGGAGTTAAGCAGCTCTTTCCCTTTCTATTTTAATTCAATTCATCAAATTCAGATGTCAACAGGCTGTGAGAATATGTAGAATGGTACTGTGTGGCCACGTTTATATCCCAGACATTAAACAGATAGTGGACTTAATGATTTTTACTTTTAGCTCAGCTATATCTGTTTCTCTTGGCAGACAAAAGTGTCAGGTTTCTGTTATGTTTTTCTTTAGAGTCTTGCTTGCTTTACTCCTTGTTTTCTAGTTTTAGTAGTTTAATTATCATTTTGTTGTTATTTCCAGTCTTCCAGGTTTCTATTTGTTGCTCTCTGCTGCCCTCTTGTGTTCTCCTTCTTCCCTATCTCTTTCCCTCTCTTTGTTCTGTGCACACCTGCTCCCAGTTTCCTCATTAGCCCCCTCTTTTGTCTCAGTCTCCTTAAAAGCCCTCTCTCTTCAGTTCCCCTTTGCTGGGTCTCTCGTCAAACACCGTCAAACATGCTCCAACTCCTTCTCTCTGAGCCTTCCTCCTTTTGATTGTTATTCCCCTGATGTCTCCATGGTTTCTGGTACGTTTTGACTAGTTTCCATGTTTTGATCCATTTACATCCAACCATGTTTTTGGATTTTTGGACTCCTGGTTTCATGTTTATTTGGACTTTGTTTTCTTTTTGGATTTTTGGATAACCTGCCTCAGTTTTCTGTTAAATCATTATTAAATCCACAAGAGATTCACCTCTGCCTCCCTGCCTCTGCTTTTGGGTCAACTAACCATAGCCAAATCGTGACAAAAGGTTTCTGTTTCACTTTCTCACACAGGTAAAAAATTAAGCTTTATTTTCCAGCTGTAAACTAATGCGAGTAATAGAAACATCCCACAATAAAATGCAAAAACTTCCTCAAAAATGGGTACTTGTAACTAAATATGATCCTTTGGTAATAGTGTAATTCAGTGTAGTGGACTACTAAAACTTTATCAATTAAAGTGATCTCTGCTGTGGGTGAGGACTGCTTCCTCTTAGTCTGTTAGTTGTTGTTTTCTGAAACGATGGTGTGCTGACATAGAGGCATACATGATGTTCAGCTTCAACTATTTACAAAAAAAATGCAGTGTAACTAAAATGTAAGTCGGAGGACGTATGTTTCTTATATTTGCTCATAATGTCCAAGACTTTGACTCAAACCGAATTGGGCAAATCAGAAAGGACACTTAAGCCAAAGCACAGGTGTCAGGGTTAGGATGAGGTTTAGGAGACCTAAATGCAGAGGTGAGGAGGCAGAGGTGAGTTCTTGAAGACTTCATGAAATAACTGATGCAAAAAACCAAAAACCAAAGCACAAAATACATGGTTACAAGTACATCACTGTCATTGTTTCTTTGAGAAATGCTTTAGAAAATGTTTAAAATTGTTTGAAACATTAAATCACCACCAGATCTGTCATCCTCAACCCAAACCTAACCTTAACACCAACAAACATCTCTGCAGAGGAAAATCTGCTTGCATTATAATAAGCTGCTTGTTTCCTGTAGCTTCCCATCGGGCCTTATTACAAACTGCTGTGACTCCGCGGATCCCTTTGTAAGCAGAACATAAGTACTCCATTATAGAACTGTTGCAGTGTGGGTTTCTGATTATAACAAGAAACTGCAAGATATTTTTACATTACGGACAAAAGACCTGTCCAACAGACACTGTTTTATTCCTATGATATATTTTAAGTCTCATTCTGGCTTGTAATTCAGAGGAAAGCAGTTATTCGGGGCCCAAGAGATCTTTCTGTAACTGCACAGCGAAACGCCAGAAGCAAGACCTGCATAGAGATTAGTCCTGTTTCTCCGTCTTTGATGTAGAAATGGAGAGCCGAGCCAACAGTTTTTAAATGACTGTCACCTGCTGTGCTGCTGTATATCCCTGAGGAAACTGTGATCATTGGCAGGTTGCTGCACATCACACAGACACTCAACTACCACTCAGTGACAGTAACAAAGGTGCTGGAGGGGAGCTGCTCTTTTTAGTTATCTGTCTTTTTACATGGATTGGAGCGAGACCGGCGAGTGACCAATCATGAAAGCTCGCAGACAAATATGGGTTGATGTAACCGTGCTGGCCTAGACGTCACGCTATCTTCTTCCTCCGGATTTGAGTTTAATAATTCCGTTGTGTGCTATAAGGAGAAAGTCATAAGGACAATTTGTGTAAATGTTGGCAAGTGAGATGTAGCATCTTTGCTTATTTCCCTAATAAAATTATGCAAATCAAGTTTTGGAGCAAACAAGCCCTGAAAATGCAAGCAAATAGCTCCTTCATTACCAATTACAAGTGCAAATTGCCTCAGCTTTGAAATTAATCCTCCAAGGGTGGCACCTTTGCACCCCGAAAGCCACTTTATAAATTACACATTCTCTGATCTTATCTAAGGTTCTGGGATAGAAAAATCTGAGTCTTGCTCACCTGACTTGCTGGTGATAATACTCTGTCTTAGTGGCAATGATAAGAGACGATCTGAAGGGAGGAAAAAGTCTCAGTGCAAAGTATTTCCTTTGAATTTTTCACTGAGTGGGTGGCGAGTGTTAGTGGATTAGACACAATCTCAGTTCGCCTAACCCTGACTACAAATCACTATTAAGCAGCCAAATGTGGAGGGATTTACATGTCATTTACATACGTGTGGTTATGCTGGATTAAGAAAGATTTCCTTTTTTTTATCTGTCATAGACACCTTGGAACTGTGTTCGCTTTTTTTGTCACTGAAGTAAGAGAATGTCCAGGTTATCCATGCATCTCATCATGTTCCCATCTAATTTATTCTTAACAGTTTATTTAAATTTCTTAGAGCTAATTTAATGTAAAAAAAAAATATAAAAAATGTAAAAGATAATTCAATGTTCAATATATTCTTTGGATTCAAAGTTTAAACTCATTGATATGATAACCATCTTTTTTCAGATTTTAGTCCAGCTTTAAATGTAGGCATGTGCTACTTCCTTACTACCCAACAGTCATTAATTTTTATTAATCAAACAACCCAATGTTGGCAGCAGAGATGGGGACTCGAGTTTGTGACTAGGTACCTTTCGAGGTAAAGCACTTAGAGTCGCATATTTAATGACTTCAGACTTAACTTAGACTAGTGATTTCTGACTTGTGAACAATATTTTGTAAGTGTGTTTTGTTTACTAACTTGACTGATCGCCGGCTCGCCTTACCCACTGCGGCAGAGGTAAAAAGCGACACGTAGCACTGGCGTCACTGACGCAACGCTACGTGACATACACACTCACCGGCCACTTTATTGGTACCCCATGCTAGTAACGGGTTGGACCCCTTTTGCCTTCCAGGGCTTTGCCCTTACCTCCAATTCTTGGTGGCATAGATTCAATAAGGTGCTGGAAGCATTCCTCAGGGAGTTTGGTCCATATTGACATGATGGCATCACACGGTTGCCGCAGATTTGTCGGCTGCACATCCATGATGTGAATCTCCCACGTTCCACCACATCCCAAAGATGCTCCTATTGGATTGAGATCTGGTGACTGTGAGCCATTTAGTACAGTGAACTCATTGTCATGTTCAAGAAACCAGTCTGAGATGATTCCAGCTTTATGACATGAGCATTATCCTGCTGAATCAGAGTCACACCGTCTAGAATTCAAAGAGCTTTGTCAGTGATCCCATTTTTTTTATCTGCTCATTGTGGTATTTTTATCAGCTTACCTTAACAATGTTCTACATTGTTACTGTTCGATTGTGTTTTTGCAAACTGATGTTTGACAGAAAGACATTTAATAGACTATTGCATGTGCCGAAGGGATTAGAGATATAGTTTTTTTAGTTCATAAAGCCAGGCAGTAAACCTACCTCAAATACCTGTTTCACTTTACAGTCATGTGCCTATGTTTGATGTTTTTGAGACAATTACCTGCGTCAGCGTTAAGTCTTCTTTGGAAATGGTGCCTCCTACATGTGTAGACTGCTGGGTCCAAACTGCAACAGTGCACAGAATAAAACCATTCCTGTACCGTTGTAGGCACGATCTCTGTTTTAGCTCAGACTTTTGCTAGTGTTATGCTTCTGCATAAAGTAGGAGGAGCTAAAAAGGCCTTAGTAAAGCCACCCTTTACCACATTAGAAGCAGGCATATGGCATTAAAGGGATAATATCTACATCCTCAACTTCATCCAGTCTGGCCATTCTCCTCTGACCTCCTGGCATCAACAAGGCATTTCAAGCCCACAGAACTGCGGCTCACTGGATGTTTTTTTCTTTTTGGACCATTCTCTGTAAGCCCTAGAGATGGTTGTGGCGTGAAAATCCAGTAGATCAGCAGTTTCACGAAATACTCAGACCAGCCCTTCTGGCACCAACAATCATGCCACGTTCAAGTCACTCAAATCACCTTTCTTCCCCATACTGATGCTCGTTTTGAACTGCAGGAGATTGTCTTGACCATGTCTACATGCCTAAATGCACTGAGTTGCGCCATGTGATTGGCTGCTTAGGGGTAAGTGTTGGCGAGCAGTTGGACAGGTGTACCTAATAAAGTGGCGGTGAGTGTATATCGCTGCACGCATGCATGCATGATCGACAAGCTAAGCTTTAAAAACTTCATGGCAGTGGGTGAATAATGTTGTGAATTGGCACTAAATAAATAAACTGAAATGAATTTAAAATACTGCCCGCCAAGTTAGGTTCTGTCTGTTCCAGGGCATTAAGTTACAAAAAGTTATTGCCACAAAGTTTCTTTCATGAAAGAATTGTTATTGTCCTGGTATTTATTTGGGGTTTTTCTTTATCTGTTGTAGTTGCTAACTTCATATGTATTAATAAAAGGCAGGATTGTGATTGTTTTTTTCCGCAGCCCTCATTTTCACTTAAAAATAAAAGAGCAGACATTTACTCCTAAAACTAGAAAAAGTTGTAACCACAAATGTCAGGTAAATACTGTAAGAAAATTGTTGTTTTGGAAAGAACAAATAAAAAGATGCAAAATTTAACTGGAAAAAAAATTGCGTGTGTGCTTTTTTTAAATTGTATTTTTCATTTACCAGTTCAAGATAATGATCATTCCATAGATATAATTATTGACCTTTAAGCTATACCTACCGTCTCAGTGGCGGAGATGAAAACTACAAGGGGAAACAAGCAAGCAAGCACGCAAATTATTGCACTTATTTTAGTTAATCGAGTGATTAGAATTTATTGTGCAATTAATTGATAATTGTGACAGGCCTTCTCAAGACTTGAGACTTGACTTGGACTTGCAAAAAATTACTTGTGAACACGTCTGGTTGGCAGAAACCCAGTTTCATATACGATCTTCTGTCTCTTTAAACTGGCTATTCAGTTTTTATTCTTCAGTTACTAAAATAAATGTTCTCTCTGTTTCCTGACCTGCAGTTTTATTTTTATTTTAATTGTTCTCAGCATGAGGAAAGGAAACATTTTATAAAACACAAACTTCTGTAAAGGTTAAAGATGCGTTTACACCGAATCGCGAATTTAACAGCTGGATCGAAGGATTCCCATGTTATCTCTAATTAGAAGGAGAGAAGCAAGCAGAGCAAAGCTGAGTGAGGCGACGATGGCGAATATTCCCTTTGAATGAAGTTGAAAAAAGGTTTTTGTTAACATTTGAGTTACAAAATCCAGTCCTGTGGACTAGATTTGTGAGCTACAGTGATGGAGCACAGGTAAGACAAGCTTTGGTTTTTCTTAAAGGAATAAGTACACCCAAAACATGATTAGCCTTCATTTTCTACTCACCCCCATGCTGAACAACACTCTGGAGTTACTTTTTTGATATCTCCAAATGCATCACAAGGAGATCTGGGGAGGCTTCTTGCTGTCTGCTGACATTCAAATAATATGGAGGTCTATATGGTGCCCGAGGGCGAAAGGTCCATAAAAAGTTACAAAAACGTGTCCAATATTCACTCCATACTGCTAAGCCCAATGTATTCCAAGTGTCCTGGTGGGTAGCATCCAGAATTTACTCAGAGAAACGAAGTCATTTAGAATGTTTTTAAAGCATAAACGGTAGTGTATAGGATTTCCTGAAAACACGTTCACGGCCTTCTACGGAGCCGGCAGACCAAAAACCAGATGAAAGTCGCGCATTCAGCGTCCTGCTCTGCCGATAATATAAGCGTAGAAGAAATGTGCTTTGTTTACCTGTGCAAAGAAAAGAAACAACGAAGAAAGAAAAATGCGAGGACTTCGGTGTTGTTGAAGAGCATGATTTGGTTTGCCGAGCTGAATGCGGACTTTCATCTGGTTTGGTGCGCTGTAGACTGCGTCAACGGCAGCTTTCGAAATCTATACCTGTTTATGCTGCGCTTATTCGCTGACACCGTTCCAGCTGGCCTTACACTCCGGGTACTGAAACCCGACCGGGCGGCGGCAATGAGCAGCTTGTTGGACATGGACATTCTAAATGACCCGTGTTCCATTGATTTGTGTGGGCAGCTACGGCAGAAGCGGGCCATTTGAACCAGTCAGCACACTCAAGTGACCCGGTCAGCATGAGATGACAAATTGAGAAGGCTAACTGTACTAGTACTTTACGAATGGGAAGGTAGAGATGAAGTAGGAATGCTCTTAGGGAGGATTTAAGATGGCTTTTAAAAAAGCTGTTCGCTGTTTTAATTTAGTTCTAGAAGGTCTTCTATTTTTTGTCTTGCCGGTGTCTGCCCAGGGAAGCTGCACTGATCTCCCCTCTAACTGATTTCATCTCCATAGCCTCAGCCAGCCGCATCCTCTCCTGGCTCTGCTTCCAATGCTTCTCCAATGTACCACTGTCCTTCTCCCAGGCAGTGCCACGCTGTGCTCCTCTGTAGCTCTGGGTTATCACAGTTAGGTTCTATAGCTAGCCCCGGCCAGCTTTAGCCTCTCCACACTGGTACTTCATCCCTAGCAGCTGCGGTCCGTGTATTGTATTGTGACCAAATGGACATGAGAAGTTGAAGTAAAGCTAGTTGGTGAATAGATATGAAATGGAGGACAGTGCAATCTGTTCTCTTCTTTGACCAGCAGAGCTGCAGCGCTACGTCTCTGAATTCATCATCTAAGCAGGTGTTGATGCCACATCTTGTTGACTCAGGAGAGAACAAAGCAGTGTAACAAAGGTCGTGTATTTGCAGCTAGAACCTAAAGACCTACAGGAGGACCTCTTATCTGTGAGGCAACAATAGCCACAATCGCAGTGACATTGTAATTTCTTCCCAAATTATCAGCATATTAAAGCAGAAAATGTCCTTTGAGCTGTAACAAATAAAGAATCTGTAAGGTAGTATATTAACAGGGAAAATATCACCGTTAAGAAAAGCTGAAATTTTTACAATATGCTTTTTTTTTCTATTTCCACTGAAAGCTACAAAGACCACTACAGGGTTTTACATTCAAAGTGCAAATTAATCCAGCAACAATGGGTCTGGTTTGCAATGACTGTGGGTTTTCTACTCCTGACTATGCATTTGCATAATGGAATTATGGGCTCAGCCATGCTATGTCTTTAGTGGACCATTAGGCAGGCCTTTACTGGACTGTAATTAGTGGCTTCTGCCCTTCACCTTCATTAGCATGCAAATGAAAATTCTGAACACTGAGAAATATTTGGCACATTGGGAGAAAAATGCCAAAGTGATTAACAGGCAATCTGAAGTGAAATTGTCTTTTTCTATCTATCACAGTTTAGAGTACTGGATGTGAGACAACGCTAAGTGGCAAAGTGCTAACAGGTTGATCTAGGCAGGCATTTGAAGTGAATTGTGATGACATGACTGGTGACTGAGAGTTCATCCTCACCAAAATGTCTTTGTCCTTAATCAGAGTCAAATCTGACAGTTGTTCCGCCTAGATAGAGCTGGGCTTTTTATAGACAGTCACTTCATTTAACTCTGATATTCTTCAATCTATGTTACAAAACGTCAGGACAGATAATTTCCTTTGCATCAAAAGATTCCACCTTAATATTTTAACCACATTTTATACGACACTATAGTAGAGCTGATAAAGTATATATAGTGATTTGCAATTCTAATACACTCATTTAAATGAATCACTGATTAGCATGAATACAATTGAACTTTTCAGACATGTCAGACAAGAACCCGCCAAAAGAGGTCCTGACATACGCACATTTATCATAGGAAACTGGCTGCTGGGAGACAAGCAAAAAAAAACTGTCTTCCGGTGACAAGATATCATAGTATTATTTGTGAATCTTCATGGTAACTTTCTTTTTATAAATTATATTTGATTAAAACCCAACGTCATTAAAAAAGAGGAGATTAGACCAGTTTTATTTCCTTAATTGAAACAAATTAGAGCCTGTTTATTGATTTAATATAGATCTAAATAGGACCCGGATGCTGCTATGTGTTTACTAATAAGATATATTTTTCATCAATAACGCATACTTACAATTTGTTCCTTTGTCTTGCTTTTTCTCTGCGTCCCTCCGATTTGGTATCACCTGACAGAAGAAAGAAATACATTTGAGAAAGCTTGACTGACAACATGAGGAAGGGTGAGATATTTAAATATATATATATATATATATATATATATAT
>JAGKQL010000005.1:1098415-1138468 GCA_018398635.1 Cyprinodon brontotheroides | reverse complement strand
GTTTCCCTACATTTTTGAAGATTAATTTAGGCGTTAATAAAGTGTTTCAGAGGAGTGATCATTGCGCTCTGCATCAGCAGTGCTGTGTCTGGTTCCCTGCCAGCTCCCAGATCAGCTTCTCTGATTGGTTGATGTGGCCCGTCGAGCAGCAAAGGTCAAATGTTTCCAACTTCAGCAGTTGCTGCTTGTGAAGCACGTCGCGCGCCTCAGATGCTCAGACGCTCATAAGCCGCTGCTTCAGCTGTTCAAATGTGCAAAGATGCGCTGCTCCTGCTGCTCTACAGTAGATGCGCTGTAGGACGTTCTGATCCACCTTGATGTGCTTCAACCATTGACGTATGTAAACCTGCCGCTTCAGCAGCGTACAGTCTGAACTTAGCATAAGCAAAAACAGAAGAAATCTTTGAGAGGGAAAATGTTTTTCACAGCAATGTTTGTGTATTTATAGAAATGGAATGGAATAAAAGGAATGTGGGTAAAACCATAAAATGCCAGTTTAGTTCCAGTATTTAGATGTTAGAGTCTCTGTGGTTTTGCTGTTTTTCCTGGCGAGTGAGCCTCTTCACATCGAGAGGATCTTTACTGGTGGCTGGGCCTGCCGGTGTTGCTGCACCCCTGAGAGCATTTCTCTATCAAGATGGTTTGCATGTACAGGTAAAAGCCAGTAAATTTGAATATTTTGAAAAACTTGATTTCTTCAGAACTGGACTGAGACCATTTAAAGCCCTTTGCAGGTGTTTTAAGTTAATCAGCTGATTAGTTTGTGGCACCAGGTGTCTTCAAATTTTAACCCTTACACAATATTCTAATTTTGTGACACACGGAATTTCGGATTTTCATTTGTTGCCACTTTAAATCATCAAAATTAAATGAAATAAATAAACATTTGAATGCATCAGTCTGTGTGCAATGAATAGATATAATGTACAAGTTGTCATGATTGGTTTAGGAAATAAACCCACATGCAGAACACCACTGGAAATTGGGTAAAAGTTCAACAGAGTTTATTAAAGATTTGAACAAGAAAATATGAACTGGATTCTGGAAACTAGTCCGGGCAGGATTCTCAGGGGTCTGCAGAGACGGATAGTTTGATTAGCCAGGTTTACAGATCAGTAGTTGAGTTTGCTGATATTTCTGAAAATACCTTGACAAGATTCAGGTTTTCTTCTCTGAGAGAGGGAACCGGTTGGGTCCAGAGACTGTGGTTCAGCAGAGTGCTCAGCAGCTGCAGCGTCTTGCTTCTGACTGTTAGTGTCAGACCTTGGGTTGAATGATAAGTTCCTTTCCCTGAGAGCAGCAGGTGGATTCCAGAGTGAGATCTTCAGGTTTGGCTCTCTAGGGCAGGCAGGCAGGTAACAGGCTAAGCTCATCCAGAGCTTCAGCACACAAGAGACAGGTTTCCTAGGAGCGAAGAGACAGAGGCAGGGTTAGAGTTGGGTTTCTCTAAGCGCGTGCCGGGGTTCTAGTAGATATCAAAGGCTCAGGTTCGCTAACCAAACTTGGCCAACACTGCGGCGTCGAAGGAAGGTCTGGCAGCTGCTTATATAGGCAGGTCTCCTGATGGGCTGTATGAGCCTTAAGTGCTGGAGGGCTCCAGGAGATCCACAGCGCACTCTGCTGGAGAAGGTGGAGAATCTCCAGATCCCAAACACAAGTTACACCTTTTGAATTCACTACTGAAATAAATCAAGTTTTTCAAAATATTCTAATTTACTGGCTTTACCTGTATATAAGGAGGTTAACGACCATCTCTCCACTGGATGATTACACCTTGATCTCATTCCACATAAAAAAAAGCTGAACCAGGAAAATCGTTTTTGTTGAAAATTGTCATATTTTTTAACCTCTTTTAATGTGGGCTATGTGTTATTGTTCCAGACAACCAGGTAAGCTTAGTCTCTGATCTTCATGGAAAAGGGCTAGAACTGTTAGGTTTCTGTTTCTGTTATGTTTTTCTTTTGCCTTTTTGATTTCTATTGTTTAGCTTTTTTATTCTAGTTAGTTTGGATTATTATTTTGTTGATGTTTTCTTATTAGTTCCTGTCTTCCAGCTTTTGTTATCCTCTGCTGCCCTCTTGTGTTCCTCATTGCTTTGCTCTGTTTTCTGTTCTGCTTTCACCTGTGTTCAATTCCCTCATCAGCCCTCTTCCCTGTCTCTGTCCCTTTTAAAAGCCCTTCCTCTTCAGTTCCTGTTTGCTGGATCCTCGCCAAACGCTTTACATCTCATCAAACCTCTGCTCAGTTCTCTGTCGTCCTTCCTTGTCTCTTCCTGGTTCTTAGTTTTTTTGTTTTTTTCGCTGATGTCTCCTAGATTCTGGTTCATGATATATTTTTGTTGGATTTTTAACTCCTGCCTCTGCGCCTGTAAACCTTGATTAAACTACTTTAATTCATCTCAGCCACCCGTCTCTGCATTTGGGTCCTCAAACCAACACCACCATTTCATGACACTAACCTTATGTATTTGCAATTTATTCTCTGTAGATATTTTAAAACTTAATTTATTAGTTTTTTATTATAAAAGACAAAAAAAACTTCAAGTGTTCCCTTGAATGTGTTAAAAAGTGTTATAACAGCAAAAGAAAACTCAACCCCCAAAGAATACCCAAACATTAATAAGTGCAGAGAGTAAAGATGAAATATGTGACAGATAAAAATATGGTCAGGGGTTTCTGTGAGGCCCAGTGGGTTTGAATCACCCTACTAACATGATATTGTCATTTGATTAGACACTCGGCCCTAATCAGCCTGCTATTCAAATAAGGTCCATACTGGATATTTCTGCATCTCACAGGCTCTTTGAATTCAAGAGGCAGCAGCTATTCATTGCATTAGAAGGACTTATTGTTATGGTAAATAAAAAGTAAAGAGCTTTCTTTGCATTTGTCCATTTTGTGCATCTAGCTGATTTGCCCACCTTTTCCTGATTTGACTAAACAAACCTGCAATTTGTGGCATTTATGTTCTTTGTTTACACGTAACCTACTAGACCTCTTATACAAAAGAAATAAAGTCACACTAACATTTTGATGGACCCCTTTCCGCTGTAATTATGCCATGCATTCACTGTGGCATTTCTTCAACAAGCCTCTACATCCTAGCATTTATTTGTTTTCAGATTTATTTGTTATTCAGAGATGAATAAGTGGCATTCAAACTTCAGATTTTTTCACTGGGGTGGCCTCTTCATGTTGGAAAAAATGGCGGTGCCATCACAGAAGAAGATATCCACCCACTGAATAACCTCATTTAGCATTTCCAAGTATTCACCTGACATCAGTCTCTGGCCACATGACAATGCTCAACCTGACTTGACTATAATTCAGTAATTCCAGATCATATGACTGCCTTTTAAACTATTAACCAGTAACAGGATAAACCTTAACTGATCAGAAATGTGTTTACAATTTTACGATAAAATTGGGGCTGCAACTAATAATTACTTTGCAAATAGATTAATCTGTTAATTATTATGATTCTTCCTCTGCGCAAAAGTGCTTTTAGTCAAAGAGCCTTTGCAGTTACAGCATCTCAGGCATGAACTCTGTCCCTGTCATGATTTTATCTAAAGCTCGGTCCCACATGCAGTGAAGCCAAACAGAGAGACACATGTAAAAGTTTAAACGGGGTTTATTGAAAGGTATTTAGAGTTCGGTGCTGAGTTCCTCCGAACGCTCGGCCGGGAACTGGAAGACGAGGGGAAGACAGACTGTTAGATTCAGGCTCAGTGGGGAATTGGAGTTGTTAATCTTGAAGGAGAGGATTTGTTGCCACTCACGTTTCCAGAGAAGAAGAGACGCTTAGACTCCAGTCTGTGTGTTGGTCTTCCAGAATTTGTTTGATTCGGTGGAGGGCGGAACAGGGTTTACCCAGAACTCGGACGGAGTGGAATGATGCAGCCGCTGGTTGCAACTCAGTTTCTCCTGTGGTACTTGAACAGGTCGTGTGGTGAAGATGACTTCCTTACTCAGAGAAAGTGATCTCAGCGTTCTCAAAGGGGTTGGATCCAAACCCTCCTGTTTGGAACTGGCCGCTCAAAGTGTAAGACTCAGCTGATCCCACTTGGGAGAAGGCGGTCCTAAAAGGTCCAGTTTGCAGAAAGGCTTCCGCCGAAAGGCAAAGAACAAAGTTGAGACTCAGGGAGAAAAAGGCACCAGTTAAACCTCACGTGATCTCAGCTTGGCTAGAGGACAAAAACTCAAAAATGCAAAAACTCAGGATTAGATTCAGCATAAACAAGGCTTGGCTAGAGAGTACCCCAGGTGACTGGCAAACACCCTGGTGTCGAGCAGCAGTGGCAACCAGCAGCTTAAGAGCAGTCCGGCCGTGATGAGGCAACAGCTTGCAGGTGTGTGAGGAGGGGCGAACTGGAGCCAGGCTTCCTGGTGGTGGTGGAAGGGAGAAACACAAAAGACAAGACAAACAGACGAACAGGTAGAAAACTGGGATCCTGACAGTCCCTCAGATCATCAGAGAACTTACAACATTCACTATTTTCAACAGCATCTAAAAAAAACTGGCTCATAACACATCAGTCATGTCAGCATTAGTTGAATGTCTATCATTAACAAGCTGCCATTTGTGTCGCTGCGTTTGTGTGTGTATGTATATATGTATGTATTTATATGTACATAGTTTAAATGTTGTATTCTATTTTATGAACCTCTGTAGTCCAGCGAACACTTATTCTGTATTTTTTTATCAGTTTTGGGGAGTTATAGCTGTTTTTATTTCTTTTTAAATTTGTATTTTACATTGTATCATGCTTACTGTTGTGTTTTTTTGGGTAGACAATTTTAAGATCTGTCCAGGGAGACAACAGATGAAAAATAGCCTTTTGGCTAATTCTGGTGCATTTGCAGGAATGCTTTTTAATGTACACTGTCCCTATCAAATAGACAAATAAGTTAAATTAAATTTTCTGATTCGATTAATAATCAGAAAGCAAAAAGTTCCTTAAAGAAGACTTTTTAAATAAAATTAAACCAGGTGAAACAGAAATGTTTCTTCTTGAGGAGTGATGGATGGAGAATATTGACAGACGAAAACATGTTTTTATCTTACGGTAAATGCAAAAAGCAAAAAACATCAATCAGGAACTAGCTTTGGGTCTAGATACGGCCGAGGTGGTGAGGAAGTGGGGGCAAATTTGTGCGACAATGGAGGGACATGAGGGCCAAAAAGAGCGGGCATCCAGGTGGAAAATGGTCGCAGCGTTCTTGCGCACCTCGCTCTTCTAGCTGCTCCATCTTCACGGGTCGTTTTCCACAAAAAAAGCCAGTAAGGAACCGAACAGGAAATATGGACAGTGTAGAGCGGATGGAGATCTGACCAATCAGAGGCCTCCTGTCTGCAGTCACCTACAATTTTGTAGAGGTGCAGCAGAGTGTCTGCAGAAGGTGCGGAGGCACATTTTCATTCACTGCGACACACATGCAGACGACCTGGTTTATGAGCACAAATCAGCCTTTAGATAGGAATGCTATCTAATGAGTGGCAACTTATGTGTTGGTCTCACAAAGTTTTATTTCATCACCATACCCACCTTCTAGGAAAGCACAAGTTTCCTCTTGTTTCTTCTGTCAGTGAGCTCCACTGGCTGCAATGTTGCTCCATCATTGTGTGCCTGGATGATCTTCGCTGAAATCTCCTGACTTAAAAAAGCCCTCTAGCTAAAGGCCATTTACCATTTGCTCTGGTGAGGCACTTTGTGATGTCAATGTGTATGAAAGCTGCAATTGAAATAAAATTGTCAGGATTCCTGTCTTTGTATGTGTTTTTTCTGTGTTTGTCTCCGTTCCTCCACCAGGAGGGTTACCTCGTTAACGGAGTGCTCTTAAGCTGCTGACCTGCCACTACCTCGACGCCAGAGTGTTTGCCAGTTTTGGGTACTCTAGCCAAGCTGAGTTTTGCTGAGTCGAACTGAGTTTTTGTTGACCTGAGTTTTAATCTTGTCTTTGTCTTTGCCTCTCGGCAGGATCATCCTGCAAACTGGATTTTTTCTGACCTTCTCCCTGGAAGGATCATCTGGAACTTCAAGCTGAGTTGAGGATTTAAACCTCCAGTTTAAATCAACTTTTCCTCAAGCAGATTGTTTGAGCCTTCACATTGAGCAAGGGATTCATCTCCACTCAGATTTAACCCGCTCAAGTACCGCAGGAAATCTGAGTGGCAGTCAGTTTCTCAGTTTACCTACTCACACAGACTGGAATCAAAGAACCAACAACTTCTCTGGAGACGTGAGTCAGCAACCTAATTCACATCTTCAAATTCCGAGATTCAAATTTCCCAATCGGTGCCGTGGACTAACTCTAAGTAATGTTCTCCTTCACATTTCAGTTCCCGTTGAGCAGTGTTCAGAGAGCAACACTGGATTCTTCACATTATCTCCTAAATAAAACCTTGTTAAACCCACATCCTGGTCATCTGTTTGGTCTCTTAGCATTTTGGGTCTGATCTTTAGTTAAATTATTATGACAAAAAAATCTTGCAAAACGATCTAGCACGAGCAGACCGGCTTGTAAACGAGCTTGTTATTCAAATCACTATTTTTTTGTTCGATATAAAACACAGAATTATTGCTTATTACTCCTTTAAAGGCAGACCGACTGTGTAATAAAAAACAAATTCAAATAGAAGCCTCATATTGAAGCCTGTAGTTTGCAATGGCGGCTCTCCAATAAGGTGGATTTCAGTTTGGAGCTTGCATGTTCCTGCTTAAGTTTCCTGAAGTGCTGAAGCTCTCTACCACAATCTAAAAATAAGCCTGTAAGCTGATGACTGAGTTTAGAAGTGAATATGTTTGTTGAAGGTTGTTTTTGTTTCCTATGCGCACATTGTGTTTGCCCTGATGATCACCCAGGATTTATCCCGCCTAGACGGAAATAATTATTACCGAACTCTTAACATTACAGAAAATGAATGAGTGGTTTAGGCTCTGAAATGCAAACAGTCCTTGTTCATCTATAGGGTGCTGAGGCTGAGGTAGTGCTGAGCAGCTGCTGCTCTGCATTTAAAAGCATCATCGAAGAGCCTTTCAGATGTTTTTTTCTTTTTTTTTTTGCTTGAATTTTTTTGTTATCATTATTTCCCTGCATTGCAGAACGCAGCTTGTCTTTTTAGTTCCACTTCAGCATTTCCCAGCACCCCCCTCAGCATGTATTTAAAGTAAGCTTGGTCCACTAATGATCTGGATGCATAAAACAGGTGAATCATTTCCACTCAGTGATCATCTGATGGGAAAATATAGTGACATAACAAACAAAGACATTATACTGTTTTGAAAATAATTAGAATTTGTTTTTGATGACTTTATTTTGTTCTCTGTGCTGTTGGTCATGAGTAGACTTTCCTCATTTGTTATGTAAATCATATACTTTTATTTTTCGTAATAAACCCTTTAATGTAAACCATATTTTCTTTAAAAAAGTTAATAAAATAGAGTGTTTCTAGACTCATATAACAGCAAATATGATGTTGCTGTTGTGAGATGACTGATATTAGCTATTAGTAGGGTTGCCAACTCCCTGAAAAAAAAAAGGGACCCCTCATGTGTGTCCCAGCTGACCAGATTGCCTTCACCCCTCCAGGCATCGTGATTTTTTTTTGGCCCCCTTTTATGTGTGGAATGATTTTTTTTTACTGTTTGTATCAAATCTGCATTGAATTAGATGCAATTTTGTGAGTGACATTAACACATGGAAAAAAAATGATTATCCGGCAATGTCGTAATGGGTTTTGGATTCAAGCCCATATGCAGAAACACACTCAGAGATTTGGGAAAAAGTTCAAAGGTTTTAATTAATGATGAGAATAATAACAGGTCAGGGGGGTAATCAGGTCCAGGGCTGGTCACGACTGGGTTTACTGTTCTGGAGTTTGAGCAGAGCAGAAGAGGGGGGGAACCAGGAGGGTCCAGAGGCTGGCAGCAGGCTGAGGGCTTGGGGGAGGCTGAGCTTGGTTATGAACTTGCAGATCACACGGGTTGAGTTTCCCTTCCAGATACTTCAGAGAGCTGGTTGGCAGGTCCTTGACAGGTTTGGTTCTCCAGGGTTCTTCTGGGATCAGACAGGCAGATTTCCAACAGAGAAACTCTTCAGGTGTTACTGGTTTCAGACAGGTTCAACCTGGGAAGCAGAGAAGACAAAACAGATCAGGTTCAGGACTCGCAGTCAGGAGACTAGACAGACAGGTTGGCTCAGGGGTTTGTTGTACCGTAACTGACTAAACACTCTGGCACTGGAGTGCTGTCCTCAGCCCACTTAAGTACTGGTCTCCTGATGAGCAGATGAGGAACAGCTGGTTAGGTCAGCTCCAGCTTCAGGAGATCCAATACGCCCTCTGGTGGAGAAAGGTAGACAGAACCCCAGATCCCAACATTAACACAAAACCTCAGGAAGGGATCCCCGGCGCCCCCTGGTGGGCAAGCCTCAGGATCCCAACAGGCAATTCACTTTAATACAAAATAACAAACTTTGCTGAATAAAATCATAAACATAAGCCTGTCTGCTTAGTTTTACAACTGTAAAAATGAATATAAAACAATAAATAAAATACAGTGAACCCTGGTTTATCGCGGAGGTTACGTTCCAAAAAGTGCAAAATCCGTTGAGAGATTGGAAGGATTTTTTTTTTTACAGTTATTATACAATGAAATACTCCATAAAACATTGAAAACTTTTTACAGGTCAAAGCATTTGTTTGATTTGTTGCATTTGTTTAACAAATAAAAGTATATAAACGTTGTTGTTGTTGGGTTTTTTCAAATAACCTACTGTACTGTACTGTAAATAATATAGTTATAAATAAATAAATAATAATTTTAATCATCAATACGATTGAAAGGTTAATATTGGGGGATCAGCTTGCACGCCCACGCCATTGATAGTTGGAACGAGGAGAAGAAATGAAAAGCTCTGGTTATGAAAAAAAATACAAAGTACAGTAGGACAAATAGTGACTGACGTGTTCACTGCTGTTCTGAGCCGCTGCATCCTGACTCTGCTCTGTGGCGTTTTTTTCTTTTAAAGCCTGCGGTGCAGGTGTGTTTTTTGGAGAGAAGAACATAGTTATCGATAGTTGTTGTCGCTCTTTTTTCTTCTGGGCCAAAAGATCCTTCTAAACCGACAAATCCTTATAAACTGCTGTTATTGACACACATTTGGGCATGAAGAGACTGTATAGCCAATCAGAATGCAGAACACAATGCATGATGCAAATCCGTGAAGCAGCAAGACCGTGAAAAGTGAACCGCGTTATAGCGAGGGTTCACTGTAGTGCACATTGTTGGTGCAACAGCAAACTTGTGCAAACTTGTAAAGATATTTGTGCCTTAAATGCAATGACTGTTGGCTACAAAAAAAAACAAGTTTACCGTAAGTTTTTGTATCTAATGTGCCCTTGTTCTTCATTTTTCCATT
Source organism: Cyprinodon brontotheroides (assembly GCA_018398635.1). Classification (NCBI taxonomy): domain Eukaryota; kingdom Metazoa; phylum Chordata; class Actinopteri; order Cyprinodontiformes; family Cyprinodontidae; genus Cyprinodon; species Cyprinodon brontotheroides. Next base: position 1,129,046 of record JAGKQL010000005.1, on the reverse strand, counting down.
ATGTTTTTACTGACTATTTTTTTACTCTCACAGTAATCTGGACAAAACGCTTCCTTTCCCACTAAATACAGGACAGGTATTTCTATTGCTAAATACGGAGCGATTCAGTTTTCCAAAGAGGCGGGTTGGCAACCAGCTGTGGTGTTGGTAAGCCATGGCAGACTGGCCTGTTAGCTTTGGCAGCCTCAGGGACCAGCTTCTCTTGGTTTTTATTGAACAAAGACAGCAATTACCATTGAGATGTAATCAGGTTATAACTCTTTACTTAGACTTTAAATATCTGAACTTTACCCTTAACAATGTCAGATAGAGTAATAATTGACTTTTTATTAACAGCAGTGATGTGTGTGTGGGGGGAGAGGTGTGGGTGTGTGTTGTTTCTTATAGTCCCTATAAGAAAAGGAAAGTTATTCAGATCGAATTACTTGACAAGGAATTAATCAGTGGAGAAGTTTACCATTACTTAGGCAGACATGGGTGTTTTTCATTTAGGCTGACAGCTGCCAGGCAGTCCATCTAGGCTGTCCGCCTCCCCTTAGAGAATGTGACAGCCTTTGTCTGGGTTCGGCCCACCAGCCTTTCTGGACTTTGACAGAATGTCCAGCCTGTCTGTCCGCCTCCATTCCAGCTGCAGCTTTTATGCCTCGGTGCTGGAATCAGCCTCGGCCGGAGGGACAATGTTTTCAGGTCGTCTTTTCAGCCTTACGAACCGGTCGTGCCAATGTGAAATATCAGGAAAGGCCTGTGAGGAATTTCCTCTGGCATTTAACTTCCTTTTAGACTCGTGTACAAACCCGCCCAAATGTGTTGGTCAAATATCACAAGGTTGATTTGACAACAAAAAATATATTTTGCTCCCAACACCAGAGACTCTCCACCCATGTAGAACTACTGGCATTTGCTGTAAGAAATTGTCACATGGACATTTTATAAAAATAATTGGAGTCAAAAAGGACAGGGATGCTTTAAAACAAGATACGAATTAATATAACAATTAATTACTCCTTTCTTTGTACTGAAGTTAATACTCAGTTCAGCAACTTGTTCAGCAGTAATTCCATTTTTATGAAAGGATGTGTCTTTTGTCTTGTCGGATGAATTGAGTTAATTGGGTGACACAGCTAAAGAGACATATTCATACTGTTTTGTTTCTGGGGGTCATTTTGTATTTTTTATTTTATTTTAAGTTAAAGATACATTTTGTGCATGCATGCTGCTCATGCAAACTAGTCTGGTTTATTTTTAACTTCAGCTTCTGCTGTAGAAAATTTAGTGGACCTCTGAGCACCCCAGTAAAATGGTGCAGGCCAGAGGCGGATCCAAATGCAGGCGTACACACAGGTCAAGAGAACAGATGAAGAACTAAAATACATGAATTAGAGTTGGATGAACAAAGGAAAGGGAATTTATCCACTGAGCCTTTAAAAAAAATCCTAGGGAAAAGTTTAACAGGTTTATTTAGAATAATGAGGAGTCCAGTGATGCGCTGAACACTGTCAAACCGGAACTGGAAAGTGAGGGGAAGACACTGCGGTTAGTTCAGGCTCAGTGGGAAATTAGATTTTTTGACTTGAAGAGAAGGAATAGGTTACAGACCCACGTTTCCAGAAAAAGGTGTCCTTTATTGAATCCAGCCTGTGTGGGATGTTCCAGTGGTTGTCTGGTTTGATGGAGGGCGGACAGGGTTTACCCAGATTGCGGTTGTTTGTAGGTGAACGGAGAAGCTGACTGCCACTGAGATTTCTCTGCGGTACTCTAAAGAGGTTATTGTGGGAGATGAATCCCCTGCTCAGAGAGAAGCCCCAGACGATCCTTGGGGGAAAAAGGTTGATTCAAAACCACAAACTTGAATCCTCAGCTCAGTTTAGTTCTCAGAAGATCCTTCCAGGGGAGAGAAGGTCGAAACATCCAGTTGCATGATGACTTCTCCTGCCGAGAGGCAAAAGACAAAACAAATCCAGGTTAAAACTCAGGTAGACAAAAGCTCAGAGTTTGACTCAAGGTAAACTCAGCTTGGCTAGAGTACCTCAAACTGGCAAGCACTCTGGTGGGGTAGGTCAGTCAACAACAACAGCTCCCACAGGTAATGAGGCAATGAGCTGCAGGTGTGCATGGAGGCCCGATGGGGATGGGCACCTGGTGGAGGAGGAGAAAGGAAACACAAAAAAAAACAGACCACACAAACTGGATTCCCGTGATTTTTGAGTTACAGTTAGTTAAAAAACATGGAAACCGAAGAGTAGAGGCTAGCAAAGCAAAACACAGATCCATTACATTCATGATACAAAGGTTAATTTCACTTAATTAATAAAGACAATCTAAACTAGATTTAAAGAAAGGTGAAAGCAGTGATTGTTACTAGAAAGTATTTTATATGGATTTAAAAAAAGAGTAAATATCTAAATTCTACAGGCACGTCATAATATTTTACTGAAGTGCCTTAAGCAGCCTTAAATCTCAGCCTTAAATGTTCTTCTCTTTGGATCCTCCCAATATCAGTCACGTTTGGTAGGGAACTGCTGGTAGACAGACATGTTCAGCTCTTTCAAGAGAGATTTAATCAAAGCCACTTTAGGTCATCCCTGTGCTGACAGATAAATTGTCCCCTTAAGCCCAGGTCACATGTTCAACTTTTTAATCTCTCATCTGATTTTTTCCTTGTCACACAGACTGCATATAGAGAGGCCCCGTATACACAGGGTGAGATGATCCTTATATGTGCAGATTTTGTCACTTCTGTCTCTGCGCCCCACAAATTGAAACACTATCCCACATTGGACTGGAAGAGATTATGAAAGTTATTTAATAAATGTCGTGGCTAAAAAGCAAAGCCCCAAATTATCACACGGCTGCTGTGCAGCATCTCTAAAGCACCTCTATCTCAGAACAGATAGAGGATTTTAATAGCCGTGTATGAAAAATATAATGGGAACTACGTCTAAAGAAAAGAAAATGCTGTGGGATGGCTTTAATGGCTACTGGATAAGGCAGTGAGAGCTGATTCTGAGAGAGAGTTGTAAGAAATCCCTACCCCACTATTGCTGGATGTGTCTCGGTATGCGGACAGTATGTTGTGCTGAAATTACATCAGATCTCCTAAAGTTTTTCTTTTTATTAATGAGTTTCACATGCTGCACTTATTTCTCCTGTCGTGATTTTATCAAGAGCTCGGACCAACATGCAGAGAAACCAATTCAGAGAGAACTGGGAAAAAGGTTTAACAGGTTTATAGAGAAGATAATGCAGAATCTAGTGTTGCTTTGAACACTGCTCAACCGGAACTGAAAAGTGAGGGGAAGACGCTGCGGTTAGTTCAGGCTCAGTGGGAAATTTGATTATTGAACTTGAAGAGAAGAATTAGGTTGCCCACTCACGTTTCCAGAAAAGTGGTTGGCTCTTTGATTCCAGTCTGTGTGCGGTAGTTCCAGTTTGTCTCATTCGGTCGAGGGTGAACAGGGTTTACCCAGAATGCGGTTGTTTGTAGGGGATCGGAGAAGCTGACTGCCACTTAGATTTCCTGCGGTACTTGAACGGGTTGGTGTGGAGATGAATCCCTTTCTCAGTGTGAAGCTCCAACGATCCCTTGGAGGAAAAGTTGATCCAAACCTCAGTTTGAACTCCCCAGCTCAGTTTGAAGCTCAGATGATCCTTCCAGGGAGAGAGAGAGAAGGTCAGAAAATATCCAGTTTGCAGAGACAAAATAACTCAGTTAGAACTCAGGTTGATAAAACTCAGCTTGGCTAGAGTACCCAAAACTGGCAAAAACTCTGACGTCGAGGTAGTCGCAGTCAGCAGCTTAAGAGCGTTCCATTAACGAGGTAACCCTCCGCAGGTGTGTGAGGAGGCAGACAGACCAGAACCAGGCGCCTCCTGGTGGAGGAAGGAAGACAAACACAAAAACTTAAACCACACAGACAGGAATCCTAACATCTCCATGGTTTCTGTCTTTCTTTGTGTGACTAGGAACTTTTGTATCAATACTTCTGATCAGTTTGGAGCCGCAAAACATTCACAACTGTCAGGCCACATTTTAATGGTAATGTGAATGACCACACATACAAAAAATGTGATTCCTGAAAAATGTCTAACCATAAGGACTGCAGTCTGAACATGGTCTCAGTAACCGTCAAGGGTATCAAAGAAAGCTTGATCTGTTGAATGGCCAAAGAACCTTCCCTCTGGTAGGTCCAAGTCGAAAATATACAAAAATAGTAAAATACAAAATAGTACCATTTGCCTCTTTAAAATGTGACACTAAAATTATTTTATGATTTTGTATCCCAAGCCCAAGTAGCGGTTACGGATAAATGCCTTGTAAAAAAAAAAATAAAAAATGGTTGGACATCATTCAGCACCATCTGTCACAGACAGAAGCTAGAATAGAAGGAAACTACTTAAATGGCTGAGTCATGCAAGCAGAAGGCTTTAATTCTAGCTTTAGTGTCTTATCTACTCATGCAAATATTATAATTATAGTGGACAGAACAAAACTGCTAAATTACCATTAAACATGAACATTTTATGTTCACAGAAATTTTAATCAAAACACATAATCAGGAAATCCAGAAGTCAAGTGGATTTAGGGTATGAAGAACAACAAACAGTTGCTGTGACCCTGCAGCCCTCCCTGACAGGTGCTTCATCCAAAGGCTGCTCAAGTATAGAGACAAAGCGGCACGGCTGTTATATTCCACCATGCATGCTGTGGGTTTCCATCAGAATAGCAGCGGAGGCACATTACTAGCAATCAACTTGTGTGTTTTACACATTTTCCTGGGATTGGCTCTCACAGTCAGCCGCTACAGTAAGTGGGAAAAAGATGGCAGTAAATAAATTGGCACCCACCCTCTGATCACACACAGAGTCATGGAGAGTTGTCAGCAAGCGATTTCTATCAACTTTAATCATGTTTCATGAATAGAAGACTAAGTTTCATTGATTCTCAAGGACAGATTATTATGTCTGCTTTTAAAACCAAAAGTTATCATTCAACTAAGCTTTTAAACAGGAAACTATACAAAAAAAAGTTCAATTCGGTTCACTTTAATTCAATTTATTTAAATAGCACAAATTCCCCACACATCATCTCAAGGGACTTTACAAAGAGATTTCAATCAGATCTTCCAGTCAGCTGACAGCATGCGGTCATTGACTTTACAGGATTTGCTCTTCCTGGATGATTACTTGGCAACAGATCTTCGCTGTTAATGTGTAATTTACCCTGTAGCAATCTCTCACATAAAGCACGCATGCGCCGAGAGGAAAAACTCCCTTTAAAGAGGAAGAAACCTCTGGCAAAACCAAGCTTTAATGGATGAAAGTAGAGTGAGGAAAACTCCCCCTTATGTCTTCCAGCACATTAAGCCTATAGCAGCATATCTATACCGATAGCTCAGGAAAACCTGAGCCATTCTAACTATAAGCTTTATCTAAAAAGAAAGTTTTAAGCCTAGTCTTAAAAACATGTCATTTATAACTGTGAGGTTTTCCATCACAAAAATAGTTTCTGATCTGAACCTGTTGAACATTGGTTGTATTTTGAAGTGTTGTTAAAAGGTAAATGCCTCTAAAATCATTCGCCCCTGCTGTGCTCAATCAATGATTTGATCATCTTGGATAATAAATCAACCAGTGTTCAGAGCTCTCTACAACCTTCTCCTTGACCGAGATGTGTTCCTTGGTCTTTATCAGACTGTTCACTCACTAATGCTCTCCAACAAACCTCGGAAGCGGTAACAGATTAGCTGAGCTTAGGTTACTCACAGATGGTCAAATATTTTCCAACTTTTCAAGCATTATAATCATCATACGCTTGAATTGCTCTTCACTGCCCTCACTCACCACACAGCTTCAAAGAGGACCTAAAATGAACATAATCATTTACCAAATTAAATATTACAGACTTCAAAATCAATCAATCCTTTGATGGCCACTCATTAAGGAATGGAACAGCTTAAAGAGTTATCAAGAAGTATTCATTAATCCGCCAAAGTTAGTCTATAGTAAATCAAGTTAAGAAAATTTAAGGACAAATGGCCAGATTTTGTTAAATTATTTATTTATATATATATATATATATAAAACAATTGCATCATTGCTCAGAATGGACAGCTTACTCAATAATTCATACAATTAGTTTTCCCCCTTAAGCAAGCTCTCTTGTTTCAGTAACCTGCCCCAACCTTCGCACCGGCCCCTGTCTTATTAATCAGCCCCCATTGATTTACTGTTGAAAGTAATTAAAGGCCTGACATGTGCAGTTGATTCCAGACATCTATATGTGTCACGTATCGCATGGGGCTACAGCCCCAATGCCACTTCTGGTTAGCTTCCTGCCTACTCTCGCATCCGCGTGATAACTAGTACTAAAATGACAGAAAAAAGTAACTGGCGGATTTCAGCAAGTTCAGGGCTACAGGAATCTATATCTACATCTAGATGAGGATGTGAGGGTGTGTGTGTGTGAAAGAATACCACCCGGTGTGAAGCCACCTCCTGCGCTACCTCGTGGGACCTCATACCCCTGTGACCGAAATCGAACCGGTCCCATGTACGGTAAAGGTGTCATAGACCTATGTGTGAGATTGGGTTTTGGGTTAAGGATTTGGGATAGGTATGTGTGCTTGGTGAATTGTTAGGGGTTAGGGCAAGGCCATATAGTTTAGTGGGAAATGCGTGGAAGTCAATCGAATGTCCCCACAAGTCTATTGTGAATCACCCCGTGTGAGTGTCTATGACATCACGCAAAGTACTATATATAAAAGCGACCTACTTCTTTGGACTTTAACGATGTTGTCTTTGCTTTTTTCTATTACAGGTAAAATTACAAAAAATTAAACTGTTAAATAGTATTTTATTACTAGCCTCTACAGTTACTCTTTTATCTTTGAGAGAATCAGGGTTGCTGCCATGCTACATCCCGCGCAAACACCTATTTCGCCTTCTAAGGATGCCCAAGTTCATCCTACTTCAATACACATCGCGACCACTCAATTTTTACACAGCGAAATCACCAAACAACAAACACATACCTATTAAAGCGGGACCTCTGAGATGCAAGATAAAACCGTTGTAGGGAGAATTTGTTTTTAATGATTATTATTACCATATGAAACTGCACCCACACCCTATTTCAAATGTGATAAATCATATTTGCGGGTGGAAAGTAGACACGCTGTATCTTCCTCCTAGTATTTTATTACTCTTTATGATGATCAGTATATGTTCTGTGGTACATGCAGGTAATAAAGACAGAATTTGCAATCTATTGTTATAATTTCGGCATACCTTATCGCATATACCCCTTCATTTAGCCTTAGTTTCCTGCATTTGTATCCAACTATGCAGAGCACCATAGCCATCACCATGGCTGCAGATTGCAGTAGTATGGCACCAGTTCATTTTACCTATTGTCCAAAGAGGGAGGGTGTTTCACCAAGCTTGACTAGCACTGCTGGCTTCAATGCTATCAAGTAAATTACACAACAACACTCAAAAAATATATTTTCATTAACCAAAAATACATAAAAAATTAAAATAATTATATTAAGGGTTATTTAAGAAGACTGAAATAGGTCTCCCAAGAGTAAATATATTTAAATACTGGTGGAAATAGTAAGTCACAAATGTTTTTACATTATTATTCCTTCAGTTGGTGAAATTTATGGTGTCTTTTAACAGTTAACACCCCTAGGTAAACAATTAGCAGATTCAGCCTATCAGTGATGAAGCTTCCAACCACCTCTATTAAGACATTGCATCTTTATGCAGTTATCCATGCTGTTTTATGAATTCACAATTACAGCTCATTAATGTGTCATTTGCATAATTACAAGGAATGGGGACACCAGTCACAGTGGGAATACATACTACCTTGAAGAAAAGAGTGATGTTACAGTGTTTGGTGCTGAAGCAGAAAGGATGTTTTGCTTGTCTTATGTTTTTATGTGAGATAATGATAGATGAATCTGTAGTTTGAAAAAAAAAGAAAAAGTGATTAATATGATGTATGTGTTCAGTGAAGAGTTTAGTGCAATCAGTTTTTTTTTCTGCCTGACAGCTGGAATTCACAAACTTCCAGGTACCTTAGTTCGTTTTGTTTTTTTTCTGAATACTTTCAGCTGTGTGATTTCTTGAATTAAATTCCATCTTATCAAAGGTATGAAATAAAATATGTAAAAGCTTTGCAGGAAATTCAGAAAAGGGGTTTATTGAGCCTGCACAGGTACTTTAACCCTCCCTCTTCAGGTTATTTACAAGATAAATGAAAGCAGAGAAACAGATGACAGGTCTTTAGCTCAACTATAAAATGCAATTAACCAGCAAATGAGGCCAGGAAAACCACTCTGACCAGTCGACACGGGCGACAGTTAGAAGGGAGGGGGCTGGCGGTGGTAATTCGTTCCCATTCTACAAATTGCTCCCCTACCTTTGGTAGACCAATGAATACAATTTAACAGTTCGACTGCTGCTGATTTTGAGATTCAGAGATAGTTAATTACCATTTTCAAGCACTTTTAGAAGAATGTAGCTCTGTTATTTTTAGGAGAGACTTTGTGAAGGTTTAGAATTAGGTCATAAAACAAATTTAATCTTCCATTAAGTGCGAGAAAAATGAGTGTAGTATGTAATCAGCCGCAGCAATGTGGAGAAAACCTGGAGAAAGGTGCCTGGAGAAGAGGTGCTCTGTGTAAAACAAGAACACAATGGGTGCTGACTGATACACAAATTAAGTAAAATACACTTTTAAGATAATTGCCATAAAGTTACTATATTTCAAATTGGTTAAAAGCACAAATAAAGATATTTTGCTTGAAAAAACCCCGCTTAACAACAAGCTCTGTTGTTATAGGGTATAAATGCTTTAATTTTCCTCTTATTTTTTCATTTCACTTGTTTGTTACTTTAGTTTATTAGTTGTCTTCATTCTCAGAACCCTCTTGTATAAGGTCCCATTCAGTACAACATTACCAAATACCCTAAATTCCCAGAGACAGAACCCATTTTGGACGCTCTCTACAGCAACAGCAAAAGCAATCCCTTGAAAAATTCCTGACTTTATCCTCTGATGAATGAGAAAAAAAATATATTATGTTTCGACTGTTATTTCAGTTGCTTATGATTTGAAGGTGGGGCCTGCACATGTTTATAGAGCTTTTCACGGCTGACGCTGTTTGGCAACAAGGTGTATACTATGCAACGGTTGATTTCAGCCCCAGAGGTAAAACGCGCACGGCACGCACTGGCACAAATAAACTCAAGCGTAGCCTCTCTCCACAGATTTTCTCCGTCACCGAAGGCGGTTGTTTTGAGCTTAGCAGAAAGGCGAGCGCAACGAATCACCACGTCTACTGCGGGTGTTGAAAATGTAGCATTTTTCCGATATGGGCTTTTCGTTGTTTTCTAGCTGATTCATCGCCATGATAACTGCGGCAGCGCTTTCACTGGGGAAGCGTGAAGCAGTTCTCGCGTAAAAACAAGACCCGACTCGCGTGATACCGCGAGACTTCTGTAGCAACACCAGTGCGGGCGAGGGGCTCCTGCAATTTGCAGAATGCGGTATTTCCCCTACAGACCACCCAGAGGCTGGCCTAGAAAACCTTTGCTCGACCTGCAATGATTTCATTTAATAATCATCCAAAACGTTATGGAACACATTAATTAACTGAAAAATTTTGCATAGTGTGCCTTTAAGGCTACAGACAACATGTAAGAGCGGAATGTAAGATGATGGATGATCCTGTGGTTTGGTATCTTTAAATTGATTGAAGTTGTTTTTATCTTTGCAGTGATTAAAGGTTTGGTTGGTGCTAAGAAACATTAGTAGCACCAACTAAACTACTCTGAATAACCATGAGACGTGACACTGGATTTTGATAGAAATTGTAATCTCACTCAGATCAGAGATGTTGCTTAGAGTTACAGAAGGCAGCGCTTTAGCAAGCAGAATCACATCTCATACAGTGGCTAAGATTCACAGTTAGAGAAGCATTTTATACATCTCCAGTCTGCCACATCATTGCATCATTACATCGTTTGCAAATGAGGAGACATCCATGGCTCCAGCCTTATCAAGTATTAAATTATGTTCTTAGATCAAGGACATCCCTCTATTTCCATTCACAAATCTTTGCCATGTGCATAATGAACATAAAGAACCATCCTAATTAGATAAACTACTTGGGAAAACATTAGTTCTGACACACAACAGGCAGGTAACATTAGGCTTTAACAGACTCACATAATCAATAATAATATTCCTAACAAACTTTTCCTGAAAAATATAAAATCCCAGACTAAACCCTGAGCAAAAATCTAATGCCGTTACCCCCTTTTTTTTAACCAAGGTGTCAACAATGGGTGGTGAGGTTGCTTGAGGACCCAGATGCAGAGACAAGTGAAGCAGAGATGAGTTCTGAGAAGTTTAATTGCAGAACATATAGCAGCAGAGGCAGAAATCCAGAAACTAACTTAAAAATATAAAACAAAACCAAAATCATGGAGACATCAGGGGAAAATGAGTCTGAGGAGCGGGGTAAAGGCGAGCAGAGTAGACAATACTGCAACAAGAAGGAACCAGCACTGAGTGACTGCAGAGGTGGAGTATTTGGAGAACAAACAAGGATGGACCTACTTGAGCTGAATGGGGAGCAGGTGTGGGTGGAACTGGCAAGGGGAATCCAAGGGGAAAGAAACAATCACAAGAAGGGGCAGCAGAGAGTAACTAAGAATGCTTGAAGATGTGGAAAATAAAAACAAAGAAACAACTGATAATAGAAAACTGAGAAACTCAGGTTACAACAAATAAGAACCATAACACAAGGAGGTTTTTGACAAAAAGCAGGATTATAACAAAAGTGCAGTAAATTCTCAAAACAGTGCAGGCGGCATGTGGGAATAGCACAAAAAGCTAATTTTGGTTATTAGGAAAAAATAACCTCTAAAAGGTATCTGTAACAAAAAAAGATTTTTTTGCTGATTGATAATATATAGGCCTAAATTCATATGTTTTTGAGGGGCTTGAAAATATTTATACTCCTTTTGTGTCATTAAACGGGACAGATGGACCAAGTATTCAAGACGAGACAGTCAGTAGGAAAGTTCTAAATGTTTATTAAAACAAAAACAAACAGACAGAACAGAAGCATGGAGCTGTGGAATCGCGGCTCTATTACAGTTGGAGTAATGTAACTAAAGTAATCCCTCCCTGGGATTATTAAAGTATTTCTGATTCCTGGTTGATGGGACAGGTGTTGTGAATGAAACGGTGTCCAGCTTGAAAGAGCTCCTGTGTGTCTCTGAATGTGAGCATTGATGACTGAAAGACATCTTCTGCCTCCATTTATCTGTTTACTACAGTCTGTTGATTCATGTTAATGTGGATTTAAAGACATTTAATTAGTGGAAACAATTGCAGGAGGGAATATAATCCAATCCACTTTATTTATATAGCACGATTTCAACAAACACAAGGTTTCCAAAGTGCTGCACAAAAAATATAAAATAAATAAAAGTAAATAAAATAAAAAATAAAAGCAGTGCCCGCACAGGATTAAAATATGCATGTTTATACATAAAATCAATACTCTACATGGTGTCAAAAGCCAAAGAAAAGAGGTGGGTTTTAAGACTAGTTTTAAAATGAGACAGAGAGGTGGCCTGTCTAATGTGCAGCGGCATTCAAGGCTTTAAAAAATATGAATCAACAAAAACTTTCTCGACCCCCATGCAGTACCTCCCTGGACCCCCTAGGGGTCGCGGACCCCCTGTTGAAGACCTCCGCTCTAGACATCTTGGCTAAATAGTCTTGTAAATATAAACTTCAGACAGCAACATGATGAAAATATTAAAAGTTTTGGACTTTTATATTTTACAAATTATGAAATAAATATATCAAATTCCTTCCACTATATTATAATGAGCTTATTCATGTTTATATATTAACCTCAGCTCCTGATTTAATTCACTAAACCAGTGAGTTGATTTAAAAAAAGCTCAAAGGGTATCAATATTTTTGATATGAGTTATGTATATTAGAATATTTTTGTGAAATTAAGATCCATCCAAACCTTTATTTAGTTACAGTTATCTCACTATCAAACAGTACTGGATGTTTTGCAACACAACATATTTAAATCTAGTTCTGTTCACGCATTCATTTAGACTTATTCTAAGCAAAGCAGGCGGCAGGAATGTAGGAACATTAATATTTTTTGCAAAAATGACTGTGTGTCCATGACAAGAGAAGCCACAGATGAGAAACATAAAAAAGCTGGATGAGCACACGAGTCAGCAGTGGATGATTGCAATCCTGCTGCCTGCATTTTCAGTCCACAGGGATACCTGAAAGGCTGAGAAAAATTAAACCACCAACCTTCTTGGATCCTGCGAGTTCTTACAGCTTTATTCCTGAGCCTCCCTCTTTACTGCAAGAGGAACGGGGCCATCACTGGTCTTAAGCATTCCACAGAGACCTTTGTTAAAACTGAAGCTGAGACAAAAATGACAACAAATTGAGATTTTATTTCTATATACTGTTTTTAACCTTTATCAAACTGTGCAATTGAACTTTAGTTATGCGCATAAGTGAGTTAAATCCCAGTTTTTTTACATGTTCAAGACAATCTAACAAATGGACGAAATTTTGGTTTCAGAAGTGGGGAAGAAGCAAGTAATTTTTAACCCCTCCACACCCACCAGGTCGCCTGTGATCCGTTTTAAAGCATTTATAACCAGAAATGGGAAATAACGCAGTACAAATGCTTCGTTACTGTACTCAGAAATAGATTTTTCTGATATTTTTACTTTACTTTACTACTTATTTTTATGGCTGACTTTTACTTCTACTCCTTTTTACACAAATATCTGTACTTTTCTACTCCTTACATTTTAAAAAAATTGGCTCGTTACTTTAGTTTTTGAATCATTCAATGGAGTTACCGTTATTATTTTTCACGTCATCAATACCAAATTCAATCTAATTGGATGGGAATCTACGTTGCATTTGGCCAGCACCACTACAAGATGAATGGACAGATTACGGTGCGGTATTCATTGGCGGCAAATCATTGCAGCTCAATTGGCGGTGGCGTTAGCATAGTAGCATGGACGAGCCGAGATGATTGAAAATGAACACAAGCGGAGATCTAGTCCACAATGGCAGAACATCCATTTAAAAATGTAGGCAACGGCATGAAAAAGTGGTTTCTACTTTTACTTTTATACTTTAAGTAAATTTACAAGCCTGTACTTTGTTACTTTTACTGAGTAAAGAAGTTTAATCAGTACTTCCACTTTTACCAGAGTATTTTTTAACACAAGTATCTGTACTTTTACTCAAGTACGGAATGTCAGTACTTTTGCCATCTCTGTTTATAACTAATAACTCTGAATGCATGAAAATTCCACGGGTAAAACTTTTACCAATATAGATGTTAGACATCATTGGAAAGCTTAGATTCTCCACAATTCAACCACCAAGTTCATTTTATGGAAACATTGAGCACCAAAGCACAATTAACGCAGATATAGCAGCATGTCAAAATGTAATTAGGACAAAGCAGCCACAACAAGTAAGCATGACTTTATTACTGCTGTTCAAAAAAAAGACCTATTATTTTTTTGAATAAATAAAAAAAAATTTGTGTAACGTTTGAGCTGATGCAGCTTGGGTTGTGTTTCACTCACCCAAGTTTTATGTATATATTCAGAAACTAGAGGGTGTTAGCTTTCAAGTAATGTATCACACATGTGGGCTTACAGTTCCTAAGTTATTTGCTTTTCCATTTTTCCATTTGGGTATGCAAAATAGGCGAGGATTACTTCAAAATGAGGTGGATCTTACTACATAAGTTAAACGTGTTTTTTCCTCCACTTTCTCTTGAATCTCTGTTATCTCTCTCCTAATGAAATATATGAAAGCATGAACAATTTGGGGTGCAACAATCCATGTAGATTGAAAACATATTTTACGATTTATTATGAGCTTGGATATATAAAATCATATTCATATTTTATATTGCATTTTTTTTCATTTATGATGATAATAATGTATAGCTATAATATATTTGATTTATCAGAAATTTTGAGAAAACAAATATACCTTACAAGGTCGTTGCAAGCATTAAAATGAATAAATAAATTGTAAATTTTAAATTTACAATTTATTTCGGTTGCAGAAGGAATTTACTAGAAATGTTGTCAAAGAGCTGTTAACAAACCGGCACTCTATAGAGCCATTTAAGAGCCCAGTGAGACCAGTCTGCTGGTAATTGAGCACATAGCAAAGGATGTCTGCCTGTGATAAAAAATATCCAGGTTGACAGAATGTTTGCTCTCCCCGTTAAATCAAGCAGCCATGAAGCCACTTTGTATAAAATGGTAATAATAAATGGAAGCAGCTGAAAAGTTTCATGATTTTATTCAAAGATCTGACCCACATGCAGAAAAGCAAACAGAGAGACCAGAAGAAGGTTTAACAGGTTTATTATTAACTGGTAGGGAAGGGTCCAGTGCTGCCCTGAACACTGGCGAACCAGGACTGAAAAGTGAAGGGGAAGTTCCAGTGGTTAGTTCAGGCTCAGTGGGAAATTTGAGCTTCAATTTTGCAAAAGGGAATAAAAGCAACAGGACTCACATTTCCAGAAAAGGTGTTTCTCTGAATCCAGTCGGTGTGGGTTGCTCCAGTTATTGACTTGCTCGTTGGAGGGCGGACAGGGTTTACCCAGGTTGAGGTGTTTCTTTGACGAGCGGAGGAGCTGACTGCCACCAAGATTTCCTCTTGCAGTGCCAAAAGGTTTCTTGTGGAGATGAATCCCCTGCTCAGTGAAGCTCAAACAATGCCCATTAGGGAGAAGTTGATCAAACCTCAGTTTGAATCCCCCAGCTCAGTTTGACTCAGAGAATCCTTCCAGGAGAGAAGGTCCAAAAACATCCAGTTTGCAGGATGACTTCCCAAAACTGGCAAACACTCCCGGTCCTGGTAGTGACAGTCCATGGCTTAAGTACTCCTCCAGATAAAGGTCCGATGAGCTGCAGGTGTGCAGGGAGGCTCAATGAGAGCGGGGCACCACCTGGTGGAGGAGAAAAGGAAACACAAAAAACAACCAACAAAACTGGATTCCTGACAAAAGTCTTGTCCGTTTGTACATATATGAGCCATCAAAGCTTCAATGATATTTTGACTCTTCTACTGCAGTATGGCTCCCACAAATTCCTCACTAAGACACCATATCACAACAACACTGTCATGTTTGGTTTAAGGTTTCTAACCCACATGCAGAACACACCCAGCCTCTGTTGTGTTCTGCATGTGGGCTAAGAACCTTAAACCCATCATGACATTAACAGAATAAAATCAGTTAAGGCATCAAACTCTTATTCGTCATTTAGGATTTCCATGATGCTTTTCTAGAGGAGATTAACTTTGTTTTTTTTTCTGCTTTGATTTATGTTTTTTCACCATTTGTTATTTTGAGATAAAAAGGCAAATCTGACTAAAAATTATTTTGTTTAAAAGTTATTGAATGTTACATGTCGTTTTATTTAGATCAAGCAATGGATATCAATGTGTAAGGAAATAGCAATGTAAAGAAGTAGCATTGCTAGTCGGACTACCTTACGCTGTATACAAGTAATATCATATAGGAAAGGGGTGGAAGAGACAGATTTCAAAGGCAGAAGTGAAACAGTCAGCAGAAACAGCTCAGAGCCAATCAGATAACCACAGATGTGATGCAAAAACATCTACTTAAAAGAAAATCTCTTACAGCAGCCAGCTATTGAAATTTTAATTCCATAAAATGCTGCAATCTTTACTGTTATGGTGACAGAAACGTGCTGTTGCATTATGGGCCATCCTTACTCACTCTGATTGGTCCGGTCAGTTCTAGACCAGAGAGTATTGAGTCTTTATCAGTCTCACTTATGCCCAGTGTCAATCTGGCTGGTCAGGCTGAAAAAAAAGGCCAGTATAGAAAAGCAGTCTTCAGGATCCAGATGGAGTCTTTTTCCATCCATCTGTCCGACTGTCCTTCCATTCATTCATCCGTCCGTCCATCCCTCTGTCTGTCCATCTGGCCGTCCTTCTTAGCTTTTTCTCACAACAAATAATGAGGACATTGTCACTAGCTCAATTGGGATGTTTGCTGTCAGGGCCTAATCTATTTTGGTGGAACATCTTTTCAGATGGAGTCTTCTTCAATTCATCCCTTAGTCTGACTGTCCGTCCATCCCTCCCACTATCCTTCCATCCATCCATTCATCCATCTATCCGTCCATCCATCTGTCTGATCGTCCATCCATCTTCTACTGCTTAGCGGTCATGGTCATGGGGGGCTGGTACATATCTCAGCAGTCTTTTGGCATAGCCTCAAACAGGTGTGAGCAGCTCCAGTCCCCGAGGGCCGCTATGCTGCAACTTTTAAATTCCGCCGTTGTTCGACACTCCAGGATCAAATGGCTGTATTAAGAGATTTAGGTGCGTCGGGCCAAGGACATATCTAAAGGTTGCAGGATAATGGCCGCCAGTAACTTCCCACCAGTCACCAGTCCAACTAAAGCACAAAAACACACTTAAGGTCTGAGTCATGTTGGAGTGTGAGAGGAAGCCAGAGTACCCAGAGAGAACCCTGCATGAAGCAAGACACCATGCAAACTCCATGCATGGTGTCAAAGTTCCAAGACCATGAATCTAACCCTGTAGCCTTTTCCTGCAAGACAACAGTTCTACAAACTGCACCACTGTGCAGCAGATTTTTCTCCTTGCTAGGATTAAAGCAAAAAGTTCAGTTTAATTCTTTAAACTTTCTATTTATTTTCTATCTATTTTTGCTTTCTGCACAAAACTAGTGAACAAATTCGTCCCAAAATGGCTGGAGCTTCTTAACGTTTCCTCACAACAAATTATGAGGACATTGTCGCTAGTTCAATTGGTATGTTTGCTGTCAGGGTCTAATCTATTTTGGTGGAACATCTTCTATGATTTTCCATAATTATTGACAAAAATTGATGTGGATTGTTTATGTCTATTCTTGTACAAAACCATTGCCCCATGTCTTCACCCCAATTACTCTACAATCATTATCTTTTTCCACACTTACTCGTTCCAGTCACCTAATTAAAAGTCTGCCTTTTTATAATAATACAGAAAAAAAAAGATATTGTTGCGTATTGTTATTGCAAAAATGCATAGGCTCTGACTTTTCCAACACCATAAATGACAGGTAGAAATAATCTATGGAGAAAATCTGAAACAGCCCGCACGTCTCACACCATGGTCTCTACAGCAGGTGGAAACATTGTGATGCAAAGACATGTATGCTGTCTGACGGCACGGGGTCTATTGTGTTTATTAATGGCAAAGAAGGAAGC
Organism: Cyprinodon brontotheroides; assembly: GCA_018398635.1. Lineage (NCBI taxonomy): Eukaryota > Metazoa > Chordata > Actinopteri > Cyprinodontiformes > Cyprinodontidae > Cyprinodon > Cyprinodon brontotheroides. The sequence continues at coordinate 1,111,676 of JAGKQL010000005.1, read as the reverse complement.
AGCAGGAAGAGTTTTGAAGTGTATAGGGTTATACGTTCCACTGGGGCTCACACAAAAACAGCAGAGCTGAGCTGATGGCGTGTCACAGTACAGATAGACAATGGTCCCAAAGACACACTGTGAAAAGCCACCCAGAACATTTCGAAAAAGAATAGGATCATTATGCAATGGCTGACTCAGTGCCTAAAACTCAGTCTGTTTGAGCAAGGAATAAAGACAGAAGAGCTCAGAAATAATGAGAACCAGCATAGTAACAAGGCTGCCAACAAAGGGCAGCCAGAGGGGGGCAATGGCCGGCCATATAATTTTACTGCCCTTCACAATGCCCCAAATGACAAACTGTTATGGATCCAGACCTGAAAAAGGTCTAATGCATACAAACATCTATTATAGTCCATCCACTGTCTGTACCCATTAACTCTTTCAGTTACCGTTCTTGAGTGTTTATTAGGAAAGAGGCTGAATATTACCAACATGTCCTCACTGCATCATAGTTTAACACAGAAATTGAAAAGGACAAATAATGTTGCAAACTTGCAGACATGAAAACATAAAAGCTGCTTAGAACCAAACTATCAAAAGTCTCTTTTTGGGGAATTATAAGAAAAAAAAACCCTAGTCAAGATTAAAACAAAGACTTTTAGCTTTATGACACAAATGCTAATCATTGCTCTATCATGCAGGCTACATTATTATATCCACAACTAAGGTTTTTTTATTCTAACAGCATCTCTGAATAATATAGGTAAGCTTGTAGAGAAAAGGAGATATTATTGTATTTTTTGTTAAGGCTTCTGAACCACAAACAGAAGTAACTATAAGGAGACAATGAATCTCTTAAGTTTAATAACAGAATAATAATAACTTCCAATGAAATTACACTTTGCATATCCTGCTTGATTTGGCTACCAAGCAATTCTTTTCTAGATTTATATACACTCACCGGCCACTTTATTAGGTACCCCATGCTAGTAACGAGGTTGGACCCCCCTTTTGCCTTCAGAACTGCCTCAATTCTTGGTGGCATAGATTCAACAAGGTGCTGGAAGCATTCCTCGGGAGTTTGGTCCATATTGACATGATGAAGATCACACAGTTGCACGCAGATTTGTGCGGCTGCACATCCATGATGCGAATCTCCCGTTCCACCACATCCCAAAAGATGCTCTATTGGATTGAGATCACGGTGACTGTGGAGGCCATTTGAGTACAGTGAACTCATTGTCATGTTCAGAAACCAGTCTGAGATGATTCCAGCTTTATGACATGGCGCATTATCCTGCTGAAAGTAGCCATCAGAAGTTGGGTACATTGTGGTCATAAAGGATGGACATGGTCAGCAACAATACTCAGGTAGGCTGTGGCGCTGCAACGATGCTCAATTGGTACCAAGGGGCCCAAAGAGTGCCAAGAAAATATTCCCCACACCATACACCATGACCCCACCACCACCAGCCTGAACCGTTGATACAAGGCAGGATGGATCCATGCTTTTCATGTTGTAGACGCCAAATTCTGACCTTACCATCCGAATATGCGCGCAGCAGAAATCGAGGACTCATCAGACCAGACCAAGCAACGTTTTTCCAATCTTCTATTGTCCACTTCCATGAGCTTGTGCAAATTTTAGCCTCAGTTTCCTGTTCTTAGCTGAAAGGAGTGGCACCCCGGTGTGGTCTTCTGCTGCTGTAGCCCATCTGCCCTCAAAGTTCCACGTACTGTGCGCTCAGAGATGCTCTTCTGCCCACCTTGGTTGTAACGGTGGTTATTTGAGTCACTGTTGCCCCTTCTATCAGCTCCAACCAGTCTGGCCATTCTCCTCTGACCTCTGGCATCAACTAAGGCATTTCGCCCACAGAACTGCCGCTCACTGGATGTTTTTTCTTTCTAGGACCATTCTCTGTAAACCCTAGAGATGGTTGTGCGTGAAAAAATCCCAGTAGATCAGCAGTTTCTGAAATACTCAGACCAGCCCTTCTGGCATCAACAATCATGCCACATTCAAAGTCATTCAAATCACCTTTCTTCCCCATACTGATGCTCGGTTTGAACTGCAGGAGATTGTCTTGACCATGTCTACATGCCTAAATGCACTGAGTTGCCGCCATGTGATTGGCTGCTTAGAAATTAAGTGTTAACGAGCAGTTGGACAGGTGTACCCTAATAAAGTGGCCGGTGAGTGTGTATATATATATGTTCTTGCTCTTTTTCATTTTTGCCATTGGTCAAAAGTTTGTCCAAATTTGCACAACAACTGGACGGAAAGAAAACAAATATAAATTTGAATTATTAATTAATGATCTAGGATAGCGGTCCCCAACCACCGGGCCGCGGACCGGTACCGGTCCGTCGGTCATTTGGTACTGGACCGCAGAGAAAAAAGTATATATATATTAATTTATCAATCAGTCTGAGTGAAGTTTTATTTTGAAAAATATAAAAAATTGCGGTATTCTCTCCCAATTACATCAGTCGGTGCATCTGTGCCTCTTGGCACAGGTCAGGACTCATCCTATCTTTGTGAAGCGGGATTTTCTGCGGTTACAGCCATAAAAACAAAGCTACGGAGCAGACTGGACATCAGGAGCACACTTCGTTTGTCATTGTCTCCGATTACACCTAAATGGGACCGGCTCAGGGTTCAGGGTTCAGCTCAGGGTTCCCACTAATTCAACATAACAGAGAGTTTTATTTTTATGCTGTTTGTATTTGATTTTATGCCAGTCGTATCATTTTACTTGATTGTATTTACTTTTCTTGTTTTTTTTTTTAAAAAACCATGACAAAATGTAACTTAAAACAGGACAAATAATATCAGAAATGTCTAGTCAAGCAATTTTTCGTTTGGTTATGCTGGATTAGTTTTAAGGTTGTCATCACATGTTGGTATCAGTTCAGTTCAGTAGCTTTTATTTGTCCAGTATGGGCAATTTTTGTGCAGTAGTAGTGCACCTTTCACACACTTTCACACTTCACACATAAAAAAAAACACAATAAACACATAAAATAAAACAAAAAAAAAGATTAAAGTAAGGTGGATAAATAAATAAATATGTGCAGAGCAGAAGATGAATAAAAGCCTATATGCATGCAACATATGACTATCTGCTTTTCCCAGTAGAGTTTAGCAGCAGAGGGAATAAAGGAGTGTTTTTATCTATTGGTCGTTGCTGGTGGATATTTAAAACGGGAACCAGAGGGTAGAAACTGGAATTCAAATCATGGATATGTTGAATATCCATGATTTCTAAACTATGAAATGTAATAATCCTAAACTCACAATACAATATTAGTTTTGTTAGGTTGATTCTGAGCTTCAGATATCAATGGATGTTGGTGGATAAACTACAGAACCAAACCGAACAGAGGAACTAAAATTATTGTGATCAATTATTTTGTTTGCTATTTTTTTTCTAAATTTATTCTAATTGTAACTTTGATTTGGAATAGTTTGATACAAATTACTTTGCTGTCAGTTTAATCTAATCCCCAGATATGTGCTGCTAGTTCTTTCTGCTTTTTCTTCCTCTATTCCTTCTCAAACAGCAGTAATCGTAACAGTGGTGGTACGTGATCGCCCCCTGGTGCTTCACAGGTTGCCCATGGCTTTTTTAATAAAATGGACATTTTGGAAGTCTGGAATTGTATTTAATAAAAAAAAAAAAAGCATTGTGTATTTGTCATGATTTGCATTAACTTGAACGTTATTCTTTTTGTACCAATACATCTCCGTACGTCTATTAACAGCCATTTAGTGCACTGTTTAGCAAACTTAGCAACTCTGTCGCTCTATTTAACAAATTTTCAGGCCTGTCTAGTGTTTGATTTTTTTTTAAGTGACTAGAGAGACAGATCTAGATCTTCTTTCAAAGTTGTTAAAAACTGCAGTGGCAGATAAGTCTGGGGTTTCTGTCCTCAGCTCAGAGCGCTGTGCATGTATCTCCACCGTGAGCTGAGCAGCAATGTGCTCGGCTCACATCCACGCCCGCTGTGAGCAGACAAACACTGTTGTGCTTCTGGAAGCAGAGACAAAGTGAGGACCTTTTCTACAAAAGCTGCTTGCTCTCTGATGCCTTTCACATTTCAATGCAAGAACGGCTTCTTTTCCCTTAACCTGATTAGATGTAAATAGAGAAGAAGGCAGGAAAAGATCTGAAATGGAAGTTTTTCTCTGCTAAACCTGACAGATCAAAAACCATGTTCACAGAGTTGCAGACACCCATCTGATCAGTTTCCTATGAACTGGAATATTCCTGTCTCCAACATCTCTAATATGATGGTTACCCTGATCTATTACTATTGTTTTTTTTTCTTATTACAGTTCAGTTCATATTACTACAATCACTAATACTCTGTTCAGGGAAGTAATTTTCCTGTTTCCTGTTTTATAAACAACAATTATCATTGTTGGTTGTAAATTATGGTAATTCAAAATATATTCATCTATAGAATCAAAACAAAAATATATGTAGCTGTTAGTGTTGCACCGATGCCATGTTTGGTCCCCTATACCTGGATGTGCAGTATCAGCCGATAGAGAAACCATCTGTCAACATATATATTCTCATTATCAGTGCGTGCGTATGAAATCGTATACGAAAAGTTATGCACACTATTTCGTATTTTTGGACGCTTTTCCTCAAAAAACCACACTCAGTGCGCATGCGCTGGCAGACAGAAAAGAAAGCAGGGTCCGCGGACGGACGTAAAACACTTATTCATGTCTCTAACTACGTTGCTTGCTGTTTTATATCTTAGGGTTAGGGTTAGGCATGCGATAATGCATCGAAAAAACGCCCAAAACGTATGAAATTACAGGGTGCATAACTTTTTCGCATTGCGATTTCATACGCCTCATAATGAGAATAGGTTGCATCTGTTTGAAATTGATGTGTGTTTACACATGAAGAACTGCAGACTACTTGGATGTAAAATAATTGCCATCATGGTTTTGTCCAGCTGCTGCATACTTTGTGAAGCAGGAAAAAAACTAATACAAAGTGAATCCAGTAGAACTTTTTATTGCCTTACTGTTACAGCCCCCCTGTATGTCTAGGGAAGTGGGGGCATAAACATATAGGCAGAAACCGGTAAGTTCTTATAAAATGATTTATTTGGTAACAAGAGGTGCAAGCAATAAACAAACAAAAGCAGGGTGGGTGAGGGTGCTGTGAAAATAACAAAGTTAAATAAAAGAGATCCTCAAAAGGAGGATTGTGCCTAACTACAGGTTTAAACCTGAAGGGGATTCTTACTAAAAAAACACAGAGAGCACAGCACCCACTACACCTAATGTAACTGACAAAGAAAATACTCAGTGGTGCAATCAGTCCAGACTCTGGCCCTACCTCCACCCTCTTTCTAGCATCAAGCTAGTAAAGATGCACATTAGCCAAACAGAACAAAATACTTGACACAAGCTAAGTAGCACAAACCCCAAATGGGTAACCTAAAAGATAAGAGAGCTACTCCACTAAACACACAAGCAGCTGCTAACCAACAATGTTTGGTTCACACGAGGCACACAAGTCAACTGGCTGTGACAAGCCGCCCCAATCAACAGGTGAGGTTTCCTTATGAGCAGGAGGTGATTGCAGGTAGTGACGAGCCATTGGTTGACGGTGGAAGTGAGGGAGCCAATGGATGGGGCTGAAGTCAGATCCCCAGAAACCAGGAAATAGGCGGGTCTTTCCACAGGGCCATGCAGCCTACTTAGTAGAGGTGAGAACACCGGAAAAAGGATCTAAAAGTAAGTAGAAATGTCTTAGAGAAGTCAAAACGAAAACGAAACGCTAATATTTTCGCTAATATTTTCCAGAACGTTTGTCGTAAAAGACGGAGACGTAAAATAAATGTGATCGCCCACACGAATGCATGAAAACGCTGCAAAATTTATGCCAGGCCTGTAAGTGGCGCTGTGGTGCCGGAAGCAAAATAGGCGACAAAATGTTGGGCATGCGCACTAATATTTATACATGGTTGCCCCCTGGCGGGTCCATTTTCGTGGTTCAGTCAAATTCAGGTGCTGAACTACAGTATGTGATGTACGATATTGCTCTGTTCTTCCTGGAGATATTCCAGAAGAGTAGCATGAGCAGCAACCATTCAACACAATTGCAGCGCCATTGTTGTTGTGATACTGTGTCGCCGCATGCGATGCATTGGCCCAGAAGCGGCGCTATGACGACTACGCGGTGCAGTGAAAAAAATGCGTTAGAAGTTTAAAGATGGAAACGCTAAAAATGGCGTTTCAAAATCTTCCCACTCTGAAGGCTTAATAAAAAAAAGATCGCTGACAGACCCCTGAAACGCTTAAACTAGGTGTATTTAATACGCTTAATTTGAGTAGGTAAATGAGATAGTTTGCCAATGGAATTAGTATTTTGATCTTAAAATAAGAAAATTAGATAAAACGCGCACTCTAAATAAGACAATGCAATTGTGTGTTTTCTTATTGTAAGTGTAAATTGTCTTGTTCCATTGACAAAATCTCTCTTTTAACTACTAAATCCAAGAACAAATGCACTTATTTTAAGAAAAAAACTACTTATCTAGATTTGATTTTTTCCAACTAAAGGGAAAACACAAATATGACGGTGACAGAGCCGTAACACCTACCTGGAATGGGTGACAATAGCTGAATAAACCTTGGGCTCTGAAAATGGTATCGGTGCCCTATTTTGTTGGACAATCGGCCGATTCCGATACCAGTGCATTTTAGTGCTGGATCGATACTGGTATCGGTATCGATGCAACACTAGTAGCTGTGTAGGTAGATCACTAATAAGCAGCATTCAAACCTTGCATAACAATCAGCTCTGTCTCCAATTGCAAAGTATTGTGGCAAATCAGGTGTTTTTGCTGTATTTAAATACCCGACATTATGGTTGTACTTTAAGATCCCAAATACCGAAACTTCACAATAAAATATCATTGGATTGAGTAAAATGAATACATTTCAGGGGGTGCACAGAGTAAAAAAGCTTTAGAACCAATCATTTACATCAGCGGTCCCCAACCTTTCTTGCACCACGGACCGCTTTTATGTCAGATAATATTTTCACGGACCGCCTTTTAAAGTGTGGGGGTAAATACGATCAAATAAAATGATACGACTGGCATAAAATCAATTACAAACAGCATAAAAATATAAAACTCACCGTTATGTTGAATTAGTGGGAACCCTGATCTTGTTTCTCTGAAACAAGCCGGTCCCATTTAGGCGTAATCGGAGACAATGACCCGACTTAAGTGTGCTCCTGATGTCCAGTCTGCTCCGTAGCTTTGTTTTGGTCGCTGTAACCGCAGAAAATCCCGCTTCACAAAGATAGGATGTTATAGATAGGATGAGTCTTAACCTGTGTCAAGAGGCACAGATGCACACTGATACGTAATTGGGAGTTAATACCCTAATGTTCAACATATTCTCATTATCAGTTCAAATTTTACGTTTTTGGACGTTTTTCCTCGAAAAAACAGATCAGTGGGCATTCGCGCAGCCAGACAGACTAAAAAAGCAGATCCGCATGACGGACTTTTAAAACTGGGAAAAAAACAGTGCAATAATCTTCTTGAAGTCTCTCACTAGGTTGCTTGCTGTTTTGTATCTTAGGGTTACACTGCGCAAAAAAATAGAAATCTAAGTAAAGTTTATTTTTCTTTAAAAAGAGCATTTCTTTTCTTGAATTAAGCAGTTAAGTGATACACTTTGCCAATGGAATAAGGCAATTTACATATAAAATAAATAAGAAAAAACAATAGCGTTGTCTTATTCCAACTGGATATTATCTAATCTTTTTTTTTAAGAAAGTAAAAATACTCATTCCAATGGAAAATCTTATTATTTACTTGCTTTGAATTATGCTAAATACACAAATTTTAAGACATTTTATAGAAATTTCCAGATCGTTTTTGCAGTGTAGGGTTAATTGTAAAAAAATCAAAATCTAGATAAGTCATTCTTTTTCTTAAAATAAGGTGCATTTATTCTTGGTTTGAGTGAGGTAAAAGAGACACTTCTGCCAATGGAACAAGATGTAATTAACATTACACAATAAGAAAAAATTATTGCATTGTCTTATTTCCAAGTGCATATTATCTAATTATCTTATTTTAAGAGTAAAAAATACTATTCCATTGGCAAATGATCTCATTTTACCTACTAAAATTAAGGCTAAATACACTCAATTTAAGTAATTTTTTGTTGGCTTATTTCTAGATCATTTTTCCAGTGTGTTAAAATGTATGTTATTGAATGGTGCAAGATGCGCAAGTGATAAGTCTTGTCTCAGGCAAGACGAAAATACCACTCTAAAAAAAAGTCAAAAACGCATTTTAAAATATTTTGGTGTGCATAACTTTTTCAGACGATTTTGCACGTAATCCGATAATGAGAATACACTGTAATGTTTTGTATTTTTCAAAAATAAAAGACCACTCAGACTCTGATCGTGATAAATTATATATGGTCTTAATTAAAGAACTAATAAACCTTTATTAACAGACCGTCTCTGAGCTTTGATTCTGTTCAGTCGGTGCGTTTAGAATAGTAGAAAAGCTCTGCGATATTTCAAAAGAGAAAATACACACCTCAGTGCCTAACAAGCAGCCAACCTATTCATAAGCAACTCAGGAGCCCCAGTCGCATTCTTTGCCAAGGCCTTCTGTTCTCTGCCATAATATATCTTTATTAGTATAATCCCGTTGCCCCCGTGCATTCCTCACACCCCATTTGTCTTTATCTGAATCATGTAGCTACAAACAGACTGTCAGTGAAGGCAGGAGAAATGCTCTCCGGACATCAGCGATTGGATAATTGCTTTAACTTTTTCAACTAACTGTTTAGTGTATGAACTCTGAAAAAAAAAAAAAAAAAGCCTTTGGCAAATTGACAACAAGCAGCCCACGTTTAGAGCAAAGCAGCAAAATGAAAAGCCTCCTCCTGACAGTTACACGGCTTCCATAAGGAGGAAAACGTGGCTAGGTCCTCCTTTGTCTCATCTGGGCTCCGTACAACACGGTGCACAGGGGTTCAGAGATTTATGGCACTGGCTCAATGTAGCTGCTGGGGAAAGGTCTTTGGGGGTTTTCACATCTCTCCATTTGTTTTGCACATTACTGATGTTTCCCTTAATGTGCTCCGAGCATCCCCCTGAGTAGCTTATATGAGCTTGTTCTCAAGTTCAGGCTTCATTTAGTTTTCCCCTGTTCTTCTCCTGAGATAAAACCTGACATACAGACCTTGCAGGCTCTCCTGAGGAGCTATTAATACAGGAAGAGGAGCTGAGGAGAGGATGTGGCAAGCCTCAGATCAGCCTGGCAAGCCATGGCGCCTTTATTTGGGTTGTACATTTGAAATGGATGAATGGACAGGCAGAGCTTTTAGTAAAGGCTGCTAAATAGTGTTTTCAAGGTCTCTGACGTGCGGCATATCTTACTAAACGCCAGGGTTTTACTTTTCCCTTATCATCACACCTTTAAACATCACTGCTAAAACTGGAGGCATTTCAAATGTGCACATACCATCTGGAAAAGAAATGTAAAGGGATGCTCAATGAAGTTAGATAAGCTTAAAATGATTCATACCCCTCATAACTTAGATCTAAATCTATATTCATTTAACACAGATTTTTTTTCTGGTTTGAAATACGACAGAAATAAAAAAAAATAAAATTAAATAATTAAAAAGGACATTTTTTACGACTAATTTATTTGAATTGCAGTAAAAAAAGAGCATGTTGGAACTTAACTCCTCTTAAATCAGAATCAGAAATATTTTTTTTTTGTTACACGCTCCAGTTACAGTTTTATACAATATATACACACATCCAACTATACAATATAATAAAGATAAAAAATAAGAATAAAAGAGGGGTAAAATATATATACACATATAGCTCTTCTGTATATATATCTGTAGGCATAAACTATACGCTATGTAAAAAACTAAATCCAAATAAAGTGAAAATCCAAGTAAAAGTGATAAATCCAAGTAAAGTGGTAAATCCAAGTAAAATGAAGTGAAGATCCAAGTAAAGTGATAAATCCAAGTAAAGTGAAAATCCAAGTAAAGTGATAAATCCAAGTAAAGTGATACGTGGGGTGCAAAAAGAAGGTATTATATCTGCTTTTTTAAGCGTACAAATTTCACCTGTATGGAAATAAACAATGAAATAAAGCTGCATCAGTATTAGTTTACTAAGAAATCCAATTGTTTTCTTTGAGCCCTGAAGAGAAACTATTGACTTCAAAGTAAAGCTGCCTCCTCTCCCATTTGGGTACCGTCCAGTTCATGATGTCACACCCCTTCTGAAAGCTGAACAAAGTCTTAGATGCCTCATACTCAAAATATAGACTTACACATTAGCTACAAATGAGAGGTTACTGTCTTCGTGCAGATTAGCCTCTATAAGAGCCGCTTCCAGGTGCTCATTTTGAGGAGGGGGGTGGGGAGGGGGCTGCTGCAAAAACAGAACTCACAAGGATTATTTAGAGATGCATTAATCCTGAGAAATACCTCACTGTGTATGATTGGGATGAAAGAGGCTCAGATGAGTTTTTGCTAGTTGGATCAAATTGAAAACATTAAATATATTTGTGAAAAACTCATTACTTTTGAGAGAAATAAAATTTCAAAGAGAAAAATTGTGTTTGGAACTGCTAACCAATGCATGTGTTTCTTTAAAACTCATTTCATTTTCTTCAGCCCTTCATAGGAAGAGTCACAGCTTCCATGAGCAGCATTTTGCATTAGAACTCTGATGGTGTTTAGCAAAAAACGTTTAACATAGAGCAATATGTCGCTGTACCCCACAGATATAAACATTTTCAGCCTGAGTTGTTTTTAATTGCTCAAATTAGCTAAAACGGGGACACCTGTCTAATTAACTGTTAGCCTCCCACCGCCCCGGGGATAACTTCGCTTCTCTATGAACTCACCGCAGGATATGACAGGTAAGGAAACTACGACGGATAATTCGCAGAACACCGACGAACATTACAATAAAACAGATGCTCCGTGTTTTAAATGCTGTTAGTGGGATTTAAAATGGTGATGCTTTCCTAAGGGGAATCGTAATGTGAACAGATGCCTCATCACATTTTCCCCAAAATCATCTTAGATTTTTTTTTTTTTTACCTATAGATAAATTAAATAGTAAAAAAGCAGCTGTTGCAACATGATCTTTAATTTAAATGTCATAGCTATGGGTGACGTTGTGAAAAACTGGTGACTGCTGGAGACGGACTGAACCCAAATCCTGAACGATGAACTAGAGACGCATAAAAGCCACACTGCAAAAAAAAATGAAATCTAAATAAGTACTTCTTCTAAAAATAAGTGCATTTTTTTATTAAGGATTGAAGTGAGACCCTTTGCCAATAATGGAACAAGACAATTCCACTTTAAAATAAGAAAAAACAAGGTTACCTTATTTCAAGTGCATAATATCTGCACTCAAATCTAGTGAAGTCATTTTTTCTTAAAATAAGTGCATTTTTATCCTGAATTGAGAAGATAAACATGAGACACTTTTGCCAATGGAACAAGATTTACATTTGAAATAAGAAAAATCAATTGCATTGTCTTATTTCAAGTGCATGTTACCTTATTAACTTATTTTAAGTGTAAAAAATACTCATTCCATTGGCAAACTATCTTATTTACACATGCTTAAATTAAGGGTAAATATTACTTAATTTTGCATGAAATTTTTACTTAATTTCATATGGTTTTTGCAGTGTGGATACCTTACTACTGAGTAAAAGTAATCATGTCATTGGCTTATCATCTTATTAACCTGCTCAAATTAAGGGTAATTATCCTTATTTTATGAGACATTTTTACGCTCCATTTTAAGATCATCCCAATTAACTAGTGCAGGTAAGGGGATGGATAAAAATATACTGATCACAACAAATGGCTAGATCATTTTGCAGTCTCCAGCTGGAAAACACACAGACAGAAAAACCAAAAAAGATCCAAAACGATTACTGAAATAAATAAAAATGTCTTAAATTAGAGCTCCTATACAATCAATCTATCAGGTTTTCTCAGTAGAGGGCTGATAGATTTTTTTTAAACTTTTTTTTAATCAATTTACTCTTAGAATCAAGATAACTAGTAAAAATGAGCAACAAACTCTTTACAAGGCTTTAGCATTTTCAGCTTTTCCAGAAAAAAAGGCTTTTATCTCACCTTGGCTAGCGGTTAAGGAGAGTGACATCATCACAAAGCCTACTATGCATTAGAGGGATGAGAAAATTAGTAAAATGTCAGCGTTCACCTGTGCTGTTGTTGTAAAGGCAAGGCCTGCCATCTGCCCTGCCAGGTACCCAACACGGCGCCCGATGAGTGTGAAAATGTGCTCAGTTTGTTAAGTTAGTCACCATATGTGTCACTAGGATGGCGAAGATGCAGAACTAATCAGGGAATAGATTAGGCTACTAATGTAACTACACAGCGTCCATCAGTAGTGATCAGTTTAGCTGCAATGGAGACATCAGGAAGACATAATTATAACACTGGAAAAATCTAAATCTAGATAAGTCATTTTTTCTTAAAAATAAAAACGGTAAAAGAGATATTTTGCCAATGGAACAAGACAATTTAGATTTAAAAAATAAGAAAACACAATTACATTGTCTTGTCTCCAAGTGCATATTATCTATTTATCTTATTTCATGGGTAAAAATACTCTTTCCTATTATCATATCTACCTATTCAAATCAAGGGTAAATACACTTAATTTAAGACATTTTTACTTATTTCTAGATCGTTTTTGCAACAAAGTCAAATCTAAATAAGTCTTTTTTTTTTTTAAATAAGTGCCTTTGCTTCTTGAATTGAGGATGTAAGTGAAACACTTTCCCAATGGAAAAAGAAAATTTGCATTTAAGATAAGAAAAAAAACTATTATATTGTCTTATTTCAAGTGCATAATATCTAAATATCTTATTTTCAGAGTAAAAGATCTCTTCCCATTGGCAAATCATCTTATTTACCTACTAAATTTATGAGTAAATGTGTTTAAGAAATTGTTACTTGTTTCTACATCATTTTTGCAGTGTGTATAAGAATAATATGTCTTATAATTGCTTGTCTTTCCCATCTGATAAAATTATACTGATCTTTTTGCGTAACAAACTGTTAAGAAGCAATAAGATTTTCTATAATGTTCAGATTCTAGAGTGTGTGTATGTGATTCTTTTGTTTTTTTAATTGTTTGTTACCTTTGTGGGTGTTTCCTTTTTAGAAGCCATC
>JAGKQL010000005.1:1079036-1093415 GCA_018398635.1 Cyprinodon brontotheroides | reverse complement strand
GGATAACAAAACTGCTATTTTCAATGACTACTTATTTTTGTCCAGCTGTAACATCGGTATCGATATCGTTATCGTCTACATGAGTTTTAAAAATATCGGATATCGCCAAAAACTCCAATATCGCAAGTAATCCCTAGTTTTACTGGTAATACATCCAAACGCATTGAAGGCCGCTTCTGTCCCAGGCTGAACTCAGTGGAGGAAGTTGCTGAGAGGAAAGGTGCTGTCCCTCCCCCCTCTGGACCAGTCTGTAGAGTGAGCCTTTTCAATCAAACGCCTACTGTTACATCACACCAGTATATTTATATATGAAGGCTTAATAAAAATAAAGAACCTAATTAAAAGAGATATAATTATGTCTAACTGTATGATTTAATTTCTACCTACAGTTATTTTTATTTATTGTATTTTTGGGGCAATTAATTGTATGCTTATTATATTGAGCATTTATTTATTTCTGTATTTATTTTTAAATATGGCAGGATTGGTCCTCCATACTGCGCTGTGGCGGGAGGTGGTGAGCAAATACAGGCTGTTTCTCAATATGTGTACTTGTGTGTTCTGATGTGCTCGTGTCAATGGTGTAACGACACAACGATAGGCCCGTAAGCAACATTACCTGAAGTGCAACACCCCGCCACGCCGCCATCGCAGAAAACACCTCTCCTGCGCCCTGAGCTCTCCTATCCTGTATTGCAAAGGATTTTCTGCGCATGGACAACTTTTAAGACAAAGATTTTTGCGCCCTATGGCGTAAATACATCACCAATCTGATGAAAAATAAAATGATGCTTTACCGTCAATAAAGATTATTTATTTTACAAATCTAAAATATTTTTAAATATTTTACATTCTAATTTAAAATTAAATTATCAAAAAAAAGAAGAATTTTTTAATGTCTTAATCAATGTCATTGGGTGTGGGGCGGCGCCCTCTATTGGCCAGCCGCCACTGTTTAACACCCTGTTTGTAAAAAGGAGGTAATTCATCCCCGCTGCAACTAGACTCTACGATCTGACACTACAACTTATGCATTGTATAATGTGCAATTATTATTTCATACCCTGTGCAATAACTTGTTTCTCAACATTTGACACCCAGTGCAATAACTATATATATTAAAATATAAATATCCATCTATATAAACACCCATGTAATCACTCTGTGCAATAACCAGGTATAATAATCCTTCTAAAAAAAACTGTCATATGTGGACACTGATGTAACGAGTAAATTTCTCCACTGTGAGATCAATTATGTCAATCAATCAATCAAATGTAGGAAACTTACTGGTTTATAGTTCAATTTACTGAATAAAACAATACAGTAAAATGTTAATACTCACGCTATCTTAACCTAATTGGGATTTTAACCCTAAAAAGTTTGAGTCAATAAGCTTAAATAGATTTTTTTTCTTTTTTTCAAATCATATCTATTCAACTTAATTTTCTAGTTTTAAAATAACCATGAGAATCTCATATTAGCCAGTGCCCTTTTCTCACAAACCTCAGTCTAAAACATAAAGACAAACTGTAATACTTTCATTTTTCTAATTAGAAACGTTATTTTTCTGGATTTAATTAAATTTGTCTCGTTTTTCAGCAAAATAATAACCCTAACGAGAATAATCGTCCGTTTCTGCGTCTCTGTCTTAATTCATGCTTGCCTTTTCCTTTTTTTATCCACGTTAGGATAACCTAGCCATTCCTCCATCTCCTCTGGCTGGCCTTGTTCTGCCTCAACATAAGGACAATGAAAAGAAGCAGATAAATCTTTATTGAAGCAATTATGGAGCAAATGTTATTTACACTACATAATTGGGCCTGGGTATCTTTGCGCTTACAGAAATTTGAGACTCGAGGGGAGTTAAAATGGACGCCAATTAATTTCTGCTGACAGAATGAGCAAACAGCAAATGGCAACAAAGAGGGTTTCCCCAGGAGGCAGTGACTTCAGAGGGAGGTGAGAATAACTCCTCTAATGTAGTCACAACATCTTAGCATTTCCATATAAATAACTTCTAAAGAACTCAGAAACTCATTTGTGCAGTTGAAAAGAAATCAATTACAGCAACAAACAGGCTAGTCCCATTCCCTCGGACCCTGAACGCCTTGAATGGCATGGTTATAGTACATGCTAATGCCTGGCTCGTGTATAGTAGAAAATGCATAATGTGCACTGACGGACAGGGAGGGGTAACATCAGCTAGTAAATGTCAAGTACACATACAGGACCACACACAGCTTATTAAAAAGCTGTCAGGAGCGGAGAAGAAGCTAACAGGATCCACCAGACTTGATGAGGATTTATTACCCACTGCCATCTTTACTAAATGGCATTCTTAGACTCTGAGTCTTCAGCTAAATCACTCCGCTGATGTGTGTGCATGTGTCCTCTGCATGAGCGCATGGGGATTAAATCTCTTTTTAAACTTTGTTTTCTGCAGCATAGTTTGTACATGGTAAGAGGTTACAGAAGACTCATTTCAAACTTCTGTCATTTATGTCTTTATGGAAATCATCAAAAGTGGGTGTTTCTATTTTCTTAACAAGGTAACACAACTGGGATGGTTTCCAGTCCTAATCAGTTGGGGGATGTGTATTTTAGGCTGTTTCAGCATTTAGTGAATTAATCTGTGATTGACACCTTGAATAAAACTGCAGACCTACATTTAGTTTGATCACGTAAGCCGGGCTTGAAGCAGCCGCACCTGTGGCACCCGGCTTGACGTTTGTGAAGCTAATGAAGCCAGGATGTACTCCTCACAGGTCTGGCTTTAACTGATCCTGTCATTCCTGGATTTAGCTTTTGTAAAATACTTCCCAGGCTACCTTTTTATTAAACCTTTAAATCATAACTTTTAATCCAAATCAATTCAGTTCATTTCTATAGCTGCCAATTAACAACACATGTCACCTCAAGGCACTTTCCAGTTCACCGTGATCATCCCGTCATACTGATTTTAAAGTTTTCTATCTAAGGAAAACCAGCTGGATTGTATCATTTACTCATTGACTTTCAGCAATCCTCACACTAAGCATGCTTGTAGCGACAGTGGAGAGGAAAACTCCCTTTGAACAGAAAAAACCTCCAGCAGAACCAGGCTCAGTGTGAGCGCCATCTGCTGAGGATACCCGACTGGGGTTCAAGGAGACAGAAGCAGACCGTTAGGGCCAACAAGGCAAACAGGTGGCTCTGGTTCTTGTTGGCTCCTCTCACACACCCAAGCGTGATGGAGCTTGCTTCGCCCCATTACCGAGGACTCTTAAGCTGCTGATCAAGCCACTACCTCGTCGACGCTTCAGAGTGTTTAAGCCAGTTTTGTGTACTTCTGGGCCAAGATTAGCTTTTGCTGAGCCAAACTGAGTTTCTTGTAAACCAGAGTCTTAACCTTGTGTTTTTGTCTTTGCCTCTCGGCAGGAAGTCATCCTGCAAACTGGATTTTTGGACCTTCTTTCCCTTGGAAGTATCGTCTGAGTTTCAAACTGAGCTGGGATTCAAACTGGAGGTTTGGATCTACTTTTCCCCAAAGGATTGTTTGAGCTTCACACTGAGCAGGGATTCATCTCCACAAGAATCAGTTCAAGTACCATTGGAAATCTAAGTGGCAGTCAGCTCCTCCGTTCCTCAAGGAAACACCTCAACCTGGGTAAACCCTGTCTGTCCTCCAACGAGCAAGTCAATTACTGGAACAAACCACAATCACTGGATTCATATAAATACTACCTTTTTCTGGAAACGCGGAGCAAAGATACAAAAGGCGGGCCCCATCCAGGACAAACAGCCCATGTAAAGTCTCTCTTTTCAAGGCAATAAAAGCAAGAAGAAAAAATTAATTTCAAAGTGCGTGAGAAGACGTAAGACCGATTACTCTTGCAGCATCTCTTAGACCCAAACTTGCTATAAAACCACAAGGCAACCATTCCACCTAAAAACAATGAGCAATATAACAAACCCTCAGCACTTATCAACTTTTACGGCATAAATAATACATTAATAGATTATAGGAACAACTTTAGGAAGACAATTTCTAAAGTAGCCTGCTTTGAACAAGTAAACTATATCAAGTAGGGAAAATAATGATTTATCAAACCCACTGAGTGCTGTTGGATTTGCATGCACAACTTCTGGTGGAAACAGATTCATCAAGCGTTTATAGAGAATCAGAGAGCACCAACAACAGAAGAAACCCAAGAGGCTTTGGAGATTATGGTATATGACATTTCAGCTAATATCATGTGTGTCGCATTATTCCAGCCCAGCTGGGTTTCTATTGTCCTGTCATTACCAAACAAAGGTTCCTCCACTGGACTTAGGGACAGTGAGGCACAACTTGTTACTCCAGAGGACAGAAGTCCACTCCTCTACAGTCCTTTATATCACTTTTTGGTGACGTAAAGCTTGGATGCAGCCGTAATGCCTTAGAAACGCATTTCATGAAGTTAGCTGCATAATGTTTTTAAGCAAAGGCCACACAAAGTTTGGCGGTCTGTAGCTACTGACTCCCAAAAGCCAACAATGTCTAGACACGATTCGCCCCCACAATCATTGACCTGCATTTGGGATTTCCTTATGGCCCACCCCTTCATGGCATAGTGGCCTCCATTTCTATGATAAATATGAGCATTTAATTGAAAAAAAAATACTAAAAGAAACAAAATATTTGAACTTACCTATAAAAGAGCCAAAGTGAAAGAGTTAAGGTAGTTAGATAAGATCAGGCCTCCAAGACACTGCTAGTACTGGAAAAATAAACACTTACTGGTTTGTTTCTGTCATGATTTTATCAAGAGCTCGGACCCACATGCAGAGAAACCAATTCAGAGAGACCAGGGAAAAGGTTTAACAGGTTTATTGATGAGATAATGCAGAATCTAGCTTTGCTCTGAACACTGCTCAACCGGAACTGGAAAGTGAGGGGAAGGTACTGCGGTTAGTTCAGGCTCATTGGGAAATTTTATTCTTGAACTTGAAGAGAAGAAGTAGGTTGCTGACTTACTTTTCCAGAAAAGTGGTTGACTCTTTGACTCCAGTCTGTGTGTGGTAGCTCTAGTGTTTGTCTCATTCGGTGGAGGGCGGGCAGGGTTTACCCAGAATGCTATTGTTTATAGGTAAACGGAGAAACTGACTGCCGCTTGGATTTCCTACGGTACTTGAACGGGTTGGTGTGGAGATGAATCCCTTGCTCAGTGTGTGTAGCTCTCAAATCGATCTCCTTTGGAGGAAAAGTTGATCCAAAACCTCCAGTTTGAATCCCCAGCTCAGTTTGAAGCTCAGATGATCCTTCCAGGGAGAGAAGGTTCCAAAACAATCCAGTTTGCAGGATGACTTCCCAAAACTGGCAAACACTCTGGCATCGAGGTAGTGTCAGTCAGGAGCTTAAGAGCACTCCGTTAACGAGGAAACCCTCCGCAGGTGTGTGAGCAGGCGGACCGGAACCAGGCGCCTCCTGGTGGTGGAAGGTAGACAAACACAAAAACACAAACCACACAGACAGGAATCCTAACAGTTCCATATTTAGACTATAAGTATGCCAGTATGGCATAACCTGCAGCTTCCACATCCTGTGGAACCAAGAAGTTACCGCATCTTGTTATTTCACCAATAGTTGTAGAAGCAGTGAACTCAACTTGTTGCTGGAAATAAAAATACTGGAGCAGCTGGATTCCTTCATTAGGATGTTTTCCTTTCAATCACTTAATGTTGCTGTAAATAAAGTACTTTACAGGATCAATAATGGCTCTCAGGTTTCTGAGCCTGGACTGACAGAGGAGCCTAAATCAGAAAGGAACTGTTTAATTTCCAGAATCCTATGTTGTTGTTGTTTTGGAGTAATCTGTGAGGGACCAAACTTAAATAAGGACAAAAGGTGTTCAAAATTGAAAAAGTGCTTTCATTTAATTGTGTAAAAAGGGTTAACAAAGGCTCAAAAGCAATAAAAAATAACTTAAATACAGAATCTGGGCTCAACTTAACTGAGGTCAACTGAGAATCCAACTAAACAAAAAAACTGACCTGCAAACAAAGAACTTAAGGCTGCTTAAAAAGGGATGGAGTAATCCCAAGTCGACAAAATGAGGGAGGCACAACATAACAAAAGAATCAATAAATACAAAATTAACTAAAGCATTCTATGAAACAAATAAAGCAAAACTAACTTTTACTTAGCAGAAACAATAAATGAATATTTAAGTGACAAACTAATTGAAAACAACTTGAAACAAGTCTCCCCCGTCCGTCTTTCAGAAATGGTACGCTCCAGATTTCCTTCTCCAGCTGGTTTGCATCAGCAGCGCCTCAAACAAAGAACAAGTGTAAATAAAACATTCAGACATACATCACCTAAAGTGTGCACCCATTAGAAAATACATGTCTAAAAGAAATAACTAACTTTAACATAAACTGTAATATAATATAAAGCAAGAAAAAAAATACTAACACGATGTGGTGGTGGGAGGATCATCCACCACACTCTGCCTTCTCTGACCTGTAAATGGTGGAACTTGCATACTATTGTGTCTTAATTAAAATAGAGGGCTAATAGGAAAAGAAGGCTTTTCCTTAAATAAACATAATTTGCTTTTAGTAATTTGCATGCAAATATGATTAAATGATTACCACCTCCACCCCTCATTGTGCCATGGCTCTTTCTCAGAGGGGATCACAAATGGTCACATTAAAATTTGCCAGTTTTGGTCCCTTATTACAAAAACTTCCTGGGCCTTAGTTGTTCTTTTTAGTGATGTAAAAGAGATTTCCATAAATTGTACTTTTAGGATCAGGTGAAGATGCAGGAACCTACTTCTCCTGCCACAGATGGGCGTCATTGTTTCTCGTTACTATCAGGGCTTCCCTCCACTTCCAGTAGATTTTGAGAAAAATATATTTTCATTAAACAAAAAGAGTAATGGTGTATAGGAAAAGTTAATAAAAAAGTTTAGCACACTACCTTTCTCAACTCCAATTATCTTTCCTTTCCTAACATCAATTTGTGGAGTTTCACTAAGTTGGCTAGAACATAAAACTGTAACGTTGTTTTCTAGGAGATGGAACCATAACATTTTCATATGTTAGTAATGAATGCTAATAACAGTTTTATGCGTTTAATAACTTTATATTAAAGCAACTTGTGTCAGCTATTTAAGGGTTTAAGTGATGGAATTGAATCTGCTGAACAAACTGGGAGCAGTCTTAATTTTGAGAAGAAATAAGTGGGGCACCAAGGGGGGAAAAGCAATATTGTCTGCTCTTCCCTCGCCGGACAAGGTCAATTAAAGAAGGACATGGATTGGCAATCAAAACCGACACCAAAGATTGACTGCGGTGATTATAACCTTGCAGATGAGGGGTTTTAAAGGTTATTAATAATGATTTATGGAATTAATTAAAGAGGTGAGATAGGATTCCACGCTTTAAATATAATATATAAATCCAGCTGAAGGAACATTACCACTTGAGGGAACTCCTGGTATAAACGCGTTCTGAGCTGCTTCATTGGGTGGTTTGTCATTCAGGCTCTGGTGGAGTTATGATTGTGATTAAAGAGTGTGAGCACTGATTAGCTGAAAATAACACCATAAATATTATCTCCGTCATTTCGCAACTGAAGTTTGGACAGCTGTAGGGATACAAGAAATGAAACAGTCCAGCCTCTTTCCAGGTAATGCACAGATAATTGTGGCAGGAGAAAAAAAATATATATATATATATATTTTTTTTACATTATTAATTTTATTCTCTCTATTGCAGAGGTCTTCAAATTGGGTCCGCGACCCCTAGGGGGACCACAGAGGTACTGCATGTGGGTTGCGATAATTTTGACTTTTTTTTATATTCCCCCTGTGATTTTTTTTCCACTAATTGAAATGTCTTAAAATAAACATTAACATGAATTTAACACACTGTAGTTAACAGATAAAGATGTCTTCAGTCATCAATGCTCACATTCAGAGACACACAGGAGCTCTTTCAAGTGGGGACCGCTTTCATTCACAACACCTGTCCCATCAACCAGGAAGCAGAAATACTTTAAAGGAATAGTACACCCAAAACATGATTAGCCTTCATTTTCTACCACCCCTTACATGCTGAACAACACTCTGAGTACTTTTTTTGATATCTCAAATGTATCTGGAGATCTGGGAGGCTTCTTGCTGTCTGCTGACATTCAAATAATGGAGGTCTATGGCCTAAGGCAGAAAGGTCCATAAAAGTCCACAAAAAACGTGGTCAATATTCCTCCATACTGCTCGGCCCAATATTATCCAAGTGTCCTGAGTGGGTAGCGCCCAGAATTTACTGGAAACCAAGTCATTTAGAATGTTTTTAGAGCATAAACAGTAGTGGGGATTTCCTTGAAAGCGCCGGGCGCTGCCTTTCATGACGCTACGGAAACCATGGGCAGACCAAAACCAGATGAAAGTGCGCATTCAGCTCGTCGGCAAAGAACTCATGCTCTTCCTCAACACTGAAGTCCTGTGACATTTTTCTTTTCGTTGTTTCTTTCTTTGCACAGGTAAACAGCACATTTCTTCTTCTACGCTTTGCATTATCGGCAGAGCAGACGCTGAATGCGCGACTTTCATCTGGTTTGGTCCGTCGTGCTCCTCGTGAAGGCCATGAACGCTCGCGCTGCCGCTTTCAGGAAATCCTATACACTACTGTTTATGCTCTAAAAACATTCTAAATGACTTCTGTTTTGAGTAAATTATGGATGCTACCCACTCAGGACACTTGGAATACATTGGACTCCAGCAGTATGGAGGAATATTGACACGCTTTTTGGGGACTTTATGGACCTTTCTGCCTCGGCTTTCATAGACCTCCATTATTTGAATGTCAGCAGACAACAAGAAGCCTCCCAGATCTCCAGATGCATTTGAGATATCAAAAAGTACTCCAGAGTGTTGTTCAGCATGGGGGTGAGTAGAAAATGAAGGCTAATCATGTTTTGGGTGTACTATTCCTTTTAATAATCCCAGGGGGATAATTACTTTTAGTTACATTACTCCATCTGTAATAGAGTAACTATAGGACCAGTTTGATAGAACACTATTTTATTCAATTTATATAATAATCTCATCATCTCGCCATCAGTTTGGGGGTCCTTGGCCTGGAAAACGTTGTTGGTTTGTCCAAAGAACTGTTTACATGTATGATTCCAGCCTTTAGTCGTGCCATCTTTATTTTCTGATTCTTACAAAGCAGAAACCCACTGAAAGCTCTGAGAATTGTGATTTAAAAGCTGTTTTAAAGTGCTGCACAGTGGGGCACTTTGTAGCACTGTTGCCTAGTTCTGGGTTCGATTCCTAGACAAGGGTCTTTATTTTATTTTTATTTTATTTATTTATTTTTTTTAATTTATTTTCACAGATCAAAATAAAAACTCAGAACACACCAATAGAATAAAATAAAAAATAAAAAATGTGATGGAGTGTGACAGAAACCCTTTAGGGCTTATACCAAAGGCCACACCCGTAAACCAACAAAATATCAGGCAGCTCACATTATGAAAGTCCTTTCAGAGAAAACAGAATAGACATATACAGTAACATTATTTTTACATTTTAGCATTCAGATTTCAGGGGGTCAAATTTTTGTAAAATCATACATCACTGTCTTTTTTGGATAACAGTATTTTTTTCAAAGACTTTCTACCATTTATTTCTGAAGATTCCAAATATTTTCCATATTCATTCCATAATTTTGCACCACGATGCCGAAAAGAAAATTGCACTTGAGTTTTAATACTTAACGGTAAATGAAAAGACAAAGCTTGTCTAGTATTATAAGAATGCACTTGGCAGTTCTTAACAAAATATTTCTTGAAAGTATCAGGAGACTGACCTTGTTTTATCATAAAAATAAAGGTACATGTTTGATAAATATTAATTTCAAAAATATTCAACAGCTGTAATTTGGAAAAAAGAGGAGCACTAGCTGCATCAACTTTAGAGAATGTTGCTAAGCGAACAAAAGCTTTTTGCAAAAGTAGTATTTTTTTAAGATAACTAGGAAATGTACTTGCCCAAACAATATTACTTTCTGCATGGGGTCTGGATATTCTCCTGGTGCATTTATGGGTTCTCTCCAGGTATTCAGGCTTCCTCCCACAGTCCCAAAATGAAACTGTTCGATTAATCAGAGTCTTTAAACTGTCCTGTCCATTCTGAAAGGTTGTGTGTCTCTGCGATGGACTGGAGACCCGTCCATGTCCCTCCCCCGCCATTCACAGCCATAAGCTGCTGGAGATAGAAAGCAGCCTCACCATGACCCTGAGGGATTAATCTTTTATATATATATATATATATATATATATATATATATATATATAATTTTTTATATTAAAACATGCTGTGGTGTTCTTGACCATGTTCGTCTTGTGTTAAAGGTATTCTATCTTAATAAGACATTCCATTTTAAACGACAATTATAAAAACTGAGAATAGCTGAAGTACTTTAGAAAATTGTGTTTGCAATGCATAAACAAGAAGTTTGACCTTGTGTATGATGTCATCTTGGTATAAATAAAGTTATTATGTGAGGCCTTGAAATTCTTATAAAGAACATAAGTAAATAAAGAGCATCGCAAAGACCAATGAGCAAATAGGACAGAGAGGTAGATATTCAAAGAAGGGCTATGTCTTTAAAGATTCTCAAATGCTAAAAGTTTTAATCCATTATCTGAAAAAGAAATATTACATCACAAGTGCAAAACCTCCTAAAAGGAAGCCATGTGACTGACTGGGGAAGGAGAGCATTAGTCAGAAAAGCATCCAGTCAGCACATGGTATACAGAAGCAGTGGCACATTTACTGCACAAATGTCACGTTTTGTGCAAACATTTTTTGGTTCTGCACATTAAAATGGGCAAATTAGTGTTGTACTGACAGGTGAGATGTTTGATAAAAAAAGAAGAGGTTCTAAGCCATGTAGTTGGAGATGATTAAAAAAATTATTTAAAAAATAATTACTATAAACCTTATTATATATCTATAGAGCCTTTCATGTAGACAGTCTATTTGTAAGTTCAATAAACAATAGTAAAAAATAAACAAAAATGCAAATTCATCCATCCATTTTCCGTCAGGCTTTATTCCTGCAGGGGGCGCCACTCCAGCTGTCAATGAGCGAGAGGCGGAGTAAACTGGAACACAGAGACACACACTGCAAAAAAAATCAATCTCAATAAGTATTTTTTTCTTAAAATAAGTGTATTTTTTCTTGAATTAAGGAGGTAAGTGAGACACTTTGCCAATGGAACAAGAAAATGTATATTTAAAATAGGATAAAAAAATTATATTGTCTTATTTCAAGTGCATATTATCTAATTATCTTATTTTAAGAGTAAAAATACTCATTCTATTGGCAAATCATCTTATTTACCTACTCAAATTAAGGAAGTAAATACACTCAATTTAAGACATTTTTCACTCATTTTAAGATTGCTTTTGCAGTGCACACTGGGAAAAAATCTAAATCTGGATAAGTCATTTTTTCTTAAAATAAGTGCATTTGTTCTTGGATTGAGGAGGTAAAAGACATTTTACCAATGGAACAAGACAATCTACACTTAAAATAGGAAAACACAATTGCATTGTCTTATTTCAAGTGCATATTATCTAATTATCTTGTTTTAAGAGTAAAAATACTCATTCCACTGGCAAACTGTCTCATTTACCTACTCAAATTAAGAGTAACTACACTCAATTTAAGAAATGTGTATTTATTTCTAGGTTGTTTTTCCAGTGCAGAGGACAAACAACCATTCACGCACTCACTCACACCTAAGGAGAATTTAGAAAAAGCCACTGTGCTGCGCAAATTTAACCCCAAAAAAATTTAAATATTATAAAACATATAAAAGTTGTCTTTAGTCAGCATGAGGCGTTTCATCTCATACTGAAGTGGAGGGGATTTCTGTCACCTGAAAAGTTTTGGAAATATTTACATACTACGGCCCAGACATGAGAGTATCGTCACACAATTGTAACGAAACACGCCTGCGTCATGGTAACCATAAAACAGACGTAAATCAGAGGCAATCAGACTTTTAATATTGTTTCAACACCCAACCGAATGCAGTCTTACTCCTAATGCATCAAATATCGACGCTCAGTAAAGCCATTGCTCAAGCACTCACTATCTGATGTGATGGGGGTACCCCCCATCATTATTGGAAGAGCAGGGTGCATGTCAGGTTGTGGCAGGAAAACAGTAGCGCTAACTAGTGGTGTAAATCACATCCATCATGGCGATTCAATTCAGTATCTATTTCCTGACCCAATGATTGCATTATTTTCGATACTCAAGAATACACCGCGATTCGATTCCATTAATTGGTTCTTTTTTTTTTTTTTTTTTACACCTTTACAGGCTAGACAATGTTTCAAATTTGAAATAAATCAATGAAAGCTGTAACATCGTTATGCTTTTTTTTTAGAAACAACAGCAAATAACAGAAGTAGAAAAGTTGCACTCCACCTTTTCCTGAAAAACAATAATCCCGCCTGCGCTATAGATTCTGAAAGGCTTTGCATCAAAAAATACTGCAGAAAAATCAGTGCAATGCAATACCTCGCTCCAGACGCCCCGCCCTCCACAGACGCCCGCTGCTCCTCTCCCAAATTGTAGCTGACCGCAAAAACAGTGCCGCAGACAGGAGGCCGCTTGTTTTGTTTTAAGACCTAAATTGCAGAAAACAACTCGGTGAAGTTTGACCCGCTAGAAGAGCGCAGGTGCGCGAGAACGCTGAGACCCTTTTTCCAGCTGGATCTCCGCTCTTTTTGGCCCTCATGTCCCTCCTCCGGCCGGACTAAACTCGCTTCCCCACTTCCTCGCCGCCACCGCCATTATCTAGACCCACAGCGTGTAGCACAGACTAGAGTCCTGCAACGGGTCGGGTGACCCGACGGGTCACCGCTAAAATGCTCTTTATGGTGAAAAATACACAAATAAAAATAAACGGGTCGGGCGGATATCTTTTTCGTGCGCGGGTGGGTAGTTGGTGATTTTATTTTATGCGCGGTGTGTTGTTATGGACATCAGAAATGTTATATTAATCAGGCACTGGGGTCAGCCCTGCCGGCAGTGTGGGCTTCCCTCCAAAAAGGCCACAGTCAGTGCATACACGCCTGCTGCAGTGTTAATGGCGCTGCTCTGCAGGGCAGCGTACTATAGCCTATTACTCGATGTGTTAACGGGTCGGGTTGGCGCGGGTTCGGCGGGTGCGGGTTGGTAAAACTCGACCCGCAGCAGGACTCTAGCGCAGACCATGCTACAATATTGAGCATAAATTAAAAAATGTCTGCATCAAGCTCACTGCAACACACTGCTGTAAGAGTATAACCAGGAAGCGAGGTAGGAGGGCAAAATAGGTTTAGCGCCACCGCAGCACGGAGGGAGAATTACGTTCAGGAGCAAATGGATAAAAATAGACCGGAGGAAAAAAAACATGAATCGATTATCTTGTGGACGTGTCGATGCATCGGATCGTCGGCTGTTGGATCGATGCATCGATACAAAACGATTATTATTTACACCCCTAGCGCTAACTTGACCCTAACCCCTAAACCTAAAAAATACACTAAATTGATATTAAAAGAAAAACACTTCAGTTTAACATGATGCAATGTCTGCGACCTGTTATTGACCCTAGACAGCAATATATGTCGTCAGTTTGTGACAAGCAGTTTTGAATAATGTGCTGCCTATCTAGATCCTTCCTAATATTTGACTGTTTCAAAGTTTGAGTAAAGCGGGAATCTCTTAGACACTCACTGCAAAATATCTAAATCTAGATAAGTCATTTTTTCCTAAAATAAGTGCATTTGTTCTTGAATTGAGGAGGTAAAAGAGACATTTTGCCAATGAAACAAAGACAATTTACACTTAAAATAAGAAAACACAATTGCATTGTCTTATTTCAAGTGCATATTATCTAATTATCTTATTGTAAGAGTAAAATTACTAATTCCATTGGCAAACTATCTCATTTACCTACTCAAATTAAGGGTAAATACACTTAATTTAAGAAATTTTTTACTTATTTCTAGATCGTTTTTGCAGTGTAACTACTATGAAACATCTATTAAAGAACTAAAAACATGCATTGAATCATCTTAACCTCGTGAATTAATTTTTTGTTCTTAAAAACCCTTAACACAATCAGACACATGCAGTGAACAGAAAATCTATAAAAGATTTTACAGAAATACCAACAAATTATGCCAAATAAATTATTTAATTCAGCCTATATTTATTTATTTTTCTGTCAAAAACTTGTTCCTGAAAATGATTTCATGGTCCAGGCTTTAAAGGTTTTAAAATGATGAACTTCCAATAGCTTCAAATGTAGGTTAACGGCAACATAATGAAGAG
>JAGKQL010000005.1:1064036-1074036 GCA_018398635.1 Cyprinodon brontotheroides | reverse complement strand
ATAGATCTTCATTCATGCAGGAAATGTTGCAAATGGATGATTTTAGGTTTACAGTCGCTATGCAGTATGCATGCACGTCTACGGCCATGCATGGCCTCACCTGCAGACCTCAGCATGTCAGTCCCACAATATATATATATATTTTTTTTTTTTTATTTATTCATTTATTTGAGAGGGACAGTACAATTAAACATTGCAAACTAACAACAGGTCGATGTCCAAGTACATAAGGCTTGTAGCCATGGGCTAATTTGCAGCCTTCGGCCCCTGGTTAGGCTTTAAAAAGGTGTTAGCATTAAAGGAATAGTACACCCAAAACATGATTAGCGCTTCATATTTTCTACTCACCCCCATGCTGAATGCTGTAACACTCTGGAGTACTTTTTTGATATCTCAAATGCATCTGGAGATCTGGGAGGCTTCTTTGCTGTCTGGTTGACATTCATGAGCCGCTTCATTAGGATCAAGGTCCATAAAAGTCCACAAAAAACGTGTCAATATTCATACTGCTCGTCCAATGTATTCCAAGTGTCCTGAGTGGGTAGCGCCCAGAATTTACTCGAAACGAGGTCATTTAGAATGTTTTTAGAGCATAAACAGTAGTGTATAGGATTTCTTGAAAGCGCCATGCGCTGCTCACGACGCCACGGAAGCCGGCAGACCAAACCAGCACGATTCAGCTCGGCAAAGAACTCCTGCCTGCTGATAATGCAAGCGTAGGAAGAAGAAAGCATATGTGCTGTTTACCTGTGCAAAGAAAGAAACAACGAAAAGAAAAATGTCTGAGGAACTACAGTGTTGAGGGAAGAGCAGCTGAGTTCTTTGCCGTAGCGCTGAATGCCGCGACTTTCATCTGGTTTGGTCTGCCGCTCGTTTCGGTAGACTCGTGAATGCAGCGCTTTTTAGGAAATCCATACACTACTGTTTATGCTCTAAAAACATTCAAAATTCGAAATGACTTAGTTTCTAGTAAATTCTGATGCTACCCACTCAGGACACACTTTGTAATACATTGACTTAGCAGCATGGAGGAATATTGACACGTTTTTGTGGACTTTTATGGACCTTTCTGCCTCGGGCTCGCCATAGACTTCCATTATTAGAATGTCAGCAGACAAAGCAAGAAGCCTCCCAGATCTCCAGATGCATTTGAGGTATCAAAAGCCCTTCAAAAAATTGTTCAGCATGAGGAGTTGAGTAGAAAATGAAGGCTAATCATGTTTTTGGGTGTACTATTCCTTTAATGTTATTATATAGTAAATTAAATCATTACTGTTAAATTGTATGTATTGTCCAATTGTTTATTTGAATTCTTATTCCAGATTAGTTGGAAACATACACTAGGCTATATCAACCCCACCAAAAATATTTTTCACCAGCCGCCACTGCTACCATGGTCTACATCTTAACTCACCTCCTTTCCTCCTTCATCTTCCAGTCCACTACCAGTGTTCAGGCCCCTTAAGGGAATATTATAAATCGGCCAATACTATCATTATCAACAGTGCTCAGCTCTATGTTTTCTGCCAGGTAAAAATCTATTTATATTGAGTTCCCTGATTCTATTTAAAATTGTAACTTTTTTTAATTTTAACTGAAACAATTTCGAATATAAATGAAATAAAATGAACTTGCCTTCTCTGGTTTCCCGCTGCTTTCATTGAAAGAATAACTAATAAACTGTTGATCGAGCTGAATCAGAACATTTGCATCAATTACTGTCCAGTGAACTATAAATCCATCCTGATCTCACTCTCACATATTTTCTGTTGAGCCAGGAGGGAAAACAGTTTAGGACCATAGCTGGTTTGTGGACTTTGATGGTTTGTCAACCATCATCTGGGTCCAAATATACCTGGGAGCTCCTGGGGACAGCCAGGGGCGGATTAAGGAGATTTTGGGCCCTAGGCAAAAACAGGCAGGGGGCCCTCTAAATTGAGAAGACGACACATAAAACAGACCCATTATAAAGATACAAATATATTTTTAGAATAGACATACATTATTTGTTTTACGTTTTGTCCCTCTCTTCTTGTCCCTTTCCTTGTTGTTTTCCTCTCTAGGTTTTGTACTCAGCTGACTTTTCATGCTGTCTGAAAAGGAATAAAACATTTTTTCCAAGCACTAAGCTCACTGAGCTGATTGCTCCTTCCTTTGGCGCTAGGCGCTTTTTTGAAATCAAAGTGCTAGAGGGGTCTGAAAAGTGGCTAAATATAGCGACAAAAGCACTAAGTTGGCAACACTGCTCTACGCACTGTTTGTTTTTAAATGGTTTGCTGTTGTCTGTTTGGACCTTTCTGAACATGTGCAGCAAATGGACTGATCCAATGTGGTGGACACTGAAGGGGGGGGTGGGTGGCGGTTAGCATCTTAGCAAAAGGATTTTTATCAAGAACATAATTAATGTGCACAAATAAGGAATAGTTGTCTTAACTATACATGCAGAGTTTTATGGGGCCCCCAGGAACTGGGAGCTCTAGGCAACAGCTTATTGCCTAATTTTAAATCCGCCCCTGGCAGCAGCCGAACCAGGAGATTCAGGAAGAAACTCAGCTGTCATTAACAGAAAGCAGAAAAGAAAAAAAGGAGAAGGATGAACAGGAGGTCTGTCTCTTCTCTTTATTCTGAAGTCTTTGTCTCCAAACACCAGCTTCATCTAAACTCTTCTATCCTGATTGTTCACAGCTCTTTCTGTCTTTATCCCGATAGAGCAGTTACTGCTGTGTATAAATGACTGGAGTTTGGTGGAACATCAGCGTCTGATTCTATGCTTGGATTGCTGATCGATCAGAGTGAAAGGAAAACATCTCAGGAGAAATTTCTGATCAGCATCATTAATTTTTAAAGAAAACCACAAAAAAAACTGCCTGTCAACATACCGGTACTCCAACTCTTTAGCCACATCTATCAGAGCTGCAGAAACCAGCTGTGGATCTGACAGTGAAATTTTGATAGACTGGGACAGTTTTTCCAGTTTGTCCTCAGTTTTTTATGCAGGCAGCTTGAACAGAAGCTGTGATAACATGACAGCTCAGGTAACTTTCCAGGAATTTCTTAGCTATTTTAGCTTGAGATAGAGCTAAACTCACCAAATGTTTTACATGCTTGATTAAAAATATTTCATGCTTTTTATTTTTTTCTTGCTTGGTTGTTTTTTTCCCCCAGCAGTGTTAACATCTAGGTGTGGGGTCACAGCTTATGATTGTGTGGCAACACTAAGGTAGGAGTCTGACACCCTGCTGTGAAGAGCAGTGGAACTAGAAGTTGTCAACAACGCCACCTTGGGAATTGCACCCAAGGAAATAGATTACCAGTAGGCTCAAGGTTCGTGACTTTTCCAAGAATAGGAGTTAGGGGGGGAAAAAAAAAAAAAAAAAAGTCAAAACAATGAAACACAATGTGTACAGTACTGAGGCCTACCAGCAGGGGGAGGGCGTTCCAAATGGGAACTGGTTCCTAAAATAAATGTATAAATCCAAAATAAATCACCCCAAACACTTGTAAGCAGGCATTAAATCGTGAATAAAAATCCCAACGGCCCCTCGCACGACACACAGTTCCAGTCTCCCAGGACACTGGAAAAGGGAAAAAAAACAAAACAAAACAAAAAAAAAACAAAAAAAAAAACAGGGAAACAAAACAGCAGGGTCTCCAGCGAGCTGCAGCAGTGTCAAGAGCTGGAATTAAATCAAAAGGTTAGGTGATTTACAGAAGATGGAAGCCAGAAGAAACCATTGTCACCTACCAGAGCTGGATGACTCCACCTAAAATCAGAGGATCCTTTCCGGCCCACAGCAGGAGGATCAGCTTTCCAATACATTCTAAATAACTTATTTTTGCGTTATGGAGCTGTGTGGGTGCAATAAAACAATACATACCCGTTTTATGTGTCATTTGCACTGGGGAGGGTGAATTACAGCCACACCCCGGTACAAAGCAGCAGACTTCCAGTGGTTTCTAGATTTAAACAAGTCAAATCAAAACACTAAATTTGTAGGTCTTATGCAGAAGGGAAAACATTACTTACTGATGTTAGAGCTTAAGACCTGCATGCTTTCCAAGTGACCTTCCCAACGGTGTGTGACCAAATGCCACCATAAGCAACCAGGTGAGAGAGTTTGACTTTATACTCTCCAGCAATCATGAGGTAATTAGGGGACCAGGTGTTCTGAATATTGGGGCAGGCTTCTTCCTGCTACAATTGCTACAATTGCTACTCGATAAACAAAAAACAAAAAAAAACACTTTTGCTTTTTAGATTCCTTCACTATAAGAGCCTAAAAGACAGTTACTCTATATTTGGCAAAATAAATAAAATACCACACGAAAATCTTACGATTTACTTTTTGAGGTCAAAAAAAGGCAACACTCTTCTGATCAAACATATCTTTTATTTTATGTTTATGGTAAAACTGATTTTGTTGCATTCAACTAAACAAAATTTCTTGATAGACTGCGTATTTCACATATAGCAAAACATGTTATTAAAAATAATAAAATGAACATATAACATTAACATAACCTCATTAACAGTCCAGAAGTATAAAGTGCTTAAAAGCAGAAACAGCTGTATTATAGTTTGGGAAGTCAGATAAAAGGGTTAGCATGATAAAATAAAAAATATGAAGCTGCATAATTCAAAATGTCAAATATTTAGATACATCTTCACATATTGGACAGACAACACCATTAAAGTCTTGGAGAGGTGACAGAAGAAAAACATACATGTAGGTCTATGTCATTAGCAGAATGTTATCAGAGTGAAGTATTTCCTTCAAGTTAAACCAAGAAATTTCATCCATTTAAATTTTCGTCCAGTTTTATAATTCTTGAAAAAATAATTTAATCCATGGGTATTAAAGGATAAAAAAAAACATTGTTTCTTCTTTGAAAGAGCAAAAAAACACAAATTCAACCTCAATCTCTTTCTGAATAACAAACATTTAGTTTTTGAATGTTATTTCTTTTGATTTTTCATTAGCATGATATTTTTCTTTGTTTTCCTGATATCACTATGTTTTATATTCATATTTCAAACAGAACTATTAAATAGTTTCCCTTTGAATATCACTTTAATACTTATTTTTATATTTTCTGTAATTAAAATGAATTGAATTAAGTTCTTTTATGGGCATATATAATATGAGATATTCATTTAGCTTTATTTTTATTTTTTTCAGACCTTGTTATTTTCATTTAATGAGCTTTGAATGTTGAATTATTTCTAAATCTGATCATCTTAAAAAACACTGTATCTTATATCTTAAATTAAAATGATTCTCTTTTACCTACTTTGGATGATAACATTTTTCTATTCACTGCTGTAATTCTATTGTTCAACAAGGTGAAGCCAGTAGCATAACATTGTGTAGAACACCATCTTCCAATAATAAAGGATATGATATGATATTCAGACGTTTTACCCGGAAATTTGGACATCTCATATGGTCATAATTTAACATTTCTTAACATCCCACTTTATCAGAAATGTTTTTGGGGAAATCATATAGAATCAACTTTAGACAGAAAAGCTTTTATAAAAACTCCAAAAGACTTGTTTTTGTCTATTGTTTTTAGGCCTCCTTCATTATAACTTTAGACATATCACTGATTTTTAACAGAGCATGTTTTGTTTTTCCAGATGAATCATCATGTAAGCTTTTATGATGTTATCTATACTAACATATAAAAAATAACTGATAAATCCTCAGATTTTGACTCCATTGAAGTCTGTCTGTCAGTGATTCAATATTTTTGTAATTTCTTCAAGTCTTTCATTAATAATTTTAAGGTTCCCTGCTTTAACATTTTTAGGTATATGAATTCCTTAATATTTAATTTCACTGTTTCAAATCTGTGTCAATGCAGAAATACAAGGAAAGGATTTCAACAGCAGAGTTTTATCGACATGAAGAAATTCAGACTTTTTCTCTGAACCTGGCAGAGGACATTCATGCTGAATGCAGTTGTTCTGCATAAGCAGGTAGATCTAGTCTTTTCCCCCGTAGTCTGACACTGGTGGAGAATTGGAGGCTGGAAAAGGAGGAAAATCCCTACAGGGGATAGTAAAATAAAGTGGGGTGAAGGGAAAGCTGTTTAGTAGAAATGGAGGGATGTCTTTGGGTCGAGCACTCCCAAAAGCAGAGCTCTGAATGACGACAGATTTGCTTTGGATATAAAAAAAATGTACCCTTTGCCTTTTCCAAGTAAAACCGTAAACCGTCAAACTTATATGGAAATGTGCATATAACTCCTTTGCTTCAGGTCTTTTAATGCCACAAAGTTCACTTAACCAGACATTTAAAAAGTTATTTTAAAAAGTATTTAGTTAATAACACAACAAATGTCACTCAGATAAACATAAATAAAATTAACATTGTGCCAAAGAAAAAAAGGCTGTGCTTTATTTCAGAGATCCGCTGGTTGCCACAGTCCTCTCTACATCAGAAATATTGTCAAAGCTACACTCTAACTCAATAAATGTGTCAAATAGTGAAGCTTAAATGTATAATGTTCTTACCTTGAACGATCTGAAACATACTTTAGTACAGAGGTGGGCAAATCCAGTTCCTGGGGGCCGGTATCCTGCAGCCTTTACATCCATCCTTGGTCCACACCCGAATCAAACGGCTGAATGATCTATTTAGTGTGCATACAGTTCCTCCAGAGTCCTCTCAATCACCTAATTACTTGATTCAGGTGTGTTGAACAAAAGGCACATCTAAAGGTTGCAGGATACCAGCCCTCAAGAACTGGAATTGCCCACGCCTGCTTTAGTAGAGCAACAGCAGAAAAGTAAACTTTTAACATAACACTCGGAGCTCTTTGAGCTCTCCCCGGGGACCCGGTGCATGTTGGGACAATGGTAAGTCTTAAGAACACACAAGTCTGCTCAGATGCATGCTCAGAAAAGAGGCCGGGAAGAGAACAGCACCGGGGAATTTTGTCCATTCTCTGTCTTGCGTTCTTGGCAATTAGAGCAGTGCTGAAGCTGGGAATGCAGAAGAATGTACATTCATGAACAGCCCAAGTGTCAAGTTATGAGTTAAGGAGCAGGACTGTTGGCTATGCCTATGGTAAGCGATAAATGTCAGGAGGTCCTTACGCTAAATGGACTGGTAATAAGTAGTCTTGCACAGATACCAGTATCAGGCGGGGCAACAAATAGGGCACCAATACCATTTTGAGAGCTAAAAGTTTATTCAACTATTGTCATCCATTCCAGGTAGGCAATAAAAAGTTCTACTGGATTCCCTTTGGTTTAGTCTTTTTCCTGCTTCACAAAGGTAGGCAGCAGCTTGACAAAGCCATGATGGTAATTATTTTACATCCAAGTAGTTTGCAGTTCTTCATATATACGTACTCAAACACATTAATTTCAAACAGATGGTATCGGTATTGTAGCGGTATCGGCCAATACTGCACAGCCAGGTATCGGATATCGGTATTGGGGCCAAACAATGGCTTGCATAATGCATCTGGGTCCTATTTCCTTCCTTAATGGTATTCTTATTTCCTCAGCACTTTTGTTTACACATTTAAGCTTTGGCTAATGTGTCTTTACTGATTTCAGTTATATAGATTTGGCCTGTATTCTACCAGGCAGTTGGTACCCTACCCCTGATGCCTGGGTTAATACATATGTAAAAAATAATTGTGTTTGTTGTATTTAAGTAGTTGCCAATTTGAGATGATTTATTTGAATATTCAGGGGGAAAAAAACAGAAATGTAGCTACATTGCAAATTTATTACAACAGCAATAACAGTTAATGATATACTATGTGAAGCACCAGCTGTACTAAAAAAGAAGTGCTTGCAAAAGGTTCCAAGGTCACATGCTATCTTGGCTGTTTGAGTAATACAGGTGGTCTGCTCCATATTTCTAGCAATAGTTGTCAATAAAAAAAAATTTGTCTGAAAATATAAAAGAAATTTTGTGTTTAGATGATTTTGATTGCAGATGTTTTGGCATCACCAGCTTCTCCCAAACTGAAATATGGAAAGAGTTTTAGTAAAAATGTCTCTGTGAGTATAGATGTGAGATTTGTCCTCAGGGTTGTAGAAGGACACCTTTCCTCTATCACCGTCAAACTGGACCCTGATCTTCTGCAGACTCTTCCTCACTGTGACAGTCTTGCCGAGACCATTAGAGTATTTTCCATTACGATGGGCTAAACACCACATTCCATATTCTGGTAAAGCATTTGTCTCTCCCTTCCTTTCAACGGACTCTTTAAGAAAAAAATAAAAGTCAAAGTCAGTTATATTTCTGAAACCTACATCCATGCATAAAATTATTCATAAAATGACTGACTGACCAATCTATGTCAGAAACCCTTAAGCCCAAATTATATGATTATCATTTGTCCACATAATCAGCTAATCAAACCTCAATGTGGATTTTTCTCCCCTTTCCTTTGCAACCTTTAGTTTGAGCCACCATTCCTTTCACCTCTGCAGCACAGCCTCTAAGAAATCCTCATTAACTACGTTTCCATGGATACAAATAATTGGACTGAAGGCCTGATCAGATCAAAAAATGCTTCATGTAAACCAGTCAGACTGAAAAATCTAATCAGATTTGGTCTGATCAAAAGAAAGTTATTTCCTAAAGAGAGAAGTGGTTTTATAAAATTGTCATTCTGATTGTTGCACATATACACACCCATTTAGATCCTTGCAGTAACATTATCTCCACTGCTCATGTGTGCAACGTCAGTGTAATGTTTTTCCAGCTAATTAGACAGTTTTGGTCTTGTTTAAATAATCTAATCTCATTGAACACCTCATACATGTACACAAACGTTATGATCGGATCATTTTATTTAGTGTCCATTTAAACAGAAATTTCTCATTTCTGATCCAAGCTAATGATGAAGTTTCTAGTCGCCTTCAGTTTTCTAGCTAAAGATGGCAACTGATGTTTATCTTTGAGATGTAGCAGACTAATCATAAGTCTTCAGGGTCATCCTCCTTTTACTTGATTTCCCGATCTTTGGGCACTCTAAATTTCAATGAATTTAGGATTGAGACCAAGATTACTGGAAAAACTATTTATTAAATTTGAGCTCCAAAATCTTCCAGTTTTCACCTTTTTCTTCCATGACAGTATCAATGATAATGTTAAAAAAAAAAAGTAAAAAAAAAAAAAAAAAAAAATCTACTGGACTTTGCTTCCAAGTTTAAAGACGCTTTGCTTCCCATCCAGGAAGCTTTTTCAATTCATTTTGATTTTAAAAAAGCTTTCTGGATGGGAAAAGAAACGTCTTCAAACTTGGAAGCAAAGTCCAGTGGATTGTTGTTGTTTTTTTGTTTTTTTTTTTACTTATTTTGGAATGACTATGACCTGACAAAGAGTGCATAATCTGATAAAGGTGTGACAGGATCAATGTAATATTTAAAAGATTCAGACCAGCAACTCACTCAGAGTTAATTTGTCTAATAATAATAAGGAAACCTCAGATTTACTGATTTTGATATCAGATGTTTTAGCATCAGCTGATTCTCCAACATTAAAATAAGGAAAAAGTTTCTCAGTGAAAGTGTCTCTGTGAGTGTAGATGTGAGACATGTCTTCAGGGTCGTAGAAGGACACCTCCCCCCTGTCATAGTCCAGCTGGACTCTGATCCTCTGGAGACTCTTCTTCACTGTGAGAGGCTGACCATCACCATTAGTGTATTTTCCATTACAATGCATCAAACACCAGATTCCATATTCTGGTGAAGCATATATCTCTTCCCTCCTCTCAACAGACTCTTTAACCAAACCAACAGTCCATCTAGGATGATCTCCAACCTCCACCTCCCAGATGTGTTTCCCTGAGCTGAAGCCCTCAGAACCGAAAACATCAGAGTACTTAGTGTTTCTCTCTGGATTATCAGGAAGCTGCTGCTCTGGGTCTCCATTTCTCAAACTGGTCAGATCATCAGACAGATACAGCCATCCACTAGAAGTGTTTGGGTCCAGAATGACAGGACTGAAGTGGACCTTGTCCTTCA
>JAGKQL010000005.1:1033729-1046326 GCA_018398635.1 Cyprinodon brontotheroides | reverse complement strand
TTTTTCTTATTTAAGCGTAAAATTACCTTATTCATGGCAAAGTACCGCATGCATAACACAATTCAGAAAAATACTCTGCAGATTTCTGTGCACAGTACATCATAAAAACAAAAAGAACATCAATAGAACTTTTGGGTTTAAATGTTAATTACTCCATTTAATAACCAGCAGCGAAGTTAATTTATTGGAGCGAACACCAGCATATTAATCGCAGAGAGCGATTTAAGCATTTTACTTGGGGGTTCAATTAAATTTTCTAAAAGAAAATATAAAAATGAAAATAAATAACTGAAAGTTTAAGACAGGCAGCTGACCTCGCCCGCTCATAGTTCAGTATTAAGTTGCCTCCCACCATGACTCTGTACCCATGAGGTGGCTCTCAGCCTTACACAAAAGCACGTTGATGACCCTCTACCCTGGATTGATGTAAAATTTTCAAGTGGAATAAAAAAAATCAAGTGATCAAATAAGGTTTATAAGAAAAGATCATGTTTGTATTCTAAACAACAAACCAACTTCAGCTTAGAAACACAAAGCAGCACACTTGCCCACTTTCTTTTCTTTTTTTTTAGCCCTTATTAAATATTCACATGTAGGAGCTTACAGTGCTGCAGGTTGAAGCACCATTTAAAGTACAGGTTTACACAACATCTGAATATATTAAACTAGCAGATAAGATTAATACTCTGGTTTCTGTTGTTTTCATGTTTGAACAGCTGCTGTTCTTCATTCACCTGCATCAACAATCTACAAATAAGTAAAAATATCTTAAATTAAGTGTATTTACCCTTAATTTGAACAGAAAAATGAGATAGTTTGCCGATGGAATGAGTATTTTTTATTCTTAAAATAAGATAATTAGATAATATGCACTTGAAATAAGACAATGTAATTATTTTTTTCTTATTTTAATTGTAAATTGTCTTGTTCCATTGGGAAAATGTCTCTTTTACCTCCTCAATCCAAGAACAAATGCATTTATTTTAAGAAAAAATGACACTCCTTTCTTTACATCTATTTGGGCCTGAAATCTGCTGGCTGTGACCCCAACTACATTCCCCTACATATCATATTTTTTTATTTCCTTTTCTTAACTAGCTTCCCTTTGCATTAGTGATCCAGTCAAAGTTCTCCACATTTTTATTCCCCTCCTATCTGAGCATTTTTGTCATAACTATTGGTAGAAAGAGAAGCAGAAGAGCAACTGAAGAAACTCATTTTGAGGAAAAAAAAAAAGTCTTATAAATAAAAAAATATATAAAAAGGTGCTTCACTGAACCAACTTTCTGCTTCATCCGCTGTACGGCTCCGCTTCAATAGCCTTGTGTCAAAAGCAGACTTTAAAACAGCCTCTAGTTGCTGTTTTTCTGAGGCAGGTAGAAATATTGAAGAACAGAAACATCATTCTATATTTTGCCTCTTAGTTAAGATTTAATTCAACTCTTATGTTGTTGCAATTTCATCCTATATTAACGTTTACAAACCTGTTTTACTCTGTTTGATCACAGTCAACCTTCGGAGGCAGTATTGGATAAAAAGCAGGACTAAATGTAAGTCCCCTCCACAGCCCGTTCCAAAATCTTATTTCTCAATTTTGAACAATTCCTTTTTACCCCCCCTTTCTTTCTCTAACACTTTATCAAATAGAGCTAATCTTTGAAGGAGCCAAACCATCAAACGCTAAGCCTGTAATGGATTTTCCAGGAAACATTTAATCATTTCCACTTTTCTTAGCGAGCCTCGTATCCATGGCAACTTAACTTTTAATTGGCATTTGATCATCCACTGTATAGGAAGATCCATCTGGAATTATTTATTCTACATGCTTTAATCTTGAAGATTACCCCTGGTTGCACTGCTAAATAAATAAATTCAGAGTAAAAGTATTGTATTTTCTGCCATAAAACATTTCCACAGT
This sequence comes from Cyprinodon brontotheroides, assembly GCA_018398635.1. Taxonomy (NCBI): domain Eukaryota; kingdom Metazoa; phylum Chordata; class Actinopteri; order Cyprinodontiformes; family Cyprinodontidae; genus Cyprinodon; species Cyprinodon brontotheroides. The sequence continues at coordinate 1,044,408 of JAGKQL010000005.1, read as the reverse complement.
TGGCATAAGTAACCAATTAAGCTGTGCTCAAACACTTCTCTGCAATGACACATTTCCTATTAAAGTAATGCTCTAACTGTTAGTTTTCTAGACTCTTCTGTTTGTCCGCATTGCTCCTGTCTCACCCCTGCTCCTCTCAATGCAGCAGTTTATTAAATTATTATTCTGCGTCTCCCCTGCCTGTATCTTAATCATACTATATTTACATCAACTGTGATCTTGGTTTTATATACTCCTCCCTGGCCGACAAGCTTTGCCAGATTATTGAAAGCCACCATGTTAATAAATATCCAGCATTATTTCCCTGCCTGCCTGATTATGTTTTGGAAAATCTGGAAAATCCAGGAGGTCTACCTACCTCGGCCAGAGTAACAACAAGTAACATTGCACAGTTTTAACAAACCTTTACACTGCAAATATAAAAGAAATCTAATATAAAAGCTACTTTCTTCTTAAAATAAGTGCATTTTTCTTGAATTAAGGATTTAAGTGAGACACTTTGCCAATGGAACGAAGACAATTTACACCTAAAATAAGAAAAAACAACGGCATTGTCTGTATTTCAAGTGCATCTTATCTAGATACCTTATTTTAAGAGTAAAAATGCGAATTCTATTGGCAAATCATTTTCATTTACCTACTTATCAAAGTTAAGGGGCAAATACCCCATAATTTAAAAGACATTTTTACTCATTTTGAGATCTGTTTTTGCAGTTAGTAGTAGAAAGGCTGAGATTCACTGCAACTAATATCTTCACAGATTGATCAGACAGCTGCAGTTCATTCAGAGCGCTACTGTCCTCATCCTCACTAAAACTGAGTGGAGGCCCTCATCCAAGTTCTGGAATTGTACATTGGCTCTATGAGAATTACCTTTGAAGCACCTACGTTTCACAAGAACCAAATATCACTTGGGAGAAAATCAAACATTTTTGAAATTCAATTGGCCCTCGTGAGGTTTTCAGGGATAAATCTTGTTGCCGAAGCAGAGCTACGAGCGCCTGAACCTAATGCACCGCGCACGTGCAAACAAGGAAATTCTTCCTTCAGTGGCGTCCTCAAGTGGTTTTTGGACGTATAGTGTGAGCAGTTAGGGCTGCACAGTGTGACAACATGCATCATGAGCTGTGACCTTTTAAAAACTGCAATTTTGTCATCCAGCTGTAGCTGAGGAGATATTGTACAGTTTAATTGAAATAAACTGGAAATCTACAAAAGTGCTGAAACCTTCAGTTGATTTAAATTTAGATAAAGTATGTTTGTATAGAGTGGCCTTCGAATCAAACATTATTATTTTTAAACTTTAATTTTTATTTTATTTCATTTTATCTTCTTCTAAGTTTCTTATCAATCATTTGATCTTTTTTTTAAATAATCCTCTTATTTCACTGTGTTGATTTTATTATTTTTAATTATTTGTGTTGCCTCTATGCCTTTGCAATGCACCTTTATTTTTTATTTTTTTATGTACATTATTTTGGTTTCTTGATTCCACAGATCAGTGAAACTCAGTTTCATTTAAAGGTAATTCATTATTTTTGAACGATTTTCCAAATGGAACCAAATTGGTTTGAATTCACCATCATTTTATGAAATTACTACATTAAAAAAATCATAAAAAATTAGGAAGAAATTATCTTTATCTGATGTTAGAATTACTTTAATTTCCAGCTTTAAAGAAATTTAAGAAAATAGAAAAATAATAATCATGAACACATAATATAATGCAAAGTGATATAGTTGTTATGAAACTGAGTCTGGATTGAGCTTCAGTTTACAGACGTGTTTATTTTTTGGTTCTCGGGGTGGTAATTCTAAGCTAACATCACAGCTTTTGATTTGCAAATTTCTCAAATGTACCATAAAGTGTGTCTAATGTGTCTGTCTCTGTGTGTGGGGCATTGAAGATGTGCTGATAGATAGTGATTATGAGTTCAGAGGTACAGATGTGAAGAGAGTAAATGACAGCCTGGAGAGAGGGAAATGAGGGAGTATAGAAGATTGCTTGTGCCTTAATTTATTTAATAGCAAGTGATAGGAGACATGAAATGAGCGTGTAATTCTTATAACTAAATATCTTGATCATGATTTGTTTGTCTTGCAGAACTGCTCGACATCGCTCCATTTTCTTTTCTCTAACACAAACTTTAGCAGACTTTTACTTTGCATGGGAAATGTAATGGTACTTTTAGGTCTTAAACAGCTCCACAAACTCTCCCTAAAGAATCAACCTGTTGTGGCTATTGACAGGCAATTCATCATATTGATTTTCACATGATGTCATTGGGTGGGCAACAAGGCTCGGGACAGGTGCAGAACAACTATAGCGCCCTTAGACTAAATTCGAACGCTTCCCTGTGGCTAAATCACAGCGGCAGAAGTCCTGTGAAAATGTCCAGCATGACACTAATGTCAGCGCTGTAAAAGGGTTCATCATCTGTAATTGTCCTCGTTAGAGATCTTTCAGGACAGCCTCAGCAAATAAAAGTCACCCCTGACTGAGGAGGCCGCCTTCATGGAGGAATTCATTTGAGCCATAAGGACCAGGTCATAAAGAGTGCCGTGTCTGTACAACACTGGGGAGTAGAACGAGTTCTTATCAGGCATCAGCATTGTGATTTTTTATTAAAGAACAATGCCTTGGCTTGCAAAAATTTCAGCTGCTTACCTCACGTTTTATCCTTCTGTTTCCTTTTTTCTCCCCTGAACAGTAAAAGTCCTGCAGCACCGTCAGACTGAAGGATGATTAATCATTTAACAGAAACACATTTTTTCTAACTTAGCAGCTAGCTGTTGACAGTAGGTGTTAAAGGCATTCCAGATAACACAGTATTAAGCAAAGATTCTTCTTCTGTTTAGCATTTTAATTTTCCGACTCATAGTTCTCAAACTATGCTTGTGTAGCCACTTGTAGTACTTTGGCTGCGTTTCAGGTACTGTCACTCTCCTGACATATCAACAGCAATATGAACAGCAACTGGCTCTATATAATGATGAGTTTGCTGCTTGCCAGTTGCACCTATATATACGGATATACTGGATATAGCTGGATATACGGGGAGAAATGCTGTGCTTTATTTACTTTGGAAAGCTGACCAAAGCTAATGACATTGACACCCGTTGGCTCAACAAATAGATGGTACTTCCACTTTTCAGCGAAACTTACATCTGACCAGGACCCAAAATTATCCCACTTCGCTGAAGAATCGTCAGAACAACAAAGGTGAGGCTGTGTTCTGGTGCAAGAAAGGAGTAGTGGAGATCATTGTAAGAACCTCGTCAAAGACTGTCTGAGAACAGGGAAGAAGCAGCCAGCCAAGCCTGACCAAGTGCTGCTCGCAGAAATCCGATGGGCAGGGAGCGCTAAAACTGGGGAGAGGCTGAAGAAGGCTAGCCTCGTGACACCATCCTGATCTCGCGAGCTTTCAAGGTTTCACTCGCAAATCAGTCTGGAGATTCTCCGTTGAAGAAAATTTGGAGCCTTTCACCAAACGAACGTCCAATCAGCGCTGGGCTTTGAGGCGTGGTTGAAGTGCGTGACGAATCCAGAAGTGCTTACAGTTCAGTCTAAAGAACATGGCGGCGCTTTTGAGCTTATTTTGAAACTAGCGTTAGCGTGGCTATCGATCAAGTTTTATCGGATTTACTGAGTATTTCTTCAGGAAAAGATGTTCTTGCTCTTCTCCCGACTGGTTTTGGCAAGAGTAGCCATGCTTGTGGTTGTGTTTTTGTCGTCGCTCTGTTAGTACGTCATATGCTTCTTGATCTGATTGGTTTATTTGGCCCGTCTATCACCAACATAGGGCCAATCAGCTAACCAGTATTTTCGCCTCTTCTCAAAATTACTTCAAACAGAAGGTTTCCAGAGGGATATGTGGAGCAAATCCATCTGGGGAGTCAGGTTAGAAGAAGGCTGGGTTTACTTCTGGAGAGGCAACAGGTTGGAGATATGTCTGTCATGATCTTTGGCACTGATGATGGCTGGATTTGGCTCCTTTCTCCCATCTGCTGTTTAGCTCTGCCCTGCCCATTGCCACTCATCAGATCCACCTGTTCCTGCTTTCTATTTAAGCCGACTGTTCACAGCCTTCGGTGGCAGATCATTCAAGCCTACTGTAAGAGTTTTCTAGCTCTACTGTGAGTTTCTGATTATCTAATGCTGACTAGTTTCTGTCCCCGAACTTCTGAGTTATGGTTTCCCCTGTTCTGCTCTGTTTGCCTGATCTGTTTCCGGACTGTTACCTGGATTCTGCCTGTTAAAGGACCTTGGATCTGTCTTTCGACACGGGCTTGGAAATCCCTTTGGCGCCTCTTCGGACTTCTGATCTTGTGGCCTGGAAACCTGTTCCTGACTCTGGGTTTGGATTATCCCTCCTGATTCTTCTGCTCCTCTGCATGCCCTGGCTTCTGCTCATCATTACTCCGCTTCTCTCCTGGAACTGTGGATGCGGCTTCCACAGCAAGCTACGGAGAAGCCATTCATCTGGGCTTCACTCCTTCTCCTGGGCTCAGATTAAAAATTACCAGGTTAGTGACTCACATGCTCATTATCATTTCCTGTCTGAGTTCTGAAGTCACTAACCAGAGTTCCCGTCTCTACAGAGTGTCCAGTGAACATATCCCAGCTGACAAGCAGCCGCATGCTGGTTTTGAAATCACCCTGATCTGTCTGCTTGAATTATAGGTCCTATGTTATGAGTTTCTGATAACGCAAGGCACGTTTATTTGTAAAACAAAATTCAGTACAAGGAAAATTCAAAGCGCTTTACAAGAATTAAACAATGTAGAATAAAAGTAAATGAAGATAAGAGCTTGAAAAAAGTAGGTAGCAAATCAAACCAAAAACAGGTTGACCACAACCTTAAACTAATTACACCTCAGTTTACAGTTTAACTTCAACAGTTAACCCCTTGCTCACACTGGCTCCGGTGCGGTTACCGAGCCGACGGAGACCGCAACTCCCGCACACCCCCTCTCACACCGCCCTTTTGACTAAGGTGCTGTGCGGCTCTGCGGCTCCGGCAACAGGTCCGGAGATTTAACTCGCAGGACAGAAGTTCACTTGAGTTCACGTAACTTCACGCGATAACACGGCCCAAATAAGGATATTTGCGAGACCTTGTTGTGGAGGGCTCCGGCAAGCCGCAAGGATAGCTTTCTTGCGGAATTTTCTGCAGCGCCGGAGTGTCTCGGTAACCGCAGCCAGACAGCTCAGCAGCCGGTGAGAGAGGTTTACGTCTTTTTAATGACTTGGAATCACTGCGGCGCCGCACCCACCGCACCGCAGTGGTAAGACCGGAGTCGGTGTGAGCCTGGGGTAAAGGCAGTTGTAGATCCTGCTTGGACTCACTAAATATTGTACTTAGCATTAGTATGATAACAAGTTGTTTAAATGAGGTCCTAAATCTGTGTTTCTAAAAGAAATAATGAGATAGAGATCCTCAGAAGTGCAAAGAGTATTTTTACAACTGCTGCTATGACTAAGGTTAATGTGCAAGGCAGCCCTTATTGGATGTTGAGGTCATGATTGATGAGGAATCTTTTACTTCCTCAATCAGAATACTCAGAATTTTTTTTTACAGATCTATAACAAATCCTAACTGGCCTGTTTAACTGAGGCCTATTTTCCTTCATATGAAATGTCTATGCTTGTAATTCCCTGCTCTGAGATTACCCTGGCACCACTGATGATTTAGATTTCTTTTTCCGTTAATTGGCCAGTCTTGTTTAATCTGAATGTCTCTGTCTTGAACGTTTTGTGGACCTGCTCAAGTCCCGTCTGTTGACCTGTGGGAAAGGCTCTAAGCCTTCCACAGCCCTGAACAGGATAAAGAAGATATGAAAAATTAATAAGAAGACATGAACCCTCATACTTAAAGCTACAATATTAGATTTGTACTTTAGTGAACTTTAATCAAAGCCCTTAACTTAAGCTTATAAAAATGATTGCCCGACACCCCATTAGGTATCCAATGTGGCGTGGCAAGATTTAGGTCTGTGAACTAAGTCCCATTAAACAGACTAAAACATGGATTAGCATTTGTCTATTTTTGTTGATTAACTAAATGTTCTGTCTTTGCGGTTTGGGAAATCTGTAGTGATGAGATGGAAGTAAATGACAGACAGCCTTAGAGCTACAATTTATCAGGCTTTAAGCTTAAAAGCCTTCTTTAGTTGGGGTGACTGTTCATAAAGACTATAACAGATATCAAATCATTAATCTTAAATTACAAGAGTATGGTTTTTAAAGATTTATGATGACAACTCAGGCATCTGTTTTTTTACACCTGTCCAACCCTTAAAGGGTCACAAGTGGGGCGGTAGTGGCGTCGGATGAAGGAGTTTTTCCATGCAACTGGAGGGTTGTTGGTTAAAGCCCCAGCTCTGGTTTTCGGTGTTGTTGTTTCCTTTGCCAAAACACTTCACCTGCCTTGCCTACTGATGGTGTTTGGAGTTACTGGTAGTGCCAGTATATGGCAGCTGCGGTTACAATGTAGGTATTATCAGCGCATGCGTGAATGGGTGAATGACTGAATGTAGTGTAGAGTGCTTTGGTCAAGTCTTGACTTGAAAAAGGGCCATACGAGTACAGACCATTTTTCATTTACAAGGGTTGGTATCCATCAGCGGTGGTAAGTAGGCTAAAGGCCCAGTAGACTTGTATTTCTATCCATATGAAGACTTTACATTGACTTGCATTTAGTGTATTTACAGCATTTATGCCTGACCTAACAATCTGCAGAATAGTCATAACTCTAAACCTGTTAGGACTCCAGTCTGTGTGATTTGTGTTTTTGTGTTTGTCTCCCTTCCTCCACCAGCAGGCGCCTGGTTCTGGTCCGCCTCCTCACACACCTGCGGAGGGTTACCTCCTTAACGGAGTGCTCTTAAGCTGCTGACTGCCACTACCTCGACGCCAGAGTGTTTGCCAGCTTTGGGTACTCTAGCCAAGCTGAGTTTTGCTGAGTCAAACTGAGTATTTGTCAACCTGAGTCTTAACCTTGTTATTTTGCCTCTCGGCAGGAAGTCAACCTGCAAACTGGATGTTCTGGACCTTCTCTCCCTGGAAGGATCATCTGAGCTTCAAACTGAGTTGAGGATTCAAACTGGAGGTTAAGATCTACTTTCCTCCAAGAGGTCGCTTGAGCTTTACACTGAGCAAGGGATTCATTTCCACAACAACCCGTTCAAGTACCGCAGGAAACCTAAGTGGCAGTCAGTTTCTCCGTTCACCTACAAACAACCGCATTCTGGGTAAACCCTGTCCGGCCTCCATCGAATGAGACAAACACTGGAACACCCCACTCCGACTGGAGTCAAAGAGTCAACCACTTTTCTTGAAACGTGAGTCTGTAATCTATTTCTCCTCTTCAAGTTCGAGAATCAAGTGCATTTCAAACCAAACAAGACACTTAAACAGAGACTAGTGTATCCTAAAGACAAAACCCCCAGACCAAATATCAGTGGTGTGGTGTCTGCAGTTCAATGCAGTGAGGAATGCTCTGATCTTTATATTGCAGAAACCAAACAACCTCTCCACAGATGCATGGCACAAAACAGACGGGCTACCTTCTGCGGACAAGACTCAGCTGCCCACCTACACCTTAAGGACAAAGGACATTCGTTTGATGACCAGAATGTTCACATTTTGGACAAAGAAGACAGGTGGTTTAAAAGGAGTGTGAAGGAAGTTGTTATGTTAAGAGAGAAAAAACAACCTTAATCAGAGGGGATGGACTCAGGTTCCAGCTCTCAAAATCATACAACGCAGCAATAGAGTTAATTCTTTCTGCTATCTTCTCAACCCCCATCGCTATGCAAGGGAACCAAAACACCCTCCCTGGTCAGCCAGGCCAACAATGACCTTAATGACACCCTTTTCAAAGGCATAGGCCAGTATTGGGTATTGCAGGCCAACAACGACTTTATTACGCTACTTAGGGGTAGACCTGTTTTTTCGGTTCAATTTGCATGTTTTCGAAGCCGTAACAGGGCTTTGTTGAGCTACTCTATAAAGCTTTGAATTCAACTCTAACCCGTACATTTTGAATGAGAAAGCTTCCAGGATGGGAAGCAAAACATCTTTGTCTTGGAAAAGAAAGTCCAGTGGTTTGTTTCCTAAGTTTTCTTAGCTTTTTTGGAAGTACTTATAATATAACTTGCTGTCAGTCTTGGTTATATCAGGTAGGTATAATCCAGCTTTTTCTGCTAACTGTGTGTGGGCCCTACTAAGCCCATAGAGTAAGCTAATGCTATACGCACACCGCCATGCAAGCCCACACCTGCCAAGGGGGAAAACTATCAAGTTGTCCAGATGTGACTCAACTCAGCCTAATTAATTGAGTTTTTGGTGAATGCCCTAATTCACACAATACCTCTAGACCAGAGGTCACCAACCATTTTAAGGCTGAGGGCTACTTCATGGCTATCGAATCATAGGAAGGGCTACCAATACTGACCTATGAATCAGAATCAGAATTAGAATTCTTTATTTGTCATTGCTCCACAGGGGTGCAACGAAATTTCTCAAAAAAGAAAAAAACAGTTCAGGCAATTAGTGCAAATTTAAAAGAAAAATAAATACGAATACACATTTTTATTGTAAACTTTTCATTTCTAATTTTCCTTTAAACATTATAATTTTAAAATCTCTACAAATGCTTAAATGCCCTATGATGAAATGCTCTATAAATGATTAAAAAGAAGAGTCACAGAATAAAACAAAATTTCAAACTTAGCCCAATGCTGAGTTGCTGTTTTCAGAAGGCGTTGAGGGCCCCCCATGTGGTCCTTGAGGGCCCCTTGGTGCCCGCAGGCACCGCGTTGGTGACCCCTGCTCTAGACTATCTTACTAACATTAGAAACAATATTTTATCCTAACCAGGGGTCCGTTTTACAAAGCAGGTGTACTTAAAAACTTTAGTTTTATAAATCTGAATTCAGAGAAACTCTTGAGTTTTCTGTTTCAAAAAAATAGTTTAATGTTTCCTTTTAATGAGAATCTTATCACACAATGATCGGCATTAATTCACATGGAATTAAATATTTTTAGGGAGATGACTCTAAAACTCAATGAAGAACTATTGAAATTATTTTTTAGATTACACATCGGGTCCTACAGTGAGCAGTCGGTCCCCACAAAGTGCTATTTTTCCACAAAATGGGCCCAAAAAGGTATCAAATACAAGAACACATGTTTAGTTTTGTTTCTGAGGCGATCAATGCTGAGTGGATGACCCTAATCTCAGCTGATAGAAAGCCACAATAAAACTATAATAAAGTTTCTGGGATTTCTAGCTGCCTCCTCTGTGTATTTCTTTATGAATAGGGTTACAGGAACCAGTCTTTCTATTTTCCTATTATAGCAGTTTTTTGGTTGAATAGGTAACTTTTGATCCCAGATGAGTTTTTGAGTTTCAAAACAAAGTAAAACAAATAAAATTGGCTTGTTTTTTGTTTTTCTATTTTTTTTTCTTTGTTATATTTGGAAATCAGAAAACTGTTTTCTAATTTTGTATTTCCCATTACAAAACCTAAATCAAATTGCCAGCATTTATACAGACACTCCCTTAATCTTGGAATTGTTTTTTTTCCACAACTGCCCTGCAGTGTTACTCATTTTAAAGCCAGAGGTGGACGGTTCATTTCAGGCAGCGGCTCCGAGGCTTTGCCTCCTTCTTTAGGCTGTATGAAGTCGGTTGATTCTTTTATAAAGCAACCGAAGACGCTGCTATTTAAGCAGGATTTTATTTAGACATGTGGTTTTTATGGCTTTGTTTTCTTTCCATTTGTTTTTAAAAAATTGATAGACATTGTATTCTATGTTGTTTTATTATATAAAATTTTTTCTTGAAGCACTTTGGGATTTTTAACTGTAAAAAGTGCTATACAAGTAAATTTTAATTACTTACTTACTCGCTCACCTCCATTGCTTCCATAATATACAGAGAAAGGTTATATTTACTAACAAACTGAGCAAAAACAAAGTTTAAAAGACAAAAGTAACACATAGTATGTCAAAAGGACCCTCTTATTTGACATAAAAACATTGCAATGGAGTGAGTTAGTAGCTTATAAATGAAATAAATGTCAAATAATGTGATGGGGGGACCTTTTAACAACAGTAATTAAAACACTGAATGAACTGCGTTAGTTAAAATGTTTAATGAATTAAACACTTGAACAACCATTTGGGTGAGTTTCAAGGTAAAAATCACTGCTCATTAAAAACAACTAAAAAAACCCACAGAAAAAAAAAAGACTGATGACGACTGAGGACTTTGGAAAAACATTTTTTGGACTGAGAAGATAAAAGTGTAACTTTGTAGATAGCCTTTATCACTGTTTAAGATTAACACAGAATTTCAGAAAAAGCAGATAACTAGACCTCTGCCTAGCTTATTTACATTTTGTGAGTTCCACCTTAAGTTAATACCTGATGGGGATCTGGATCATCACCGAATTTTACCTTCCCTGAAATTTTTAGCAAAATCCAACCATAAATCTTTTAGTTATTTTGAAAACAGACAAATAGACAAACACTGTAAAAATGAAAAAGTTAGTTCAACTAAAATTTCAAGGCAACCGACTGCACAGAATTTTTGAGTAGAAGGCATCAACTTAATTTTTTACGTTTTGTAGAACTACACTTATTAAGTTGTGTCAGCTAAGTTTTTCAA
>JAGKQL010000005.1:994159-1033229 GCA_018398635.1 Cyprinodon brontotheroides | reverse complement strand
ATGGACGACGAGATGATTGAAAATGAACACAACGGAGATCTAGTCCTATTGGCAGACATCCATTTAAAATGTAGGCAACGGCATGAAAAAAGTGGTTTCTACTTTTACTTTTATACTTTAAAGGAAAATTCCGGTTTTTAACACTTTTAGCCCATTTTCTGTAGTGTCCAGGATGAAACCGAATGATCGACACCAAAATTTTGACAATTGTTCTGTCTCTGCTATTTGCCTATTTAGAATCCCCCCCTGGCTGCTTCTGAATGGCTTCCATAGTGCATGTCAGATAATGTCCTTAAAACAACCTTAAACGCGTTTTAAAATATGCTACTCACCGGTTCGTCAGCGCTGTTCAATGACATTCAAAAACAAGTTTCGTAAAGAAAAAACGTTGTAGTGTTTTATTTGGCATTTTGTAAATCCCATTGAGTTCCTACAGAACTCAATGGGCCTCCGGCCACCGAAACGAAATGGGGCCTGTTTACGCTAGTTGTGTTTTTTCAAGAAGACCCGCGTTCTTGCTTCACTTGTGTACCTCGACGCCGAGGTGCTAACGCCTCTGTTAAACACTTTAAAAATCTCTGAAAATGGAATACGAAAGGTGGATTCTGAGGAGGACATATTGGACTTTGAGTTTGACCGTAGAGGATACAGTTTTGAACCGGAATATACTGAGGGAGGAGTATATAGAGACATTGTCGCCAACTAGTGGTCTGGAGTGTGCAACGCCTCAGATTCGAACGGGAAGCGGAAGTTTATAAGCGGTTGTGATGTATCGGAAAAAATAGTTCTTGGATTTACAAAAATGCTAAATAAAACAAGACAGGAACGGTTTTTCTTCACTCTAAACTTTTTTTGGAACGGGCTATTGAACAGCGCTGACGCACCCGGTGAGTAGCATATTTTAAAAAAAGAACGTTTAAGGTTGTTTCTTAAGGACATTATCGGACATGCACTATGCAAGCCATTCTGAAGCAGCCAGGGGGGATTCTGCATGAGCCAAATAGCAGAGACAGGACCAATCGTCAAAATTTTGGTGTCGATCATTCGATTTCATCCTGGACACTACAGAAAATGGGCGAAAAGTGTTAAAAACCGGAATTCTCCTTTAAGTAAATTTATAAGCCTGTACTTTGTTACTTTTACTTGAGTAAAGAAGTTTAATCAGTACTTCCACTTTTACCAGAGTATTTTTTTGTATCTGTACTTTTACTCAAGTATGGAAAGTGAGTACTTTTGCCATCTCTGGTCCTGTCTTCATGAACTGATCAGTTGTTCTGTCAGAACAATACTCTGTTTGTAACCATGCGTCATGTTCTGTTAATAAAATGCTCTGCGGAGGAGGTCCGGTGGGAGACAGTGTGTTTGAGTCTAGGGTTCAACTGTCTCTCCTTCTGCAGAAGCCATATGAAAAATCCATTACTGTGTATTTCAGTTCTTCTTTTGCAAACCTACATTTATGAACCCAACAATCATAGATAATTATCCTAACAACAGGTTTAACTTCAACCGATTTCTCAAATGCATCTACTTTACTAAATTATATTCTATCTGGTTTAATTGTATTTCTTAAGGTTTTCTCACATGCAGCACAAACCTAAGTTCTTTTTGCATGGAGTTTTTTTTTTGTTCTCCCCAAATGCTGGAAAATTCTCTAGGTACTCTGGCTTCCTCTCAAAGTCCAAAAATCATGTCTATTAGCTTAATTGGAGCCTCAAACTGCCCTTAGGTGTGACAGGCGCACTGTTCAGGGCAAACCCCGCCTCTCACCCATAAACTACAGGCACCAGCCCCCCTGTGACCTTGATGGATACGAGGCAGAAGATGGATGAATTTTGCTCATCCAGTTTATTCTTCCATGCAAAACAAAAAAGCATGTTTGTCATTAAACATTTCATGCAGAAAATAGCCTCAGAAAAGCCTTTTCTTGTATCTTGTGCTCATCAATGGTGTACAGTCATTGATGTAAGCCGTTACGCTGGACTTTAATGTGCCACTTTATATCCTTCAACCTTCTGGGCAGCTTGTATTTGTGTATGTTTGCCAAAATGAGGTCAAGTTACTCCGGAAACACAATATTGTCACATAAGTGAGCAAGTAAGGAGTTGAATAAGTTGAGATATTTAGAAGAAATAATTCCATGTTTGGAGGAATTTTCATTTTATCACTTGTCTTTTACAGGAAAGTTTGACTAGTGCTGGGTCCATTTGCTTCTTGAAATTACCTCCCAAATCTGCAGAGGAAATAAGCATCATTATTAGACTTTAAAATGGAAGTTATCACAATTAAAACAACATTTTTGCAGGTAAGAATAGCTGCATGAGTTAAAAGAGTGTCTTTTTTATTTTCTAAAAGAGTTTAGACTTAAAGTTAGGTAAGTGCAGCTAATATCCAAGTGAAATGAGTATGAGCCTATAGGGATGCCTAAGGCAAATGAATGTATAAGGGAGTAGAAAGGATTTTAGATGAACTGGATGTTGGGATGTAGCAAAGGATGCTGAAGTAGCTAAACAAGCTGAGATGGATGGGGATTTGCTACCTGACAGCCTTCAAGGACAAAATGATGCAGGTAAATCTTTTCAGAGGCTGGCAGGTGAAAAAACTGTTCATAGATGACCTAACATCCTCCTTTATACAGCAATAGTTATTAAAATGCAACGTTTTTAATAAAGAGAAAAAGATTTTCAAGGAAGATTAATTACAATCTACCATTTATATGATACTCCCTACATTATTATATAGAATTATTCATTATTTGGCGAATGCACATTTCTACCTGAGGGGTGACATGCAAAACGAGCCAATTAAAATGTTTCTTTTCTTGTTAAAGGATAATAGAAACATACAGGAAAACAATGTGTGTGACGTTATGCATTGAAACCAAATCTGAGGGAAAGTCCAGTTGCCTCCAATTAAAGCTTGACCCAGATGTCTGAGAATCTAGACAGGTTCATTTTAAATTAGAACTAGATTTGTAAATAAATCATAAAGCTACTCTACCTTTAAGAAAGTTAATCGCTCATTCAAATTAAACTATATATCAGCCTGACGTTTCTGCTGAACCCTACAGTACACTGGAAAAAATCCAAATCTAAATAAGTAATTTTTTCTTGAAGTAAATGCATTTGTTCTTGGATTGAGGAGGTAAAAGATACATTTTGCCAATAGAACAAGACAATTTACACTTAAAATAAGAAAACACAATTGCATTGTCTTATTTCAAGAGCATTTTATCTAATTTCCTTATTTTAAGAATAAAAATGCACATTCTATTGGCAAGCTGTCTTATTTACGTAGTCAAATTAAAGGAATAGTACACCCAAAACATGATTAGCCTTCATTTTCTACTCACCCCCATGCTGAACAACACTCTGGAGTACTTTTTTGATATCTCAAATGCATCTGGAGATCTGGGAGGCTTCTTGCTGTCTGCTGACATTCAAATAATGGAGGTCTATGGCGCCCGAGACAGAAAGGTCGATAAAAGTCCACAAAAACGTGTCAATATTCCTCCATACTGCTCGTCCAATGTATTCCAAGTGTCCTGAGTGGGTAGCGTCCAGAATTTACTCGAAACAAAGTCATTTAGAATGTTTTTAGAGCATAAACAGTAGTGTATAGGATTTCCTGAAAGCGCGTTCACGACGCTACGGAAGCCGGCAGACCAGAAAAAGCTAATGCTGGACGCACACCGCCATGCAAGCCCACCTGCCAAGGGGGAAAACTATCGAGTTGTCCAGATGTGACTCAACTCAGCCTAATTAAGTGGAGTTTTTGGTGACTGCCCTAATTCACACGATATCTCTAGACTATCGCACCAACATTAGGAACAATATATTATTCTAACCAGGGGTCCATTTCACAAAGCAAGTACTGAAAACTTTAGTTTTTGAAATTTGAAATCAGAGAAAATCTGAGTTTTCCATTTTAAAAAAGAGAGTTTAATGTTTCCTTTTAATGAGAATCTTATTACAAAATGATCAGCGTTAATTCACAGAGAATTAAATATTTTTAGGGAGATGATTCTAAAACTCAATGAAGAACTATTGAAATTATTTTTTAGATTACACGTCGGGTCCTACAGAGAGCAGTCGGTCCCCACAAAGTGCTATTTTTCCAGAAAATGGGCCCAAAAAGTTATCAAATACAAGAACACATGTTTAGTTTTGTTTCTGAGGCGACCAATGCTGAGTGGATGACCCTTATCTCAGCTGATAGACGGCCATGATAAAACTATAATAAAGTTTCTGGGATTTCTAGCTGCCTCCTCTGTGCATTTCTTTATGAATAGGGTTACAGGAACCAGTCTTTCTATTTTCCTATTATAGCAGTTTTTAACTTTTGATCCCAGATGAGTTTTTGAGTTTCAAAACAAAGTAAAACAGATTAAATTGGCTTGTTTTTTGTTTTTCTATTTTTTTTTCTTTGTTATATTTGGAAATAAGGAAACTGTTTTCTAATTTTGTATTTCCCATTACAAAACCTAAATCAAATTGCCAGCATTTATACAGACACTCCCTTAATCTTGGTGTTTTTTTCTCCCACAACTGCCCAGCAGTGTTACTCATTTTAAAGCCAGAGGTGGATGGTTCATTTCAGGCAGCGGCTCTGAGACTTTGCCTCCTTCTTTAGGCTGTATGAAGTCTGTTGATTCTTTTATAAAGCAAGACGCTGCTATTTAAGCAGGATTTTATTTAGACGTTTGGTTTTTATGGCTTTGTTTGTATGTTTCCATTTGTTTTTAAATATTGACATTGTTTTGTTGTATTACATTTTTACTTGAAGCACTTTGGGATTTTTAACTGTAAAAAGTGCTATACAAATAAATTTTACTTACTTACTTACTCGCTCACCTCCATTGCTTCCAACTGTTCAGTGACGTGATACCGGTCAGAAAGTATTTCATGATAAATATACAGAAAAAGGTTATATTTACTAACAAACTGAGCAAAAGACAAAAGTAACACATAGTATGTCAAAAGGACCCTCTTATTTGTCATAAAAACATTGCAATGGAGCGAGTTAGTAGCTTATAAATGAAATAAATGTCAAATAATGTGATGGGGGGACCTTTTAACAACAACAGTAATTAAAACACTGAATGAACTGCGTTAGTTAAAATGTTTAATGAATTAAACACTTGAACAACCATTTGGGTGAGTTTCAAGGTAAAAATCACTGCTCATTAAAAACAACTAAAAAAACCCACAGAAAAAAAAAAGACTGATGACGACTGAGGACTTTGGAAAAACATTTTTTGGACTGAGAAGATAAAAGTGTAACTTTGTAGAGAGCCTTTATCACTGTTTAAGTTTACACAGAATTTCAGAAAAAGCAGATAACTAGACCTCTGCCTAGCTTATTTACATTTTGTGAGTTCCACCTTAAGTTAATACCTATTTTCACAGAATTCTTTTTAAAAATTCCTGGATCCAGATGGGGATCTGGATCATCACCCAATTTTACCTTCTCTGAAATTTTTAGAAAAATCCAACCATAAATCTTTTAGTTATTTTGAAAACAGACAAATAGACAAACACTGTAAAAACGAAAAAGTTAGTACAACTCAAAATTTCAAGGCAACCGACTGCACAGAATTTTTGAGTTGAAGGCATCAACTTAATTTTTTAAGTTTTGTAGAACTACACTTATTAAGTTGTGTCAGCTAAGTTTTTCAAGTTCTGCCAACTAAGTTTTTTTAATTCAAGTTACTGGAACTTTCAAGTCTGTAAAAACTTATTATTTTAAGTTCAGATTATCTGTAAAAAGTTATTTTAAATTCAGATTACCATCCCCTGTAATAACTTACATTTTTTAGTTTTAAATCCCCCCCATTAAATCATCCACTGACAGTAAACCAGTTCAATTTTGCATGTTTATTTGAACCACTTTGGCAAAAACAGGTTTACAATTCCACAATGTAAACAAGTAATCTTATGCTTAAAGGCACACTATGTAACATTTTTTCAGTTAATTAACGTGTTCCATAACGTTTTGATGATTAAATGAGTCATTTCTGTGTTGAACAAAGGTATTCTCGCCTGGTGGTCTGTGGGAAATACCGCGACTTGTAATCGCAGGAGCAATTAACCGAGCACGCAACCGGCCAATAGCCTTGTATCGCGGAGTATCGTCCAGTTTTTACGGGCGGTGAACTGCTACACGCCCCAGCTAAAAGCATGCTCGCTAGCTAGCACAGTGGCAATCTTTTGTGCAGTTGCTACACGCTCATGTCGAGCAGCAAAAGGTGGTCTAAGGCTTCCTTTTTGCTGTTTAAGCTATACCAGTTGTTCTGATCGCCAGTGCTGAAGCAGCTTTGCTGCTCTGCAGGCAAAAGTGTGTCTGAGGCGCTTTGGGCGGAGCTTCACTATCCTTTCTCTGCCTTGCAGCCATATTTGCTGTGATCAGTGGGAATAAAGTCGTTTTAATATGTGTTTAAGGAGAAAATACACCTGAAAACTTAATCAGTGCCGTCGTCTATTCAGATTATTATCCCAAGCCTTCAATATTATTTCTGTCGGAGTCAGCCAGACCCCCACATACCAGCGATGTGCTGGCCGCACAGTAGGAATCCCTTCATCAGCAGCCCTGGCCGGGTCGCCTCCTCGCTGTTCACCACGGGTAGCTGGTAGGTGTTTTTTTTCATCTAAATAATCCAAAACTGTATATTCTGCCGCAGATTTTGCATTTTAAGTTAATTTAGGCATCAATAAACTGTTTAAGAGGAGTGATCATCAGCGCTGTGTTCCTCTCTCCTGCCAGATGCTTAAACGCGCCCGACGCCAGCTGCTTCCGAAGCTGCTCAGATGCTGCGCCTGCTGCCTGCAAAACGCCCTGCGGGACCTTTTGCCGCTACTTTGACGCGCCGCCAACCATTGACTTTGCATGTAAACTCGCTAAGCCTCTGTCGCGCCAGCTGCTTCTAGTGTGGAACGCAGAATTAGTCATTCGCTGTGTTCATCGGCCTGTCTGCTAAGCTTCCAAAACAACCATGCCGCGCCTGGCTTGGATGGAGAAACCAGGAGAACAGCTGAGCATATTTACTTACAGTGCAACTTTTACTTTCGCCCTCTGGGGGAGCCTCGCTGGAAAATCAACACCGTTGCATAGTGTACCCTTTAAAGCAGATCAGGTTTCAGCATATATTTTTATTTTCCAACTCCTGTCAAAACTCCTTACAAATAACAATGCAATATTGCCAGAGATGACAGGGAAACCAGTGCCTAAGTATTCTCTTGGACGAATCCTCAGCTGAAAATGGTTAAGCCAAGCAGAGTGACCAGATGGCTGATGCAAAACTTTAGAAGGGTCTCCTGGGAAAATCCATGGAAACCCTGCAGCAGACGGTTGCCATGACAAATTTGGAAATGAGCATGCACTCATAAGATGACCTCGCCGGGCCGGGTGTCAACTACAACTTCAAAATAAACTCAACTTAATTTATAGAATAAGATGAACTTTTTCATCAGAAACTTATGAAAGTGAGTTCAACTGGCTCACAACAGACAGTTCAAGTTCCAACTGGCAATTTTATTGTCAGTGAATGCAAAATCTTAGTAAGGTGAACAACTTTTGAGTTGTCGCTTGTGCGAACCAAAGATGAAAACATATCCTCTGTGGGGAAGGTAATAAATAAAGACCTTCATGCAGAATCTACAGCCGCCAGTCCATGAGGTTCAAATCAAACTGTCATCATCTGCCATTCTGGACTTTTTGGTTCTGTGTTCGTTTTTATTTTGGACTCTCATTTATTCTTTATTTTACATTATTCTGTATTGTCAAGATTTATATCATTTTTGAATTCTTAGTTTTACTCTTCCTTGTTAACTCTTTTCTGCAGTTTAGCTTTTATTTATTCCTTGGTCTAATTTTAGTTAGTTATTCTTTGGCTTATTCATGGCTTCAGTTATCTCCAGTTCCTTCTAGTTTTCCCTTAGTTATTCCTTATTTTATAGTCCTTACTTTTATTCCCCTTTAGCCTTATTTAAGTTATTTTCTAGTTACAGTTAAATCCTGTTTTTCTTGGTTACTCTTTGTTGCCCCCTAGTGCCCCTTTCCTTTCCCCTTAGCTCCTTTCTAGCTGCTTCTGTCCACACCTGCTCCCAATTAACTGATTACTTCTCTCTTTGTTCTGTCTCCCTATATACCCTCCTGCACTTCCTCGGTGCTGGTTTCTTGCTTATTTCGCCTGTATGATTCCCTCTCCTGAGTTTCTCTAGTGTTTGGTTATTCCTGAATTGATGTTTTTGCACCATCTACTTCACTATTAAAACTGAAAGAACCATGTCTGCCTCCTGTACTCTGCATTTGGGTCCAAAACATCCTCCCCCAACCCTGACATGGCCAAGCTAGTCTGGAATTAGATCAGAATGAGATGTTGAGATGTCACCTAAACTAGACCGTTTAAGTTTAAATACTCACAGAGTGACTAAGTTAAAAGAGAACTGAAGGCCAAAGCTCCTCTGCTGGTTTGTCCAACATCCACAAACACTCTATGGGATTCATTGTTGATTTAATCACTGTGGTAATTAAGGCTTTTTTAATAAAACTTTTCTTTTATTACTTATTATTTTTATATCAAGCAGGTATATACAGTCTACTGAAAATCAAGTTCTCCAGCACTAAAGATAAAGAAAAGAAAAAGGGTTACAGTGGTGTGTTTGTGGTGTGTTTTATAGGGCATCCAGCGCCATAAAATATTTTATTGCTACTATCTCTATAGGAGTGCATTGTGATGTTTCCAGGATGTTGAGTGAGACTTTAGGTCTCAACACCCTGAACTCTACAACACTGATCATAGCGAAGAACAATTAGAACCATTTCAGTCATCTAGAGATTTAACAGGCCAGTAATCAGGACAACAGCCCACCGGCAGTCTTTTTAATGGTGAAGCAATGGTTGATCGCTTCTGAAGTGTGAGGACATTTTGGCAAGGGTTAATTAATTGTAATAAGTCTGCCTGGCACACAAGTTGTCAGTGAGGATGCTTGGATGAGAGGCGTGGGCTCGTCTTGCCTACGAAAGCCAGTGTAGGAGTCTGAGCTGTCAGGCCGCTGCGCTCCAGAGACTCGGTCTGGCACTCACCTAGATACACATCTGCTCTGATTAATCACCACCTCCGCTCCCGGTGCATACATTTCATTATCGGCTTTAAGTGGCCGAAAACAGCGAGGATCAGGGTGAGGAGAACTGCAGGGAGGAGGCATTTGAAACAGAGGAATTCACACTCAGCAGATGATACTTTGCTGCAATGAGTTCAGCAACATCTAATGCCAACTTCCTGCAACTGCAGTGCAATATTCTGCTTAGACACCCGTCTAACTTTAAACACTGCTGTATGTTGCATCTCTGTTGCCTTCCAGAATCAATGCAAGAAACTAAAAACAGAAAGAGTGCATTAACAAGTTAGCAAATGCGAAAGCATATTAAGATATATAAAAACACTTTTAGAATTTAACCCCCAACAAACTGGTGAAACACAAAATGTTAGAAATATTCCTTATGTAAAAATTAAAAAAAATCACGTGCAGGTTATAAAATCCTACAATTTCACAGTGTTAAATATCTGTCGGGCTAACCTCTCAGGAAGTGGCCCCAATTAACAATTAAAGGCATTTTTTACAAGATCATTGTTAGGTTTATTCAATCATGATTATTTATTAAATGAATGTGTCATTCATATGAAACATTGTAGAAATGAAGATGTTCCACTCGCAATACTCATGATTCAGTCAGGAGGAACCATCCTGCCTTCTCATTCTGATGGAGCGTCCTGTCCAGAGATGGGAAGTAACAAAGTACAAATACAGTAACAGAATACTGTACTCAAGTAGATTTTTCTGATATTTTTACTTTACTCTTACTACTTATTTTTATGGCTTACTTTTTTACTTCTACTCCTTACATTTTTTTACACAATTATCTGTACTTTCTACTCACTTTACATTTTAAAAATTGGCTCTCGTTACTTTTAGTTTTGAATCATTTCAATGTGGAGTTACCGTTATTATTTTTCATACGTCATCAATACCAAATTCAATCTAATTGATAAGGGAATCTACGCTGCATTTGACGACAGATTCGGCGGGGGTATTCATTGCCGGCAAATCATTGCAGCTTGGTATGTATGCGTTAGCATAGTAGCATGGACCACGGCCGATGATGATTGAAAATGAACACAACGGAGATCTAGTCCTATTGGCAGACATCCATTTAAAATGTAGGCAACGGCATGAAAAAAGTGGTTTCTACTTTTACTTTTATACTTTTAAGTAAATTTACAAGCCTGTACTTTGTTACTTTTACTTGAGTAAAGAAGTTTAATCAGTACTTCCACTTTTACCAGAGTATTTTTTAACACAAGTATCTGTACTTTTTTACTCAAGTACGGAAAGTGGTACTTTTGCCATCTCTGGTCCTTCTTTATGAACTGATCAATTGTTCTGTCAGAACAATACTCTGTTTGTAACCATGCGTCATGTTCTGTTAATAAACGCTCTGCAGAGGAGGTCCAGTGGGAGACAGTGTGTTTGAGTCTGGGGTTCAACTGTCTCTCCTTCTGCAGAAGCCATATGAAAATCCATTACTGTGTATTTCAGTTCTTCTTTTGCAAACCGACATTTATGAACCCAACAATCATAGATAATTATCCTAACAACAGATTTAACTTCAACCGATTTCTCAAATGCATCTACTTTACTAAATTATATTCTATCTGGTTTAATTGTATTTCTTAAGGTTTTCTCACATGCTGCACAAACCTAAGTTCTTTCTGCATGGAGTTTTTATGTTCTCCCCACATGCTGGAAAATTCTCTAGGTACTCTGGCTTCCTCTCAAAGTCCAAAAATCATGTCTATTAGCTTAATTGGAGACTCTAAACTGCCCTTAGGTGTGACAGGCGCACTGTTCAGGGCAAACCCCGCCTCTCACCCATAAACTACAGGCACCAGCCCCCCTGTGACCTTGATGGATACGAGGCAGAAGATGGATGAATTTTGCTCATCCAGTTTATTCTTCCATGCAAAACAAAAAAGCATGTTTGTCATTAAACATTTGATGCAGAAAATAGCCTCAGAAAAGCCTTTTCTTGTATCTTGTGCTCATCGATGGTATACAGTCATTGATGTAAGCCGTTACGCTGGACTTTAATGCGCCACTTTATATCCTTCAACCTTCTGGGCAGCTTGTATTTCTGTATGTTTGCCAAAATGAGGTCAAGTTACTCCGGAAACACAATATTGTCAAATACGTGAGCAAGTAAGGAGTTGAATAAGTTTAGATATTTAGAAGAAATAATTCAATGTTTGGAGGAATTTTGTCTTTTACAGGAAAGTTTGACTAGTGCTGGGTCCATTTGCTTCTTGAAATTACCTCCCAAATCTGCAGAGGAAATAAGCATCATTATTAGACTTTAAAATAGAGGTTATCACAATTAAAACAACATTTTTGCAGGTAAGAATAGCTGCATGAGTTAAAAGAGTGTCTTTTTTATTTTCTAAAAGAGTTTAGACTTAAAGTTAGGTAAGTGCAGCTAATATCCAAGTGAAATGAGTATGAGCCTATAGGGATGCCTAAGGCAAATGAATGTATAAGGGAGTAGAAAGGATTTTAGATGAACTGGATGTTGGGATGTAGCAAAGGATGCTGAAGTAGCTAAACAAGCTGAGATGGATGGGGATTTGCTACCTGACAGCCTTCAAGGACAAAATGATGCAGGTAAATCTTTTCAGAGGCTGGCAGGTGAAAAAACTGTTCATAGATGACCTAACATCCTCCTTTATACAGCAATGGTTATTAAAATGCAACGTTTTTAATAAAGAGAAAAAGATTTTCAAGAAGGATTAATTACAATTTACCATTTATATGATACTCCCCACATTATTATATAGAATTATTCATTATTTGGCAAATGCACATTTCTACCTGAGGGGTGACATGCAAAACGAGCCAATTAAAATGTTTCTTTTCTTGTTAAAGGATAATAGAAACATACAGGAAAACAATGTGTGTGACGTTATGCATTGAAACCAAATCTGAGGGAAAGTCCAGTTGCCTCCAATTAAAGCTTGACCCAGATGTCTGAGAATCTAGACAGGTTCATTTTAAATTAAAACTAGATTTGTAAATAAATCATAAACCTACTCTACCTTTAAGAAAGTTAATCGCTCATTCAAATTAAACTATATATCAGCCTGACTTTTCTGCTGAACCCTACAGTACACTGCAAAAAATCCAAATCTAAATAAGTAATTTTTTCTTGAAATAAATGCATTTGTTCTTGGATTGAGGAGGTAAAAGATACATTTTGCCAATGGAACAAGACAATTTACACTTAAAATAAGAAAACACAATTGCATTGTCTTATTTTAAGTGCATTTTATCCAATTATCTTATTTTAAGAGTAAAAATACTCATTCCATTGACAAACTATCTCATTTACCTGCTCAAATTAAGGGTGAATACACTTAATTTAAGAAATTTTGACTTATTTTTATATCGTTTTTGCAGTGTACCGGTAAATGCACTGCAAAAACGATCTGGAAACGAGTAAAAATGTCTTAAAATTAGTGTATTTAGCATAATTCAAGCAAGTAAATAATAAGATTTGCCAATGGAATGAGTATTTTTACTCTTAAAATAAGATAATTACATAATATCCACTTGGAATAAGACAACACAATTGGTTTTTTTCTTATTTTAGATGTAAATTGCCTTATTCCATCGGCAAAGTGTATCACTTAACTGCTTAATTCAAGAAAGAAATGCTGTTTTTAAAGAAAAATAAACTTACTTAGATTTCTATTTTTTGCAGTGTGAAAATAGTCGACGATGGACTGAGCTAATCCAATGTAAAAATAAATAAATAAAATAAAATTTCAATGCTTTTAATGCCTAAAATGAAATATCCTCCAAAGTGGCAGTTTATAGTGTAGGTTGCTTCTTTGTGCCAACATGCTCTGTATGATCAGACCCACTTTAAAGCCTCCACAGATGTATTCACTGCAGCACCTTGCCGTTAAGAGCCTTGCTCAGGGGCAGCTTTACAAGCTGTTTTAGAAGGTGATAAATGATACATATATTTCCAGTCTTCAAAAGGAGGGAAAACTGCGTTCAGAGTGCGGGTAAGATGAGGGGGCTTTACCCACCAACACAGATTCCAGCAAAGGATGATCACTTACTCGGCCTACAGCCAAAGGCAATTCGCAGAGATTTACTTGTCTGTGTGCTTTTTCATAGATCCTATGATTGTTCTTGTCCTTGCCTTTCAAAATGAAAAAGTTTGATTTGGGAATGTTAGAAATACTCATGAGCGTGATGCAGACCATCCTTATTCCCTTAATCTGGTGGGAGATTTCTGACAGAGCAACACTGCCATCCACTGTGGGTCTCTGCTCATGACACCGAGCGGCAGATGGCTCCGACGCACCCTGCACAGATGAGGGAAGGAGATTTAAACCCTGTTTTCCAAGATTATGGAGTAATGAAAAATTCTTTCCTCATATTAGCTTGTGGATGTTTAAGGGGATTTCTTGTGCAGCACAAAGCCAGCAATTGCTTTTAAAACCATCTTTAACATTCAGCTCAGTTCTTAAGTTATTTTTTTTCCCAATACTAGTGGCCAGTGGCAGAGCCGGACTTTTTTGGCTCCCAGGGCCACTGGGGGGGCAACGTTATTTCAGGGGTCCATAGACTATCAGAATGTTTTTGGAGCTTCTAAACATTGAACATTTAAGTACAAAGGGAATAAGAGTTGCGTCTTTGTTCTGCAATTTATAAACAATGTAATAAAAAATTGAAATCTGAAACACAACTTCTTATGTCAGCGTGTCAATAGGTTACTGAATGGGTCTCTGAATATTTTATACATTTTAACATGTACACTGCAAAAAAAAAAGTGAAATCTAAATGAGTTATATTTTCTAAAAATAAGTGAATTTTTTCTTGGTTTTTCTGAGGTAAGTGAAACACGTTGCCATTGGAAAAAGAAAATGTTGTCATGTTTACACTGCAAAAACAATCTAGAAAGAAGTGAGAAATTCTTAAAATAAGTGTATTAAGCCTTCATTTTAGAAGGTAAATCAGATAGTTTGCCAATGGAATCAGTATTTTTACTCTTCAAATAAGAAAATTAGATATTATTCACTTGAAATAAGACAAAATCAATTGTACTTTTCTTATTTTAAATGTAAATTGGTCTTGTTCCATTGTTAAAGTGTCTCACTTACCTCCTCAATCCAAGAATAAATTCATTTATTTTAAGAAAAAATGACTTATCTAGATTTCGATTTTTTCCAGTGTAACTAAAGATCTGACCCAAATGCAGAAGACCAAACAGAGAGACCACGGAAAAGTTTAACAGGTTTATTTAGAATAATGAGGAGTCCAGAGCTGCTCTGAACACTGTCAAACCGGAACTGGAAAGTGAGGGGAAGACACTGCGGTTAGTTCAGGCTCAGTGGGAAATTAGATTCTTTGACTTGAAGAGGAGGAATAGGTTGCAGACTCACGTTTCCAGAAAAAGATGTCCTTTATTTAATCCAGCCTGTGTGGGATATTTCAGTGATTGTCTTGTTTGATGGAGGATGTGGACAGGGTTTACCCAGATTATGTTGTTTGTAGGTGAACAGAGAAGCTGACTGCCACTGGAGATTTCTGGGCGTGTACTTGAACGGTTATTGTGGGATGAATCCTTGCCTGTAGAGAAGCTCCAGACGACGAAAGTGGGGGGAAAAGGTTACATCCAAAACAAAAATTGAATCCTCAGCTCAGTTTGGTTCTCAGAAGATCCTTCCAGGGGAGAGAAGGTCCGAAATGATCCAGTTTGCAGGATGACTTCCTGCCGAGAGGCAAAGCTAAAAACAGCAAAGAAATAAAACTCAGTTAAACAAGAAACTCAGTTTCACTCAGCAAACTCAGCTTGGCTAGGAGTACCCAGAACTGGCAAACACTCTGGCGTCTGAGGTAGTGGCAGTCAGCAGCTTAAGAATCCTCCACAGGTAATGAGGCAACAAGCTGCAGGTGTGCAGGAGGCCCGATGAGGACGGGCACCACCTGGTGGAGGAGGAAAGGTAACACAAAACAGACCACACAAACTGGATTCCTGACAAATATAAATTAAGAAAAAGAAATTTGTCTAATTTTTAAGTGCATATTATCTAATTATCTTATTTTAAGAGTATATATACTCATTCCTTTGGCAAATCTCTAATTTACTTACTTAAAGTAAGGGTAAATACACTAAATGTAACAAATGTTTTCTTATTTATAGATCCTTTTTGCCATGTAAACATCAAATGGTAGAAAATGCATCTATTGTTGTTTTTTTTACTTCTCCTTATTAATTGCAACTGTTTATCAACAGCTCAAGATCAATATCTCCTCTTTTCCTTTTCAATTTCATTGATAACTTTACTTTTATTTGAGTTAAATATTTATCTAAGTTGCCGTACTTTTACCTGAGAAATTTATTTATTTTTCCCTGCATATCACCAAATACTATACAGCAGGGATCCAGGGCTGATACATGCACTGCAAAAAATAGAAATCTAAGTCAGTCAATTTTCTGAAAAAAAGTGCATTTTCTCTTGAATTGAACAGATAAGCAAGACAGTTTAAATGAATAAGACAATTTAGCTTTATAATAAGAACAAAAAACACTGCAGCTTCTTATTTCAAGTTCATGATATCTAATTATCTTATTTTAAGGGTAAAAATACTCACTCCATTGGCAGATCATCTCATTTATCTACTGAAATTAAGGTTAAATTGTCTTATTTTTAAGAAATGTTGACTAATTCTTAGATCATTTTTGCAGTGCGTCAATCATCAGAGGGGGGCAATCAGATTCAGTGCCCTCCTTGCTCTCCTTCAAACTTTTATTTTTGTAATTTTCAAAAGTGAGCAGGCAGGAAAATGGTGCTAAGACAGAGATTGGTTCCATGAAAGCTTTTTTGTAAAATGTGAAACCAAAACATAGATGTTAATATGTTTTTGTTAGGTATCAACCACCAAGTTTTTATAAAATTTGTTGTAAGAAACTCAATATATTTCTGGTACTTTTAACTAAACTATGAGTTATTGGAGGTATTAGACAAGAATCTCTGGCTTCCCTTTGTTATTGAACTTTGCCAGCGGATATGGACAATTTTTTCGTCTTTATTAACTTGGTTATTCATTTTTATATTTTTAATGGCCGTGTGGCGCAGTGGTTACATGCATGACCCATGTATGAAAGCCTTACACTGGAAAAAAGTCATTTTTTCTTAAAACAAGTGCATTTCATTCTTGGATTGAGGAGGTAAAGGAGACATTTTTGCCAATGGAACAAGACAATTTACATTTAAAATTAGAAAACACAATTGCATTGTCTTATTTCAAGTGCATATTATCTAAATATCTTATTTTAAGAGTAAAATTGCTCATTCCGTTGGCAAAAACCATCTCATTTACCTGCTCAACATTAGGGGTAAGTACACTTAATTTAGGACATTTTTTACTAATTTTTAGATCATTTTTGCAGTGTAGTCCTCGACCCTGCGATATAAGGTTTCGGCCTGTGGTCCTTTCCCCACATGTCTCTCCCCCCTTTTCTACATACACCCTTTCCCTCTGCACACCGGAAAAATCGAGAATGCTAGATAAAATCCATTTTTCTAAAATAAGTGAATTTGTTCTTGAATTGAGGGAGGGTAAAGAGACATTTTGCCAATAGGAACAAGACTATTTACACTTAAAATAAGAAACACGAATTCCATTGACCTTATTTCAAGCGCCTTTTATCTAAATATCTAATTTTAAGAGTAAAAATACTCATTCCATTGGCAAGCTGGCAAACAATCTCATTTACCTATTCAAATTAAGGGTAAAATACACTTGAATTTAAGAACTTTTTACTTATTTCTAGGTCGTTTTTCCAGTGTGTCAGCCTACTGTCGAAAAAACAAGTCACTAGTGCCGTAAAAAAACTAAAAAAAATTGTATTTTATTTTTTTTAATGACATAACAGATTAAATTAAAAATATCCTGTAATTTCCTGTAATTAACAGTACTTAGAAGGTTCGTTTTAGAAAAGGTTTTAAAAGAACACTGCTAAGAATGTTATTTCATTCAGTGGGCCGCATATTATTCATGTAAACATTACAGACATAAAATACTGTACCCCATTATGTATCAATTAGACTCATTTATCAAACTAAATCTGAATGAATATCCCTCCATGTAAACTTATTAACGGGAAAAGGAATTTGGAGGAAATCCAACCTTAAAGCAGCAGTTAAAAAAAGAACAAAAAGTAAACAGATGGATTTTAAAACTAAAGAAAAAAACAATCCTCTTTTTACATTTATGACAAAACTAAATTCAAAAGGCACACCTGTTTTATTACACTACATTATAAGATATTTATATCGCAATAATGTTTTTAGGGTCAAAGTAGTGATTAAGCTTCTGTCGCAATGATGCGGTCAAATGTCAAACTCAAAATCTTATTTCTCTTCTCTCGTATTCAGTTGCTTTGGAAACCTGTAAACATTCAAAATAAACTCAGAGGCAATTTAAAGATGAGGATCAAACATAATTAAATAAAAAAGTTTATTTGTACCTGTCACTGTTTTAGCTCTACTGGGCTCCTCTCAGTATTTTGTCATTAATCATTTCATATTACTGACTTCAGCATTTAGTTTATACTCTGTCGCTTTAAATTACATCGATTTAAGTAGATTTTAAGAGGTTATCCTAGACCTTTACTGTAAAAGTCGCTTCTGATATCCTTATAATTAGCTTATCTTCAAAAATTCAGCAAACATATTTGGATCATCAAAAGCTTGGAGCTAAACAGTCTTCATGCAAAACCGCAAAACTTACTTTTCCAAATCAATACAGGTCTAAATTGATTAGGATCCATTGCTTGGACTTCCTGAGAACCTCCAGGCAAACACTCATTTATCTTATTGGAGAAGCTTTTTGGAAGCAGAGTTTTATTTTACGGTTAAGTTTTAAATGAATTTCCTTTTGTGTTTTCATCTGCCGTACTTCAAAACCTCTTAAAAATAAACATTTTGATGGTCAAGTGAATAACTAAAAAATTTTATATCCGTATGTGTGCATTAGTTGACCAATCACATTGCTGTAACGATCTTGGTTCTGTTGTTTTTCTCTAAGTTTTCAGTTTCAAGTTCATCCAGGTTTTTCATTGTTTTCTACCTTTTTTGGTGTGTCTGGATTCATTTAAGTTGCTTAGGTTTTTCTGTCTGTCCTTTGCTGCCCCCTTGTGTTCTTTTCCCTTTGCTTCCTCGTCAGCTCTAATCACACCTGCTCCCTATCAGCTCATTATCTCTACCTTTGTTCAGTCAGCCATAAATACACTCCCTCTGCAGTCCCTCTTGGCTGGATCCTACTGTCAGAGTCTTGGTCTGTTTGTTCCTGTTTTCTTGGTTTTACATTTGTTGTCCTCTGCTGCCCTCTTGTGTCCCTCCTCCCTTGCTCTGTTTTTCTGTTCTGCCTTCACCTGTTTTCAATTCCCTGGTTAGCTCTCTCTTTGTCTCTGTCCCCTTTAAAAGCCCTCCCTCTTTTCAGTTCCTGTTTGCTGGATCCTCGTCTAACTTCTGTCTGTGTACCTCGCTCTCCCTGGCTCCTAGTTTGGGTTAACCCCTGATGTCTCCTTGGTTCAGGTGCATTTGTAGTTTTCTGTTGGACTTTGATTCCTGCCCCTGGACCTGTGAACTTAAATAAACCGACTTTAATTCACCTCTGCCAACTGGTCTCTGCTTACAAACACCTTTTCATGACAGAAGGATCCAGCCAAGAGGGACTGCAGAGGGAGTGTATTTATGGCTGACTGAACAAAGGTAGGACTAATGAGCTGATTAGGAGTAGGTGTGATTAGAGCTGACGAGGAAGCCAAGGGAAAAGAACACAAGGAGGCAGCAGAGGACAGACAGAAAAACCTAAGCAACTTAAATGAATCCAGACACCAATAAAGCTAGAAAACAATGAAAAACCTGGATAACCTTGAAACAGAAGACTTAAAGAAAGTCCATTGGTTAAGGCACTATGGACATAGTGACCATAAGTCTAACTACCTCCAGCAATCTTGAAAGTGTTGAGAAAAATAAAGAAAATAGCAAAAATAAATACCACAATTTCTTGGACTTTGAACAAACCTCCAAGATCTTTATCAGATGCAGGGAAACATGAACATCCTGAAGGGAAATGAGTTTTTGAAGCAACACACATGATTAGGATCAGTCTGGAGCTCCAATGAAAGAGGCTTCATGCTGAGGGTGTGGGATCTAAGAACACTTTGAAATCCAATAGCTAGATGAACAAAGAAACATTTTTTGACTCAGTGTTCTCCTGTTTTTAACTACAAGGATAAATTTTCAGTGGTGCCACTGAAAAAACCGTGGTAACGCTTGTTTTTCAAACATGTATCGACCAGCTAACAAACGGCATTTGGCTCCCTACCCACTTGCAAAAAAATCTGTGTCTAACCCCTCGCCGTTATGCTGCAGAGTGGCCTCTGTCTTGCTACACAGAGATGGCAAAAGTACTCACTTTCCGTACTTGAGTAAAAAGTACAGATACTTGTGTTAAAAAATACTCTGGTAAAAGTGGAAGTACTGATTAAACTTTTACTCAAGTAAAAGTAACAAAAGTACAGGCTTGTAAATTTACTTAAAGTATAAAAGTAAAAGTAGAAACCACTTTTTTCATGCCGTTGCCTACATTTTAAATGGATGTCTGCCAATAGGACTAGATCTCCGTTGTGTTCATTTTCAATCATCTCGCCGTCCATGCTACTATGCTAACGCCACCACGCCACTGTGCTGCAATGATTTGCCGCCAATGAATACCGCCCGAATCTGTCGATTCATCTTGTAGTGGTCGGCCAAATGCAACGTAGATTCCCATCCAATTAGATTGAATTTGGTATTGATGACGTGAAAAATAATAACGGGTAACTCCATTGAAATGATTCAAAACTAAAGTAACGAGACAATTTTTAAAAATGTAAGGAGTAGAAAGTACAGATATTTGTGTAAAAATGTAAGGAGTAGAAGTAAAAAGTCGCCATAAAAATAAGTAGTAAAGAAAAATATCAGAAAAATCTACTTGAGTACAGTATTCGTTACTGTATTTGTACTTCGTTACTTCCCATCTCTGGCCACAGCAGCATGGAGGCGACCGTGGAGGCGACAAAGCAGCAGTATGATCACTAAAAACAGGTTTATGACCAGGTGGTCGGTGAGGATGATGGCAACAACTTTTGCCCGCCGAAACTTTCAGTAAAAAAATCCACACTTCAGTAACCTTAAATTCCTACCTCAGCCTGGTCCCTCAGTTTGTGTTAGTAAAATGTTCTTGAGGGTTTTACTATTCATGTAACTTGTTTGTTAAACCTGCCTGGTAGCCTATAATTTTCCAGGATTCCTTTTTAGTATGTACTGAAATGGAATTTCAAATGGAAAAAAATTATTAAAGTAAAAAAAAAAAACATTTGCAATCTTTAAAGACTACTTTCCTGTTTTATTTTTTAATAATTCCTCTTAAAAAGACCATTCAAGCAGCACATTTTTCCTGATGTTTTTGAGAATATACTGTAGGGGTGAAAGCTGCAGCTGCTACTAGTGTGAAGTGAATGGACAGCAACAAAGCACGTTAAAGCAACAATGGGGAAATGCTGTCCCCTCAATGCTAATGTAAACCCTGGTTGGATAAGGATTCAAAACTGAATATGAAGATGAAATCTGATGCACAGTTTCAGAGTTACAACTGATAAAATAATTGCTGTCTGTGGTTCTACAGTAGGCTATGGTGTAATTGAGCAATATATGAAAAAAGAAAAAAGAACTGAACTAGTTCATTTTTGGAACTATGAACTGAACTAGTTCATTTTAAAATGTGTGAACTGAACTTTGAACTAGTTCACGAGAAAGAGAACTTTCCCAACACTGGTGGGGGGCCTCCCCCATCCCAACCCCGCTTCTCCTGCAGGAGTCCTCTCAGCGCTGCAGTCAGAGCCGCAGAATGTTTACCCTCAGCGTCCAGACTGCAAATGAAGCGTGCATGCGCCGCAATTTACGCCGCAAATTGATCGCGGTGCCGCTCCGCCCTGACTTACATTCAAGGCGGGAGCGGCGGGATGTAAATGTAAAATGTTATTTGGTCTAAAATAAATAACTGAATTTGATTCACACAGCCACAGTCAGCACTTAATCACCTTGTCCATTGTTTTTTCCTCTCTAAGATTAACATTGATCTCCTGGTGAGAATCATTATGTCTCAGTCTAAACTATACAGTCAAAAATACAGAAAAGAGTGGGAATCAAACCCTGAAAAAGTAGCTCTATATATTGTTTAGTAAAGACTGCAAATGAAGCTTTTTGTCTTTCTGTAACGACATTATTTCTACCACAGCATCAATAACATGCACATCACTTCCTATGGCAGATTATGCAAATTAGGCGATTACGTCATTTAGCGACTTCTAGCAGCTTTTAGCACAGCCAATAGCTACTTTCCTTACTGAGGAGTTGGCAACACTGCAGGTAAGGCAGGTCACGACAAATCAAACAGTACCAAGGATTAAGACACACTGCAGGAAAATCCCAGCAGATGGGGGGAAGGTAGGATGTTAAAACCACCATCCTGTATTAACATTTTGTGCCCCATTAAGATCAAAACCTCTAACAAAGCAGACCTGGTGCTTTGTGCTGATAAAGTTTATTTACTTTATCAGCACACGATAAAGTAAATGAACCCTTGGAATCAAGAAATGCAGTGAAATTGTAATTAAGCCTTTTATTTTAATAAGCTTTCCAGGATTTGATCAATAAGTATTAAGTGTAAATGTCAAATCATTCTGGCTTAAATATGTATATAAATGTTCTCTTTATCAGACCATATTGTCCCAAAATTCAGGAAATTTCTATTTAAAAAAAAAAAAAATCCTGTCTTTTTTTCCATATTCTATGCAGGCCAGTTAGTTCTACGTCAGCCTGAACACCTGAATTCGGTCAATCATATATTAACGGTGATCTGTCAATCAAATTTGTTTCGGTCATAGCATCTTTATTCCTATGTCTCAGCGAATATACGCCTGTATACCCAGGGAGGAACTTTTTTTCCTGGATTCATTATTCTAGTTTTCTTATTTAACGATAGATATGCAATAGCCACTTGCATCATTGTGGATCAGGTAAAAAGCTTCTCCAAACCAAGCTCACCTTATGTGGCGATAGATTCCCCCACCTGAGCTGCGGATCTGTGCAATCTCTCCACCGTTACCATGGAAGTCATTGCCTCTTTCATCATTAATGCTCTTCTGATGGTTTGCAGCTTTAGTTTACCTCTTCCATTTAGATTTTTCTACATTTAATCAATGCAACCAATACAATTAAATAACCAAGAAACATTGAAATAGCAATTTTTATTGTTTTATATTTTAAAGTAAAACCCAAATTAAACAGATAGGACCCACCTCACCCCAAAAGCTGCAGCACAAGCAGAGACATGGATCAAAGGAGAAAGGAGCAAACATTTGGCAGGTAAGCAGGCTGCAGTTTTAAAGGAGAATGATTGGCTGTTACTCTGTTCAGTAAGCAGTGGGATGAAAAACCCAGCTCAGCTTGTGTTTGTGACACCATGACACAGCGAGTGAGAAAGGCCATTAAGACAAACCTGATTGTTATTTAAAGGGAAAGCGTTAACTCGAACCGTTAAGCAGAGTCGTTTTTCACCGCGGCTGTTATTACCGTTTGGTTATACGACTCTTGGCTGGAAAAATGGGACTGAATTATTTCTCACTTTATAACACTGATACATTTCACATTTGAAAATGATGGTATGCATGCACAGAAAGCCGCATTAATACAATTTTTTCTATATTCTAACAGTGCAAGTCCGTCCACATTACTATGTGGCTTCAAAAACTGTCCGATGGAGGATCTTCATCTAAGAGTGAATGAAATATGAAGCAACCTTTTGTAGATCTAGTGTCTCCAACAGTTCACTGGTGTCATTTCTACACCGCCTGCACAGCCAAATGCCTCCACCCACTGCAGCCACTGCCTTCAGAGCAAATTGTCTTTATTCTCTACCCGCTCCTGAGTCAACTGGCTCAGAGCCTTGGACAAAAGGATGCCAGCAGTTATCCTCCTTTTCTCTCAAATCACGGAGCTGGAGCTCATCCCGTTACACCTCATAAGGGACTGTTTGCACATATGCGCTAAGGTGGGCCTAGAGAGCAGGCTGTCGAAGCCATTAGCTCAAAGTGGGCTCACCATTTTAACAAGGTATTGCAACGTATTGTTGGGTGAAGGCCCACTGTCAGAGAGCAGGAATGTTTCCTTCAGATGTGGGGATCATAACTCAGCCATCTGGGCACCGCCATCGCAGCCTGCTTCCTCGGGCTGTGGGGATAGAGTTTTGGAAAATTTGAAACTCTTATTGCCTTCTGTAACCTGCAGCAAAGTGATATTCAATTACTGCAACAGAGTGACTGCGGGAGGTATTGCTTTAGAAGAAATACTTACACATAGAAATCCCAAATGTGGATCTTTTGATATTACTTACAGGAGTATAAATGATTACCCTAGCAAGCTTAGCCTAAATTATTGATCGTCTTGCTTTCACACACAGTTAAGCAAAACTCTAGCTGTTCTTGGAAAGTTCATTTTCAAGTTTTAAAAGTTACCGTCTCTCTGCTGCATAAAATATGCAGAAGGTAATGAGCTGACAAGACAGCTAATGCTGCACTGAGCCACTAGCTGCACTGTGAGAATCTCTTGAAAACTTGAAGACCAATTCACTTCTGGGAAAAGGCAGCAGGTTAAATCAGCTGAAGAAGTAAAGGCCTTGCATTACCTTACATACATAGTGGTATTAACCAAGAAGGTCAAAGTAAAATACACAGAATGCCAAAAAAACCTAATTTGCTACAAGCCGGACTAGTTAAATGTTTATGAAAACATATTCGAATGAACATATCCTATTGACCCAAGACCTAACACATTGTTTTAAAAACAAAATATTAATATCGATATTATTAATAATCTTTTTTTAATATAAATGGATGGAAGGAGAGAGGAGCTGAACCTGCAGGTGATAGAGACGAACACACTGCCGAGCAAGGGACAGGTGGGATCCACTAGCCTCGTGAGACCATCCTGATCTCGCGAGATTTCAAGGTTTCACTCGCTAATCAGTCTGGAGACTCTCCGTTAAAGAAAATTTGAGCCGTTCACCAAACGAACGTCCAATCAGCGTTGGCTTTGAGGCGGGTTGAGGTGTGGACGCAAACGCCGCAGCGACAGTTCAGTCCAAAGAACATGGCTGGCTTCAGCCGATTTGAAAAACTAAGCGTTGAAGCGTGGCTATCGAGCAAGTTTCTATCGGAATTACAGAGTATTTCTTCACTGAAAAGAAGAGCAAAACACTGCTCTGGAGGCTTTTCTCAGAGGAAAAAGATGTTTTTGCTCTTCTCCCGACTGGTTTCAGCAAGAGTAGCCTGGCTGGTGGTTGTTGTTTTCGTCTTCGCTCTGTTAGTACGTCATATGCTTCATTGATCTGATTGGTTTATTTGGCCCGCTCTATCACCAAACATAGGCCAATCAGCTAACCAGTATTTTCGCCCCTTCCCAAAATTGTATAGAAACATTTAATCAATCTGACTGTATTTTACTGAGAATCGAACCCGGCCCGGGGTCTTTCTGCATTGAGTTAGCATATTCTCCCTGAGCATGTGTGGGTTCTCTCCAGGTACTCCTCCCAGAGTCCAAAAACGTGACTGTTAGGTTAAGTGGCTTCTCTAAATTCTCCTTAGGTGTGAGTGTGAATGGTTGTTTGTCTCTGCAATGGACTGGAGACCTGTCCAGGGTGTGCCCTGCCTCTTGCTGGTAGACAGCTGGAGATAGGCACCAGCAGCCCTTGCAACCCTGCTTGGAATAAGCTGACAGAAAATGGGTGGATTGATGCAAAGTTAGGCAACAAAACCGATATGACCAAGTAGGTACAGGTCAGGCCAGATGCATTGTTGTTGTAAAGGTGCAGAGTCATGTTATATACCACACAAAAAATACCCAAAAAACATTTAAACATGATATACATTAGGTGTCCATTTTTATATTATTATAATAGTTCTTTTTGAGCCAAAATATCCAAAAGATGTTCTCTGAAAGGGAGGGAGGGTACGGTTTAAGGGGAAATTTTAAGACTAATAGATGTAGAACAACAAGAAAAAGATTATGTTTATCAATTTGCGGACTTAAATTGTGGAACAAAACTAAATTAGAACCTAAAGCAATGCCCAAACATATTTCTTTTCAAAAAAAATGTACAAAGAAATTATTTTCAAAAGGTATAGAGAAGCATTGTAGAAAGTTTTGTTTGTGTTTGTTTGTTTTGTTAATTTGTATTTATGTATGACGGTATATGTGTATACATATTTATGAATGTATATGTGTAGGTATGTATTTATTTGGATATATATAGCAACATAATTATAAATATTGTAAATTAAAGAAATACAAGAATTAAAGGGGTAGGAGTACATAAGTTTTACTTCTTCCTACTCCTTTTCGCACATGTAATAGAGGTAAATTAACTCAGGAAAGGAGGGTACCTTGTTTGTTGTTTTTCTCTACAATGTTTTTTTAAACATTGTTTTATTGTTTTTTTTTTGTTTTTCTCTTGCATGTTCGAAATAAAGAACTAAAAAAAGATAAATAAATAAGAAATAAAAATAAAATTCTGCACAAGTTACAAAACTATTGAAAGTCCAGATGGCAACAGTTCAGCCAACTACTAAGAGTGGCTCAGGTTATCCTGAGCTATCTCTATAGTTCTGCTGCTATAGGCTTAGACTGCTGGAGGACATAGGGACCCCTTTTTCATCATTCTGCTTCATTCTATCTCTATTCTTCCACTCTGCAGAATCCATAAATAATACATTCTAGTGAATCCTGCTCATAGAGAAATAAAATTCCTGTTCCTTCCGAACAAAAATAGGGACACAGCTTGAAGGTAAGAATTAATCAGTCTATCTGCACTGAAAAAAATATCTAGAAATAAGTAACATTTTTGTTAAACTAAGTGTATTTACCCTTAATTTGAGTAGGTAAATAAGATAGTTTGCCAAAGAGTATTTTCACTCTTAAAATAAGATAATGAGATAATATGCACTTAAAATAATGCAATTGGTTTCTTTATTATTTTAAATGTAAATAGTCTTTTTCCATTGGCAAAATGTTTCACTTTCCTCCTCAATTCAAGAAAAAATGCACTTATCTAAAGAAAAAAAAAAAAGACTTCTGTAGATTTACAGTAGATTTAATTTTTTTGCAGTGTGTCTGCCTGTCCATCTACAGTATATATCTGTACTCAGAGTGTAGAGCAAAGCTATAATATCAGTATTTAGCTCTGGCTTCAGTGAACAACAATATTCATACTGTATTCCAAGCACTGTTCCATTCTTTTCAGATTTTTTGCATTTCTCCCACTGGAATGTGCATTTTTCTGTACTAAATCCCCACTTCACCGGGAGATGCTAACCGGCTTAGTTGCAGTAGATTATCTTACTTGTTTACCCCCTGCGCACATGAACAATATTGTACCTCTGTGGTTATTGTAAATATACTCAAAAGGCGTTATTTGCTAATAAACTGAGCGAAAATAAAGCATAATATACAAAAATAAGAAGTACTACATCATTTTGATGTGGTAATCTTTGTATTCTACCAGAGTATGTTAAAACATGTCTAATCATAAGCATCTTATTATCTTTATGTAAAAGTCTGTCTTATTAGGTCAATTTCAAGTGTTTCTTTGTATAAAGAGTCTGTGGATAAATCAAAGCAGAACACTGCAAAAAAATTACATATAAATAAGGAATTTTCTTCTTTAAAAAAGTGCATTTTTTCCTGAATTGAGGAGGTAAGTCAGTTTACCAATAGAACAAGACATTTTAAAGTCCAAATAAGATAAACATAATTACATTGTCTTATTTCAAGTGCAGATTATCTAATTATCTTATTTTAAGAGTAAAAAATATGAATTCCATTGCACTGTAAAAATCTAAATCTAGATAAGTCATTTTTTTTCTTAAAATAATTGCATTTGTTCTTGAATTGAGGAGGTAAAAGAAACACTTTTGCCAATGGAACAAGACCAATTTACACTTAAAATAAGAAACACAATTGTATTGTCTTATTTCAAGTGCATATTATCTAATTATCTTATTTTAGGTAAAATTACTCATTCCGTTGGCAAACTATCTCATTTACCTGCTCAAATTAAGGGTGAATACACCTCAATTTAAGAAATTTTAACTTATTTCTAGATCGTTTTTGCAGTGTGGCAGATCATCTTATTTACCTGCTCATATTAAGGGTAAATAAACCAAATTTTGTGCTTATCCCTTTAAAGTCCGATCCAAGAATAAAACAAAAGAGAAAATTACTTTTTTTGGTTTGAATTCCTTATTTGCCCTTTTAACAAAATATGTAAAAGAAAATACAGAAATAAATTTTTATATTAATAATTTATTACTATACGATAAGTCAAGATTATTTTTGTGTAGTCTTCTGCCCTCAGTTATCAGGTATATCTGATTGTGTACAACAGGATTTTTTTCGCAAAAGTTTTTACCATTAAATTATGCAAAAGGTGTCAGACGCTAAAACATTTCATAGAAACCGTATGTATCAAATACGATACATTTGGCATTACAGGGTTAATTCTAGATCAACTTTGCAGTGAAGGAGAGTTCCAGAACCTCTGAGCCGTCGTCTGAAAAGCTCCATCTCCACGGTTCTTAAAATGAGGAAACGGCAGCATCTGATGAGATTATCTAACAGATAAATAAAAGGAAAGGGGTTGTAACAAGTCTGTTATATATTTCATAGTTAGGCCATGCCTAAAATGAAAAGGCAGGCGGTGCAATGAGGCAAGGACAGGGGGGGGAATGGTCCCTCTTCTAAGCTCCAGTTGAATCTAAGAAGCCTCTTGGAACCCAGCAGCATAGATGTGTGAATAAATTCTATATTTGCTCACCAGAGCAGAGGCATTTTATCCGAAGGCCAAAGGAAATTCTGACCTAATTAACCCAGAAATGGAGGAATCCCTGAGTTTTCCATTTCATACACCATTAAAGCCAACAATGACTTGCTGTGTATCAATCTACGTCGTAGGAGGGGGCAATATTGCTCCCATTTTACAGGTGGTGGAGGTCCTACCCTTCTTTATAAAAATTTTAAAAAAAACTTGCCAGCGCTGTCATTATGTCTCATGAGTGTCTGTAAGCCGGGAGAGAGTCTATTCCCTGAGGTGCTGCTGAAATCAACTGAGCAGTAATTTTTTTATCCACATATAATTTCACCATAGGGGACAATGAAGAGGAAAGTAGCTCCCTTGATGACTATTAAAAAGCTGATTACACAGAGGGAAGTATCTTCCACCATGCTGAATTTGAAGGGATTTATGTTTTGGTTTCTCAATTTAGCAAAGAATTACCCTCCCACTTCCCACCCATCTCGGTGCTCCTAGGGCTTCATGTCTCTCTCAAGGCTCCGTAATATGAGCACCAAAAAACTTGCCTTCCAAATGGCAGCCTTTAAAGCCGCTAAATCCTGAAATTAGCATGTCCTTTACTTAGCAGATGTTCACTGAGGATAACAATTGTTCACACAACAGCATGAATTAATGTGCCTCTTGCTGCTTTTCAGTTTATTTTTGAATCTAACATGTAATATTGTTGTAGACCATGTAAATCTGCAGTGTTTTCAAAATAAGGATATCTGAGGCTAAGCCATTCCTGACCGTGTCTTTGTTCCATCAGTAGATGTTCTCACACGTCTAAATTTTGGGTCCTCGCCTTCATGTCAGAGATGGTCAGAGGTTGGTAGTAACAGGTTATATTTAAAGGCATACTATGCAACATTTTTCAGTTAATTAATGTGTTCCATAATGTTTTGATGATTAAATGAGTCATTTCAGGTCGAACAAAGGTTTTCTTGGTCGCCCTGGTGGTCTGTAGGGGAAATACCGTATTTGTAATTGCAGGAGCCCTCGCCCGCCCCCACAGGCTCAGAAGTCTCTGGCATCGCGAGAGTCGGTCTTGCTTTTACGGGCGAGAACTGCTACACGCCCCAGTGAAAGGCATGCTTGTTGCTAGCGCAGTGGCATATATTTGTGCAGTTATCATGGCGGAACCAGCGAAAAACAGCGAAAAGCACATGCATAACAAATAATGTTTGAAAACATGCTAAATTTTCAAACTCGAAAA
Source organism: Cyprinodon brontotheroides (assembly GCA_018398635.1). Classification (NCBI taxonomy): domain Eukaryota; kingdom Metazoa; phylum Chordata; class Actinopteri; order Cyprinodontiformes; family Cyprinodontidae; genus Cyprinodon; species Cyprinodon brontotheroides. Next base: position 1,003,949 of record JAGKQL010000005.1, on the reverse strand, counting down.
ATTGGAACAAAATAGTCACTTACCGCAGTAGACATGGTGATTGGTTGCGTTCGCCTGTCTGCTAAGCTCAAAACAACCGCATACTGGCTTGACGGAGAAACCAGGAGAACAGCTGAGCATATGTGACGACGGTGCACTTTTACTTTCGCCCTCTGGGGAGCCTCGCTGAAAATCAACACCAGTTGCATAGTATACCTTTAACTGAATAAAAAACTTTATTGATTTTAGTATGCGCTGCTCAGTGGCACAGTGGATAGCACTGCTGCCTTGAAGCAAGAAGGTTCAGGCTCCCCGCCTCGGGTCTTTCTGCATTGAGTTTGCATGTTCTCCCTGAGCAAGCGTGGGTTTTCTCCGGGTACTCCAGCTTCCTCCCACAGTCCAAAAACGGTATATTAGGTATATTAGCTGCGACATATGAATCAAGATGCTATGACCGAAAAAATTTGACTTACGGATGACCGTTGATATATGATTGGCCGAATTTAGGTGTTCAGGCTGATGTAGAACTAACTGGCCTGGAGATTTTCTAAATTTTGGGACAATATTTGATAAAGAGTAAGTTTATATACATGTTTAAGCAGGAATTTGCATTTAATTTTTTTTATTCGCATATTTGCATAATATTATTCAATTTCAAATAAAAAAATATTCTTTTGAGTAAGTAAATGAGTTTTTTAGTAGTCTTTTTACCAAATAGCCTAATTATTTACTTCCTCTTGAGTAATTCCTTGGATGGCTTCTTCTTACTTTTACTCAGATATTAAACAAGAACACGATCAGTGTTCTTCATTTAGGCAGCATTTATTAACCCTTGCCAAGGAGAACAGATTCAGGCTTTTCCAATGTTTTGTCTGTCAAACAAAGGATTGCACTAATTACTTTAGAACCAAAGTAAAAAAGGTTTCTCACACATTCAGTGCAGTTTTCCTAAAACATGATTGTTGAAATAACAATAAACTGAAGGAGTCTAGATCCTTACAAAAAACTCCGACACTATAAAACTGTCATGATCTGGCCTGTTTGCTCCTCCTTAATTAGTCATTCCTTTCACCTGTCATTTTTCCCTCCCTGCCTCAATTATAATTTATTCCTCTCACCTGTTTCCTCTGGTTTTATATTCAGTTCAGCCTGAGCATTCAGTGCCAGATCATTACTTGTCTTTCTGTTAGTCTGTCTGTTCAGTTTTATTTTATGGTTCGCGTGTCCTGGATCCTAGCTGCCAGTGGAAAGAGGGTTTTATGTTTGTCTCGTCTCCTGATGCGTCCACAGTTCCTCCCCCGCGCTGAGTCCTCTGGGTTTTGGCTCAATATGTGAGGAGGTTCAGTTTTTATCAAAGTGCAAGCCTGGCTCCAGGGGAGGAGACCAGTTTAAAGTCCTGCATCATCAGTTCGGTTCTCGTCCTGTCAATATGCCATATCTCTTCCACTGAGCCTGCCTGTCTGCACCTGACTGATCCTGTCTGTGACCTGTTGGTCAGGACCACTACCTGGTCACTTAGCTGGTGTCCCAGGAATTAGACTCCTGAACCACTCCTGGGAGAGCCTGTGGATGCCTGGAAGTCTGGATCCTGTTCCTGTCTGTTCCACAGCCCCGCTTTTGTTTTGTTTATTTAATAAACGTTTTGAACTCTTTCTACTGACTGTCTCTCCTTGAATAGTGGGTCCATCTGTCCTCGCGTTTCTTGACAAAAACAGCTTCTACGACATCAGTAAAATAAGGCTCACATGTATATAGCTTTGTCTAGCAGGTGTTGTTTGAATACATTTGTGCAATTAAGCACAAAAAGAAAAGCTCACATTCAGGTTATTAACTAGAGGCCTAAGAGGATAGAGTTTATAATATTTGTTTTTCATCACAGTAGAATACCCAAAAAGTTACCCTAGTAAGAATAACACTATGCAGCCAGCAACTAGTTACTTCCTACCTTTACTTATGTATTATGAAGTAACATGTCTCTAACTTTAGTTCGAAGGTGAGCTAGAAGCAGGAGCCGCCCTGATGTTTGATCAGAACAGATGAAGAGGAATGCAGGACCAGGTCTGTTAACAGATCCACCATAACGAAGCTTCCAGGACATGCAGAACTTCCTCAGATTGAAAAAAGGATCAACCAAGGATTTTATGCTATGTTAAAATGAGGAAGTTATGTCCCCTAAAAAGCCGCTTGCGCCTCGGACTTCCCCACCGGTTCTTTTCCTGGGAGCAAGTTATTTACTACGCTTTTAACTCAAACTGGCTAAAAACCATATAAAAAGGACTATAAAACAGGAGTAAAAGTAACAGAGTTTATTCCAGATCAGGTCGTGCTACAGGACAGAGAAATGCTTGGAGCTTGTACCAGCTGGAGGGGCTCAAAAAAATCACGATCACAGGCCCCGGCCAAAATTGAGCCCTAACAAGGTCATCTTCTCCTTCTGCCTAGCGCTCATGAGTCTATGTGTTGGATCATGTGTGGATGTTTAGCTGTCTGTATCAGAAAACTGACATGCCATCAATGCCCAAGGATTACAGATACATCTCTCTATCAGTCTGGCTCCAAGATGTTCCCATATCCTGTGTATCTTTAAAAGACAAGAAGGCTGTCCTGATTAGATGACCTCCGTACACACAGTGACATCCACAATGTAGCTGGAAGGCTATCTACTCTGTCTAATCTGGCTAACAGAATAGCAATGCACATGATGTATAAAACAATAAACCCAACAGCTACATGCAACAAAAACATACTCATACCCGTCACACTTCTATTAGGTACCCCATGCTTAAGCAGCGGGTTGGACCCCTTTTGCCTTCAGAACTGCTGTCTCAATTCTTGGTGGCATAGATTCAACAAGGTGCTGGAAGCATTCCTCAGGAGTTTGGTCCATATTGACATGATGGCATCACACGGATTGCCGCAGATTTGTCGGCTGCACATCCATGACACGAATCTCCCGTTCCACCACATCCCAAAGATGCTCTATTGGATTGAGATCTGGGTGACTGTGGAGGCCATTTGAGTACAGTGAACTCATTACTGTCATGTTCAAGGAAACCAGTCTGAGATGATTCCAGCTTTATGACATGGCGCATTATCCTGCTGAAAGTAATAGCCATCAAGAAGTTGGGTACATTGTGGTTATAATAGGGATGGACATGGCCAGCAACAATACTCGTGGTAGGCTGTGGCGTTTATGCGATGCTCAATTGGTACCAAGGGGGCCCAAAGAGTGCCAAGAAAATATATGCCCCTTTACACCACGCCACACCAACACACCACCAGCCTGAACCGTTGAACCGCTGGACAAAGGCAGGAGGGATCCATGCTTTCATGTTGTAGACGCCCAATTCTGACCCTACCATCCAAATGTCGCTTCGCAGAAATCGAGACTCTCATCTAGACCAGGCAACGTTTTTCCAATCTTTCTATTGTCCAATTTCCATGAGATTGTGCAAATTGTAGCCTCAGTTTCCTGTTCTTAGCTGGGAAAAGAGGAGTGGCACCCGGTGTGGTCTTCTGCTGCTGTAGCCCATCTGCCTCAAAGTTCGACGTACTGTGCGTTCAGAGATGCTCTTCTGCCCACCTTGGGGTTGTAATTTGGGTGGTTATTTGAGTCACTGTTGCCCTTCTATCAGCTCCAAAGCCAGTCCTAGCCATTCTCCTCTGACCTCTGGCATCAACAAGGCATTTCGCCCACAGAACTGCCGCTCAATCGGATGTTTTTCTCTTTTCGGACCATTCTCTGTAAACCCTAGAGATGGTTGTGCGTGAAAATCCTGAGTAGATCAGCAGTTTCTGAAATACTCAGACCAGCCCTTCTGGCACCAACAATCATGCTACGTTCAAAGTCACTCAAATCACCTTTCTTCCCCATACTGGTGCTCGGTTTGAACTTCAGGAGATTGTCATGACAATGTCTACATGCCTAAATGCACTGAGTTGCCGCCATGTGATTGGCTGCTTAGAAATTAGGGTGTTAACGAGCAGTTGGACAGGTGTACCAAATAAAGTGGCCGGTGAGTGTATGTTTAATGTGGCGTCTAAAGACAGTATGGAAAATAATAGCAACCATTTGTTTAGGGATTTCAGCCAGAAAATCATGTGAAAACATTGAATGTTAGGAGGGTTTTATGAGAGAACTGGACGTTTTTAGTGTGCGCGACTCAGTTGTCAAAATCAAGGACCGCCTCTATAAATATTTATTTCGGTAAAACAAATGGGTTTTAGTGTAATATTAGTCTTCCACTTGCCTTATTTGGGATGTAAAGTCATAGAGCTGAACTTCCTTCTGTGGAGCTGCTGTTTCTTTAATAACTAATGCTGTAAAGCAGATTGCTAACATAAAGGGAAATTATTAATATCACTTCAGGAAATGTCAGTAAGTCAAATCCTACCATTACATTTTTTATATTAATATTTCAGCACGGCCTCCATTACTGAAAATTGTACTATTGCACTTCATGGACTTTTACCTTCATCATACTTTCTAAAATGTTTAGAAAAAGGCTGGAGGGCAGCAGCAGCTAATATGGACAGAGTGTGAATTAGCAGGTTCAATTTCTGTCCCAGGAGAAAAGGCGGCGCTGTGTGCTGGCTGCTTTCACATCTACCATCCATACTGCTTACTTATTTAGATTAATATACCTAAATTATACATTAAAAAATGCAGTAGGAGGAAGAAGGTGTGACCTTGAGTAACTGGGAAAGTTCGGCCGACAACTTCATATTGTAAAGGATCAGCAGCGCTCCTACAATCAATGCTTTTCAGTTATATTATACATTTACAGTGGGGGAAATAAGTATTTGACCCCCTGCTGATTTTGCAGGTTTGCCCACTTACAAAGAATGCAACAATCTACAATTTTAATCATATGTACATTCTAACAGTGAAAGACAGAATCCAAAAGAAAATTCCAGAAATTCACATCATATGAATTTATAAAAATTGATAACCATCTGATGAGAAAAACAAGTATATGACCCCCTACCAAACAGCAAGTATTCTGGCTCCTACAAGCCAGTTAGTCTTTATTTAAGACACAGCCCAACCAATTATCTACATCAAATACATCTGCCTCACCTCGTTACCTGTATAAAAGACACCTGTCAACACCCAAACAACCAGCATCCAACATCACCACCATGGGCAAGACCAAAGAGCTTTCTACAGACATCAGGGACAAGATTGTTGATCTGCACAAGGCTGGGATGGGCTACAAGAGAATCGGAAAGCAACTTGGAGAGAAAAGATCAACTGTCGGTTGCAGTTATCAGGAAATGGAAGAAGCACCACACCACCACTAACCTCCCTCGGTCTGGGCCTCCCACACAAGATCTGGCCTTGTGGGGTGTCCCTGATCATGCCAACGGTGAAGAATCATCCCAAAACCACAAGGAGGGAACTGATGAATCAACTGAAGGCAGCCGGGACCACAGTTCCAAAAGAAACGGTTGGTAACACACTACGCCGTCATGGATTGAAATCCTGCAGCGCACGCAAGGTCCCCCTGCTCAAGAAGAAACATGTACAAGTTCGCCATTCACCACCTGGACGACTCAGAAGAGGCCTGGAAGAAGGTGATGTGGTAAGATGAGACCAAAGTAGAACTTCTTTGTCCTCAACTCAACTTCGTCGTGTTTGGAGGGCAAAGAACACGGCGAAGTACAACCCAAAGAACACCCATCCCAACGCGCTCAAGCATGGTGGTGGCAACATCATGCTTTGGGGGGTGCTTTTCAGCCAAGGGGACGGACAACTCCATGGTATTGGAGAGCCGGGAGGATGGACAGGGCCAGGTATGGTGGGAATTCCTGGACCAACATCTCCTCCCCTCAGTGAGAGAGCTTGGAAGATAGGTGGGATGGTCTGGTGGTGCCTAGCGACAAATCCAATCTCGAAGCACACCGCCAAAGCAACAAGAGTGGCTGAAGAAGAAGCACTTCAAGGTTCTGGAGGCGGCAACCAGTCACCTCCGCACCTGAATCCAGTGAAAATCTTTGGGAGGAGCTTCAAATTCGAGTTACCAGGCAACAACCTGGAAACCTGAATGATTTGGAAGGCTGTCTGCAGGGGGGTGAGTGGGCCGCTCTATCCCTGCGGGGAAATATTACTGTCGCCAATTAAAAAATCCGTTTGACATCACGAGCTGGCCAATAATGAAAGCTTCTCTACAAAAACATTAATATGCAGCCATTTCAGGGGTCAAACACTCTGTTTTTCCACCTCATCAGATGAACATTCAATTTTACAGCTTTGTTTGAGATTGGCGGTAGTTTTTATTGCAAATAAAATCATGATGGCGATTTTTAATTACCTACAAAAGACTGATTAAGACATTTTAATACCAATAATTAAGACCCCTTAGTTTTATTTTTTGAAAATTCAATGCCTTTTAAGACTTTTTAAGGACCCTTGGGGAACCCTGTATATATGTGCTGCTTAATGGTAATGAAATGAAATATAATTAACAAAATGTAACATTTTTATTTACGGTATACTAAATAGCAGAAACATTTTTTGTTATTTTGTACATTTGGGACTCCATAGAATTATATGACTTCTTAAGGATGAACAAAGTCCAGACCTTTCACGGCCAATAAGCAGCTTTCCTAGCTTTAACAGTTAGCTAAACAGAGCGGCGGCTGTCTCCTCTGCAGATTAGCTGTTAAAAGAGCCACTTCGTCTGAACTTTACACCCACTGTTTACATTTGATCAGAGATGGGAAAAGTACTCACTTTCCGTGCTTGAGTAAAAGTACAGAAACTTGTGTTGGCATTACTCTGAGGTAAAAGTGGAAGTACTCGATTAAACTTCTTTACTAAAGTAAAAAGTAACAAAGTACAGGCTAGCCAAATTTACTTTCAGCAGCAAAAGTAAAAGCAGAAACCACTTTTTCCATGCCGCTACTCACATTTTAAATGGATGTCTGCCACAAGTAGGACTAGATCTCCGTTGTGTTGATTTTCAATCATCTGGCTTAGTCCATGCTACTATGCTAACACCAACGCTTCAATGATTTGCGAGCTAATGAATACCGACACCACATCTATTTATAAATGCTAGTATTTAAAAGGCTACATGTAACGAGATTCCCAATCAGAATTAGGTGTTAGTTTTGGCATTGATTGACGTGAAAAATAATACTTGGTAACTCCATTGAAAATGATTCAAAACTAAAGTAACTTGAGCCAATTTTTAAAATGTAAAGAGGGAGAAGGAATTGCTGTGATTTGTAGGGTTGGGAATGAAAAGATTTTTCACGATTCCGATTCCTTTACCTACGATTCTATGAAGCGACTCGATTCTTTTGCCTCCGATTCTTTTTTTAGATTCCAATTTGGGTGAAAAGCGAGACAAACAACAGTTTGATTATCAGCATCCAACTTTTGTTTCACTTAACCTTGGCTGGCAACAGTCTGGCTGCACGAAGATCAAGATCAAGATCCAGGAAATCGGTGTGAAACTGGAGGAATATCTGTGTTTAAATGAAAAATGAATACAACAAGAACAAACTTAATAACCAATAATGTCTAATAACAATGATGGGATGGCTAACCTATTTTAAAACAAAAATATTTAAAATATAAAAGCAGGTGTAGGAGAAATTAGCAGTTCTTTTTTCAGAAAGATGAGTATATCTGCTTTTTCTTGAAGGATACTGAGGATCTTTCAGGGGCTTATGGTGTCTCCAGCTGTGGAGAACACCCCTCTCAGATGCGGTGGAGGAAGCCTTCACACAGACAGAGGTGTTTTTCAGCGCCAGTCCACAGATGGCAAGGGGAGCGTATCTTGCTTGTTCTACTACCACAGTGTGGCGCTATCCCTACAGGAGGATGGAGGGCAAGCTTTATAGAGCTGGATTTCCTGATTCTACCCTCTGGACTAAGGAAAGACGGGGCTTTGATCTTCGGCACCGCGAAAGCCGTTGTCTTCCTCCTCGAATAGTTCTTCCAGCACTATCTACGTCGTAACTCTCTATAATCTTGCGTAACTTACGAAGCTTGCGGATTTAAAGTCAGGGTTCTCAAAGGCGCTTCGTAGGCTCTGCGTTAAAGGGAGATCGTAGTAAAAGAATCAGTTTCAGCGAGCTGCCAACGAGATGCCATGGAATCGGAAAATCACGGAACCGGTTCTGAACAGGAACCGGTTTTCGATATCCCAGAATATTTGTGATATTAAAAATGTAAAGGAGTAGAAGTAAAAAGAGTAAGCCATAAAAATAAGTAGTAAGAAAAGTAAAAATATCAGAAAAATCTACTTGAGTAGTATAGCAGTATTTTGTACTTAAGGTTACTTCCTATCTCTGCAGATTTGATCACTGCTGAACTTTAAGGAAATGGAACGTCATGAGAGCTGAACAAAACAAAATTTCAATGACATAAAAAGTTGCTCTGCCTCAATCACCTCTCCCTGATGAGAGAAGAACAGGGTAGTTTGTTTACAGTGTGGCACAGCGTGACTGCAGGGGCTGCTTCCATTTTCTGCAACCTACTCATTTCACAAAACTCAAAAAGATTGCTCAGAGATGCATGAATCAAGCAAACTACCACTCTGAATGGTTTTGATGAATAGCATTAAAACAGTTAAAAGTATAAAAAGGTTTTTTTTTGCAGGTTCTAGGCCCTTCAAGGCCATACTAAAGGTTTAGAACCCAAAGCAACACTAGGACCTATTGGATAGAATAACGTTCTCTGATCAGGTGAGTCAAAAAGTGAATCGTTTGGACATCATATCAGAAAACAAGACGTGTTTGAAATGAACCCAAGTCACAACTCTTAGGGATTAGTGACAGCGAGGCGATAAAATCTCATTTGGGGAAAGTTGCTTTCACACAGAGATCGTTAGACGAGGCCAAACGTCAAACTTTTGGGACTGATTGTTTCAGAGTCAGTAATGCTTCAGTTCAACGCTGATTGGGCAGAAAGAAAGACGCTCAGACAGCAGGAATCAGGAGGATCATGATGCATGAATCAAGCAAAATGGATAAACGCATTCATTCATTCATTACATTCTTACAGTATAAATATCTTAAAGTATAAAAACATGAATTTTACATGATATAGGCCTTTTGCCCCTTCAGATTATCTCTGTGTGATATTGAAATGTCTTTAAGAAGCAGAAACACATAAGAAGGACAAATGGAAAGTCTGAAAAATAAAAAAATCCCATTTCATGGCCTGTGCATTAGGAAAAAAATGCATGATTTTCCTGCTCCCATGTTTTCCTGTGGATTAGCAAAGCTTTGCAATTTCCAATAAGCAGGCTGCAGCGAGCAGAACACGTCTTTTGGAAACATTAAGGACAACAAACGGTTGGACGTCTGATTTTAATGGCACTGATGGAAACACATACGAGCAAAGGCTGGCAGAGAAAACGTTCAATGACTCGTGTTGGATCCATGATTGGATGAACATTTCCTTTTCACTTAGTGATGCTCTTGGTCTTTTTATAAATAACATCTACTGACCATAAAACAGTCCCAGAACAATACTTCAACTTCTAATCAGGTAAACAAAACAAACATGTCCAAAATATAATGTATAAAAAAAACATCCAGAAGACCTTTTGTGTTTGTTTCTACCGACGGATGGAGGCAACATGATCTGATTCAGTAAAACCATGTTTAGACGATCAGTTATGGTCAAACCAGACCTGAGGAAACAACGAGCAGCGCTTTAAATAAGCATGTAGGTGTATTCAAACAGATGGATGAAATAAAGTCACATGATGCATAAAACCCAACATTTTCATGTTTTCCTTTAAACCCTGTCTACTTTTAAGGCTAGGCTTAAAACTTTCCTTTTTGATAA
>JAGKQL010000005.1:953987-984275 GCA_018398635.1 Cyprinodon brontotheroides | reverse complement strand
AAGACTTTCGAATCTTATATTAGCTGTTAGCATTGCTAGCAGTCTCCCTGTGTATCATCAACAACAGGAGAGTTCGAACATTTTCTAATCCAGCAAATTCCACAACAAACAGGCTGGATAAAGCTGCAATAAGTCGAGCCTTCCTGTTATCGGCTGTTAGTCTCGCTCTCTCTCACAGGCTGATTGAATCAGATATAGTTGGACGGTTCTTAAACGTAGTAAAGAGCAAATCTTTCTGAAGAACAGCTTCCTAAAACTGTTTGAGATTATTAACAAACGCCTCCCTTCTGCTGATTATAAATAACTTGGAAGTCTTTTTCATTCTGTAACACCTCCCACACTGAAGAGTGTTACAGTGTGACCTAGTAGAGCCTGGTTATGGTGTGTTCACTGCCTGCTAGAATGTATTCTGACGTTCTGATTGGCCTTTCATCACACAGAGTTTATCCAAATTAATTTGCTCAGCTTATTTTTAAACATCTGATGGACGTTCAAGCCTCTTTAGCCAGAAAATTGCTTCATGGACTCGTCGTCCCCCATCTGGCGCCACTATGAATTCATCTTAGATGATTTAAATGTGTTCTGAAAAGTCTGTAAAATATGCATTTTGTTGCATCTATAGGAAGTAAATTCATATTCACATTTCAGAGCCAGACCCTAACAGAACAAAGCCAGCTGTCCTTCGTCAGAGACCAGACAGTCCAGAGGTCTTCTGGAGACGTAAAGCTGATCGATTTCATATAATCAGATGGTCGGTCATGTTATTATGGCTGATGGATTAGAATCAGATATAATGATGATATAGAGGTGTTTGGATAACATTCTGGTCTGTATGAGACTCTCTTTAAGCTTAATAGGATACAATCAGTAGTTTATAAGGGATTTCATTCCCTCATCATAACCTGGACGCTCAGAGCGATGGGCGGAGTCTCACCAGGTGAGCTGTTACATTACAGCATAAACTCCCACACATCTTCACCCGACCTGACAACACTGGATCTAAAGGGAATCTTTTCGTTTACGTTGATATGATCTCAGGACAGACTCCCATAATCTCATAATCGTTTTCTTTTTTTTATAAACAGGTTAAACTGGACTCCACGTGTTTCATTCGGTGCGGTTAACTCTTCTCTGTGGTTTGCAGCATGTGTTGTTTGACAGATCCAGAGCTGGTGCTGCCCAGGACCGACTTGCTGGCCTGTCTGCGGATCCAGTCCAGCATGCAGAACCTCACCATCAGGAAGAAACCTGGGAGACAGAACATAACAGGATTTATTCCCTCCTTCATGCTTTTACAGACATGGATTTTTTAAATTTGGTACAAAACTGAGCCATCGACCATTCTGATGACTGAAATTAATGATTTAGATTTATTTTCTATAATCTGCTCATCGTCTCTTTTAAGGATAGCACGATTTTAAATAAAGTGGTTAACGCTTTACAGTAGCGTTCACACAATTACATCAACTACTAGAGATGCTTAGAGAAATAATAAGGAACTAATGGGTAGTTCCTTTTTTTTACTTAAAATAAGTGCATTTTTTCTCCAATTGAGGACGAAAGTCAGACACTTTGCCAATGGAACAAGACAATTTACATTTACACTGGAAAAACGATCTAAAGATAAGCAAAAAATTCTTACATTGAGTGTATTTACCCTTAATTTCAGTAGGTAAAAGAGGTAGTTTGCCAATGGAATGAGTATTTTTACTCTTAAATACAAGATACTCAGATATTACGCACTTAAAAAAGCAAGACAATGCAATTATTTTTTCTTATTTTAAAATGAAAATTGTCTTGTTCCATTGGCAAAATGTCTCTTCTTTACCTCCTCAATCCAAGAACAAATGCACTTATTTTTAAGAAAAGAATGACTTATCTAGATTTCGATTTTTCCAGTGTAAAGAAGAAAAAACAATTGCATTGTCTTATTTCAAGTTCATATTATCTAATTATCTTATTTTAAGAGTAAAGATACTAATTTCATTGGCAAATCATCATATTTACCCACTTAAATAAGGGTAAATACCCTTAATTTAAGAAATTTTTTACTTAATTCTTGATCATTTTTGCAGTGTATAATGGGACTAAGCCTTGGTTACCTTGGAAACAAAAAGTAACTGGCCAGGAACTAATACTGTAGTTAATTACCAAGGAAACCAAAAGGAAATTAATACGGACCTAAAGGGAACAGATTTTTTTCTTCATAAAAAATATCCAATCAAAAACAGAAATAAATCAATATAAGATTATTAATAAATTAAAAAATGTGGAAGGACTGCAAATTCGTCCAAAAAAACAAAAAATGATGCAGACGGATCCAAAAATGAGTGGATAATGTGAGAAAAGTATAAACTTAAGCACCTGCTGCACAAAGCGATCCTAAAACTATCAAGTTCTTTTATTTTCTGCTTTTAAAATAGAAAATTAAAAAGCTATGGATGGATTTTAATGAGATTTTTATCTCATGCCGAGGAACAATCCATTAACTTTTGGTGACGATCTAGATCCGAATCTGGATACAGGATTTTTTTTTTTTTTTAAAGTGAGAAAGGGATATTTGGAGGAACAAGCAGTTCTGCACTAAACCAGAAGGTGGCAGCAGTGGCTATTGACAGCCTCTGCATCGGACTCAAAAAGTCTGAAGAGAAAAACACAAGAAAAGGGAATCATATTGGTTTGTTAGCAGGATTATTTGAAACCTTATTAACTGATTTTAAAGTATTTCTTTAACTACTAGAAATGGCTCATTCTAACGAACAAATAATTATAATTTAACCCGAGTTTAAAATTTGCTCTCATAGTGCTTTTCTAGCTTATTTTTTTAGTTTGGGGTCAGTCTATTGTGTTCTGCTTGTGTTTAATCTTCTCCCTGCTGTCAGATTTGATCAAGCATAAAAAAAAGGAGCTGAAAATAAGAAGTTTGTGGATAATAAGGTTTAGTGTGAGGAAGCATCTTTATTCCTAACAGAGACCTTGATTAGCTAAGCCCGCTCTATCATTCCCACACTGACAGAAGGGACCCTTATCAACAAACACGTGACCATTATCTCCGAGAGAACAATGAAAACGTCCCCGTCCTTCAAAAAGTTCAAAAAGTCAAACAATAGAATCTCCAGTCAGTGGGAGAAGCTTGAGAGAGACTGTAACCAGAACAGGAAGTCCACCATCAGCACAAACCTTGAAAAGAGTTCAGGAAGCAGAAGAGGAAGTTGTAAAAGTCAGCGAGGGGACTGAAGTTCAGGAAGATGAGACCCCAAGTTGTTCCAAAGAGGCAGCTCAGGCCCCAGATGCTGAGGAAAGCCACTCTGCTCTGCTTCCATTCGTCCCTGGTGCGGATCTCCCGGTAGACCAGGAACAGCATGATGACCCCAGAGAACACCAAGATGACCAGCATCGTCATGGTGGTGAACGATGCAGCCAGGATTGTCTTTTGGTCGCTCATGTTCATCCAACACCTGCAGAAAAACCAAACCATTAATCTAGAAACTGAAAGGAGTGACGTTCCTCTAGATGATCAGTACAGCTTCAATTTCTCAGTTAGAAATTAATGCTTGTTTGCCCAAAGACAGATCTATAAATGATAGATCAGCTGTGATGAAGCTTACATCCGATACGGAGTGGAGATGTCGTCGGCTGGCACGATCTCTACAACGCCATAGATGTTTCCCACACGAGAGAGAATGGCAACCGGGACGGCTGGGAGACCTGGGAGAGAACTAAAGCTTAGCATCAACCTTAAATTCATTTCCTTAAACGATCCTTCACACGCTCACCAAAGCCGATGAGGAGCCACACAAAGGGTCTCGGGGACGGCCTGAACACCATGTAGACCATCCAGAAGGTGTTGAACACTTCTATCCCCATCCAGGTGAGGGAGCTGAGCAGGGCGTAGTGGAGCATGGCGCCCACCCAGCTACACATGCTCTCCACCTCCACGTTGCCCAGAACCCCAGTAAAGAAGAAGAACAGGCTGAGGACGGCCAGAGACACGGCTAAGCCCATGTGGATGGTTATGGACTTCTCTTGTGATCGTCTCCTAAAGGGAAGCAAAGAACGAGAAATTAGTGGCTAGCAAATGAAATACGGAAGGAAAACCAGCATGACGGAGCCGGTCATGCAAGCTAACGCTAACTTAACGGTGAGTTTATTACTTTCATTTTTCTGTAGTTGAGTTAGCGTTACTCATTCCATTGGCAAACTATCTCATTTACCTACTCAAATTTATGGCAAATACTTATTTCTAGATCGTTTTTCCAGTGTAGACATGATTTGACATCATTTTCAGATCAAATTATTTCTCTTTTCATTATTTTTTTTATTTCTGCAACAAAGCAACCTAAATAAGTAGTAAGTAAGTAAACTTTATTTGTATAGCACTTTTCACAGACAAAGTCACAAAGTGCTTCACATGATAACATAAAAACAACACAAGTAAAAACAGATAAAATGCAATAAAAGCTATAATAAATAAGGGAATAAAACAACAGGCTATGTGCTTTGGAAGGCTAGTGAAAACAGGTGTGTTTTTAGCTGCTTTTTAAAGATGTCCACCGAGTCCAGAGAGCGCAGGGACAGGGGGAGTTCATTCCAAAGACGGGGTGCCACCGCTTTAAAGGACCGGTCTCCTCGGGTTTTAAAACGGGTCCGAGGAACCATAAGCAGGTTTTGACCTGAAGACCGTGAGCTACGGACCGATGTATACGGCTGGATCAGACCTGTCATGTAGCCGGGCGCCTGTCCATGAAGGGCCCTGAAAGTAAGGACCAGGATTTTAAAATTTATCCTGGAAGCAACAGGAAGCCAATGTAGGGACTTCAGGAGAGGAGTTACATGGGCTGTCCTATTTGTATGGGTCAGGAGTCTTGCAGCAGAGTTCTGAACAAGTTGTAGGCGACCCAGCTCCTTCTTGCTCAGACAGGTAAACAGGCTGTTACAGTAATCCAGTCTTGAAGAGATCTAAGGCATGGATGATTCTCTCCAAATCATCGTGAGAGAGGATTTTCCTTACTCTTGGAGATATTAAAGCAGATGGAAGTAACAGTTCCTGATCAGTTGTTTTGAGTGTTGCGCAAGGGACATCCCCTCATCGAAAATCACTCCAAGATTACGCAGACTGGATTTGGCTGAGGAACATAGATCACCCAGGTGCTGTTTAATGTCAGGGATGGCACTGTCAGGAGCAATAATGAGTGTCTCAGTCTTTTCGGTATTCAGTGCGAGATAGTTGTTGTTTAACCACTGCTGAATCCGGGACAGACAGTTTATCAGAGAGTGTAATTTGTGGACCTCTGAGGTTTTAAAGGAGCAGTACAGCTGTATGTCGTCAGCAAAAAGATGGTATGCCACATCACTGTGCTGCTGGATAATCTGGCCAAGAGGGAGGAGATAAAGTAAGAAGAGAAGTGGTCCCAGGACTGAGCCCTGTGGAACACCATACTGGAGATCTCCCCGCTCAGACATCATGTCATTGACTGCCACACTGAAGCTCCTACCAGCTAAGTAGGAAGTAAACCACTCCAAAACTGGACCTGTCATTCCCACCCAATCCCGCAGCCGGTTTATCATGATGGAATGGTCGACCGTATCAAAGGCTGCAGACAGGTCTAACAGGACCAGTACCGTACAGCTTCCGGAGTCTGCAGACATCATGATGTCACTAGACACTTTCAGCAGGGCTGTTTCAGTAGAGTGGTGTTTCCGAAACCCTGACTGAAACTTGTCGTAGATGTTATGGGTCTGAAGGAAGGATGTCAGTTGGTTAGCTACCACTTTTTCCAGTATTTTGCTCAGAAAAGGGAGCTTAGATATTGGCCGATAGTTTTTAAGTTCTGACTGGTCCAGATTGGGCTTCTTAAGTCTTGGCTCTATTATGGCATGTTTAAAAGAGCTGGGGAACACACCAGAAGACAAGGACATATTAAACAGTCTGGTGACCCATGGTCCGACTGAGTCAAAGACATTTCCAAAAAGCTTGGAGGGGAGGACATCAAGCAAATTAGCGGTGGGGGTCATTTTAGCAGATAATTCAGCAATGTCTGCCAAGGACACTGAATTAAATGAAGACCAGGCTTGTGAGGGCAGTGCAACACTAGCTGAGAGAGAGTAAGAAGAAGGTGGGATTTTAGTCTTGATGTTTCTGACCTTTTCAGTAAAAAAGTAAAGGAAGTCGTTGCTATCTGCTTGGCAAAGCACGGAGGTGGCAGAACTAGCCTGAGACACAAGGGAGTTTATAGTGTCAAACAACACCTTCGGGTTTCCTTTATTAGATGCAATCAAATGCTGAAAGTACTTAGATCTTGCTTCTTTCAGCATATCGTTCAAAGAAGAAATGAGGTCTTTAAGATAAAGTCTGTGGACCTCAAGTCTTGTGGACTTCCACAGACGTTCGGTTCTGCGGCACAGCCTTCTAAAGTCCAGAATACGTTCATTGATCCAAGGACACATCTGTGTATGGGCAGCATTTTTTGTCTTAAAAGGGGCAATTTGATCTAAAATTTTGGCACATTGAGAATTAAAAAGGTGCAAGAGATCATTGACATCCACACATTCCTGAAGACCACGAGAATCAAACAGAGCACAGAATCCTTCAGCTGTAGCTTCTGTTATGATCCTCCTTTTAGCCTTTGTAGGGGCTGGCCTAAGCTCAGGAGGAGCATTTAAGTTAAAGAAGATACAGTAGTGATCACTCAGGTGGACATCCTGGACACGGACATCTGTAACATGGAGGCCAAGTGAGAAGACTAAGTCTAAAGTATGACCCTTATTGTGGGTGGGTCCTGATACATGTTGTCTAAATCCGAATGATTCCATCAAAGATAGAAGCTCCACTGCTGGGTTGGATGTATCATCATCCAAATGCAATATTAGCTCTTCTGATTCAATCCCCTCTGCTTGGCTTTCACTGGTCCTTAAATTCTGACAACAGCAGGAAGTCGTAACCTTATATGGAATTATCGGTGTGGTAATTATGCAGATGTGCAAAGCTAATGAACGCGCGCTCACTTTGGCTCCAGTTTGACCGCATCACGTCTACAATGATCATTTACTAAAGTTGAGAACATTTGTTGAATCTGATGTGGCGAACTGTTAGACTTGTTATAAATAACCCGAATAATTAGCCAACTCCACCTGCTTCGTCTATATTCGTTATAAATAACGTCTGGTTTGACTTTTTGTCACTAAACTCATTAGAAATCGATTCACTGAGAGAAACGGTGACGTATGAATACTTACAGTCTTTTTAGAGTTACAGCAGAGTATTTAAAAAATCTTCCATATTTTACCTCAGAAATTTGGTGACTTCTTAAATTTCTATGCTTGTTTATCTATGGATTGTTTGCGCAATTTTTTAAATTTATTTAATTATTAGAGAGTAATGTTAAATTACCAACTAAGAGCCCATCGGAGTATATTTAAAGAGTTTTGATTTGAAAAAGAGAATTGTCAGTAAAGCGTTAGACAGGGTGGCCGCGGGTCCTTAAAAAGTCTTAAAAAGTCGTAAATCAATTTTCCTCAAAATAAGGCCTTAAAAAGTATTAAATTGTCTTAAATTAATTTTGCATGGGTCTTAAATATTTGTGTGTCATGTCATCGTGAAAATGCGGGCAATCTGTTCTGCGAGGTCGAATATTTTTTTCCGGTAGCCCATGCGCTGCGTTGTCTATGGTTAGGTCAGAACGTAGCCTACTGCGCAGCTCATATCGCGCAGCTCTTGATGGCGTAGGCTAAGGCCCCGTCCCACACGGTCAAAACGAACACCTAAACGCTGATATTTTCCAAAACGCTTGCCGTAGAAGACGGAGACGTAAATAAATGTGAGCATCCACATCGAATGCATGAAAACGCTGCAAAATGCATGCCAGGCCTGTAAGTGGCACTGTGGTGCCAAAGCAAAAATAGTTTAATTTCGAAATGTTGGGCATGGCACTCAATATTTATACATGGTTGCCCTGCGGGGTCCATTTTCGTGGTTAAGTCAAATTCAGGTGCTGAACTATGTGGTCGATATTGCCTGTTCTTCCTGGAGATATTCCAGAAGAAGAAGATTCTGTTGTAAGCCCGACCAGCAGGGTGAGTAGCATTAGCAGCAACGTCTGCCATTGTTGTTGTGATGTGTCGCGCAGCGTGTTTAGAGGCGCAGCTTATGACGCATGCGTAAAAAAATATGTTAAGGGGGCGTAAAGATGGAAACGCCAAAACGGCGTTTTCTGAATCTTCCCACTCTGAAGGCTGAATAAAAAGATCGTTTACAGACCCAACGCCGCCTTCGCGGTGGATGCAGGCTGGTTTGGTGAAAAAATTTGTGCGCTTAGGCCAGGGTTCGCCTTCGCAGTGGACGGGGGGCCTAAAGCATCTACAGGTAGGCCGAATACAGCACCGATAGCCCCTCGACTACTTAAACATGGGGAAATGCAAGTTCAATCACAAATGGCTAGAAAAGAATGAATATTCTTGGTTACGGTCGGTGCCTGGCAGCGCTTATGAAGCTAGCTGCATTGTATGTCGGAAGAATTTCAAACTTGGGACAACGGGGATCAGAGCAGTTGAATCTCACGTACAGAGTAAACAAATGCTATTAGCAACTGCTAGTTTCTGCTCCACCGTTTCCACCGCAAGCAACGATGTTAACAGTACAACGCTGAATGTTACAATAGGAAATCCACAGCCTGCAACAAGCGTGCCGTCTGAGCTCCGAGCAATTTGTGGCTCCACGCCGACACTCCGAAACAGAGGTGATTTGGGTGCTGAGGACCGTGACAAGCCACAATTCATTCAGGTCTAATGACGGGATTGAAGAACTGTTCAAAGCAATGTTTCCAGATTCGGGGCTTGTTCAGTTATTTACTTGTGGAAAAGACAAAACCAGATACGTAGCTAAATTTGGATTGGCGCCATATATAAAAAAAAAGAGCTCATCACCGAAGTCCAAAAATGCGGTGCGTTTGTGCTTATGTTTGACGAGACTCTGAACCAGACAACCAAAACCAAGCAACTGGACTTGCATGTGCGTTATTGGTTAAATGACCACGTCCAGTCTAGATTCTATGGATCACAGTTCATGGGCCATGCAACTGCCCAGGACCTACTTCAACATTTCAAAGTAAGTATGCCATATATTTGTTTACCTTTTGTATATTATTATATAGTTAGTTTACTGATTTGTGAAGTTATTAACAACTATGGATATGCCACTATACATTAATTAGACAAATTGAAATAAAATGATTTAAAAGAAATTACAAACAGCCAGCTTGAGTTTTAGAAAGGTAGTAGAGTCTGGTGTTTACTAGGGCTGAACGATTTAGGAAAATAATCTAATTGCAATTTTTTTTCTTTATATTGCGATTTAATGCAATTTTTTTCAAGTGTTCATATGTTCATTTGTGCACATGCATATTGTTATAAATGGGTAAGTACACTCTTTAGGGAAGGCTTTCTCAAGTGCCAAGTTGTTGTTATTTTATCTTTTAATTTTGGTTGATTCAATAGTTGTCACACAAGTTGCATTATGTAAATGTCTTTCACTTTGAAAGCAGCTGAAATTGTAATTTATGTTTATTTTTGTTCTGAAGGAACAGTATTTTATATATTTACTTGATTTTATAAGCATTTGTTTAATGGGACCTAAATGAAAATCTGAAAATATTGTAATAAATATAATTTAGGACTGTAATGACATGTTTGTTGTCTTTTCGCATTACACACATTTAGCCGATGTTCTTAAACTCAACCGTCATTTTGATTTGTATTTCCATCGTACGTTTGGTCTTAAATTGAACTTAAAAGTGGTATTAAAAGGTCTTAAAAAGTATTAAATTCAACTTGTTTATACTTGTAGACACCCTGATTAGAAGAAAGATAATAAATTATGTTTAGTTCTAGAGTGAAAAAAGTAATTTATGATCTCTATGGTTACCAAATTTACTTCCAGATACACAAACTATCATGAAATAAAAAAAAGCACTTAATATAACTGAGCAAGTATGCATAACGAGTGGTTGAACCTGTTCCTGCAGAAAAAGATGATGACGGCGACACAGCTGATGAAGGATGTAGCGCAGCCCACAGAGGAAATGGCAGACAGGGCCAGTAGGTGGCGCACTGGTTTAAGCTCCATTTGCTGATAGAAAACAGTGCAATGAGAAGAACATCAGGGTGTTTGTAAGACAAAAAAAGCAAAGTAGGTCAATATTAAAAGATAAGGAAACTAAAACAAGAGGTGGTTTATTTTATCTTAAAGATCATTACGAGCATCAAGTCTCACCACCAGCACTGAGAAGTAAGTCAGATGGTCACACTCGCACACCGTGTGCTTCGCTCCTTTCCGTTTTGTCATGCATCCATCCACCAACCAGTTCACCTTCAAGGGATCTGCACCAGGAAACAAAACCCCATGAAGTCATTGTGCTGAATTAAAGCAAAAAGGTTTCATGACTGTAAAATAAAGACTTCCAACCTTTCAGAGTGTCCCAGGAAACACATTTCCTTTTATAGTTCCACTGAAAAAAAATAACAATAATTTATTCAGAGAGAGAAAACCTGGATGTTTGACTTTAACACCAACTGCTGCAGCAGAAATAAACTGTTTCTTGACATAATTTCTGGTAGATATAGCGTGCTTTGCCGCAATATGTCACCTGCAGACATTTGGGTTAGCGAGATATGAGAGCAGCTCAGAAACCTACAGGTGGTTTTTGTGTGTTCTCTAAGGAGCTCTGTGTGATAAACAAAAGGGTGGAACTGTGTGAAAAGATCACTGACACCCCCATCCCCAAACCCAACCACTGACATAAAGTGAACAATGAGTGTTTATAGTAAGACGACATTTTACAGCCGCTGACCTGAAGCTAATTCTACAGAGACCAAAACATAAAATACAAATAAAGGTTTTCAGTTTACAAATCAAAACATTAAAACTGTGATATTCAAAATAGGGCTGCAACTAACGACTGTTTTGCAATTCGATTAATCTGTTGATTATTTTCCCAATTAATAGATTATTAACCAGTTAGCAAAAGATTCCTCAAATCTACTCTCCTTAAAATAGATTTTTTACGGAATGAAACTAGGTGAAACTAAAAGTTTTCCACTTGAGGAGATCTGGATAGAGCATATTAACTTTGTATCAGTCTGACTGGATGATCTGGTTGAACTGTAAAGTGCCTTGAGATGACATGTGTTGTGAATTTGGCTCTATAGAAAAAAACTGAATTGAAATGAATTATTGACAGATGACAAAGATTTTTTATCTTAAATGCTAAATGATTATATATATATATATATATATGTATATACACATATACATAAATAGATAAATAAATACAGTAAACAATATTTTGAGGTTGTATGCTGCGCACAATATTAAGCAACCTAGATAAAAAAAACGTACAAAATTAAAATGAAGTGTTCCTTCCTTGGCTTTGCTTTGCAAACATAACATAACAATGACGCTAGCCAAACAAATTAAAAAACAAAAATAATTCTCAGCAGCTGCACATCTTACAGGAAAAAGTCTGAAACTGAAAAGTGCGTAGAATTATTCAATCACACAGTGTTCAGAAAGTGCATTTTCCTCTAATCTGCGCTTAAGATTAATAACTGTTTTGGTGCCACTGGTGGTGAAAATGAGTATTGTATCCGGATACAACGTTTCAGTATTGATACTTTTGACAACCCTGATAGCTATACTGCAAAAAAAAATTTAAGTAATCTGATTACTTAGAATTTTTCTTAAAATTAGTGCAAGACCGCCATTTCCCCGAGTCCGACCAAGTAAAGTTGTTTGGAGCCGCCAAAGTAGATGACTTTTTAGAAAAACTATTGTTTCTTTTTTATTATCTCATATAGGAAATTAGTTGCCATCTTAAACAACCAACAATGTACACTGCAAAAACATTTTATCTTTTAAAATAATATTAAAACGCATACATTTCAAGCTAATTAAAAGAAAATTGACTCTAAAAACATATTTATGGTTCTTTTAATGTCCTTCTTATCCATCTTATAAAAAACACTAAAGCCTTTAAGACTGGCATTTATTTTGTAAAGTACATTATTTAGGTCTTTATATAAATTTTAGCCACTTTAAGAGCCAAACAGCCTCATGTGGCTCTGGAGCCGTAGGTTGCAGACCGTTGCTCTACATGATCTGGTTGAATTGTCGCTGTAAAGTGACATGTTGAGAATCTGCGCTTTATAAATAAACTGAACTAATTAAAAATGTCGTATTTGGTCAAGAATCTACATGTTGGGGAAGCAGAAAACAGATGACAGATGATGTCAGAGGTGCAGAAACCACAAAGAGAGCAGACATGTTCTGTCTTATTCATCAGTCGGCAGTTATACCACAAACACCCACAAGAGGATCCAGTCTTCCTCCCGTTTGTTTCCCCTCACCCATCATTTCTGAATCCTCTGACTGTTTTATTTTACAGAAACCTGCCGTATCCAGTAAATCTGTTGTTTCTGATATTTCCTTTATGCTTCATAAAGACACGTAACCCAGGCATTAATAAAAAAGTGTAAAAACAGTCTCTCTTTTTGTTTCATTTTTTATTTATGGCAGTTTTATGACACCTTGAGGAGCGGTTTTAAAGAGAACAGGAGATTAAGCAATGTTTGTCATTTTACCACAAGTCTGAGCACGTTCTTCTCTCCAGGCGACCTCCGTTCAACACGGCCGCTAATGGAAGAACTCAGAGATGGAAGAGAAGAAAGTCTTTGGAGGGAAGGAGTGAGTCAGCCACTACGGAATAATAGAATACTTATTTATGGTCGTAGAAAGTCTGTAATCTAGAAAAAAAAGCTCTGCTTGTTTGGTCCAAACATGCAGCCAGACCTGCCTCAGCATGCTGCCTGCTTCCCTACATGGGAACAGATGCCAGACAATCTGCAGGATCTAAATCTCACTTTTCTGCACAAAAACACTACAAAGGAAGTAAAATCTCATTTAAAAACAATCAATATAAAGATGGATAGAGCCAAGCACAGTGAACGTGAGCAGGAGCCATGCTGTCTCCGTCCTTCCTTGGCTTGAGGATCAGATGCAGGTAGATTAATGAGCAGACATTTTGATGGGGGGGGGGATTCCCTCTTTGTTTTGTTCCTCATTCTTACCCCGACAGCCTCCTTCTGCAGCATCACAGCCGGGGCCCACCAGCTGCTCTCGTGGAGAAAAAGCACCGGTCACCATGGCGACAAAGCCCAGCAGATGAGGACCCATGTGGGCGCTTTCATGGCCCGCGTGTGATGCTGTTTTAAGAGGGTTTTAATAATGCATAGAGGTAGACCTGTGTGTCATTCTGCGTCTGCATTCCAGACAAAGAGCCTGAATACGTGGCTGATAGGAAACAATTAGAGTAGAAGAATTGTTGAACACATCAATGGTTTCCTCCATACATACATTTACCACTTTGGAGTGACCATATAAATAAGATAGAAGGAAAAAGAAAACAGGCATAAAAGACGAGAAGAAAATCTGGTTTAAATACACAAAAAAAAATGTATGAAAAGTCTCTGTTTTTAGAAAGTAATTTGTTCTTCTATTCATTTTAATTAACGTCTAATTGTTAAAGCCTCATTGTTGGATTAGAAAAAGGCTCATTCAGTTAAATGGATTGCCTTGGAAGCATTTCACAATCAGCACACTGCAAAAAATATAAATCTCAATAAGTTATTTTTTCTTAAAATAAGTGTGTTTTTCCTTGATTTGAGGAGGTAAGTAAGACACTTTGCCAATGGAACAAGACAATTTCCTTTTAAAATAAGAAAAAACTATTTTATCGTCTTATTTCAAGTAAATATTATCTAACTATCTTATTTTAAGAGTGAAAATACTAATTCCATTGGCAAATCATCTTATTTACCTGCTTAATTAAAGGCTAAATATACTTAATTTAAGCCATTTTTTACTTATTTCTGATTGTTTTTGCAGTGTACAACATATACACTGGAAAAAATCGAAATTTAAAATAAGTGAATTTTTCTTGATTAAAGAGGTAAAAGAGACATTTTGCTAATGGAACAAAGATAATTTACACTTAAAATAAGAAAAAAAAATTGCATTGTCTTATTTCAAGTGCAAAATATCTAATTATCTTATTTTAAGAGTAAAAAATACTCATTCCATTGGCAAACTGTCTCATTTACCTACTCAAATTAAGGATAAATTCACTTAATTTAGGAGTTTTTTACTTATTTCTAGATCGTTTTTCCAGTGTAATAGTAAGGTTGTTATATAGAGAGCTTTTCTTACACTGGAAAAACGATCTAGAAATAAGCAAAAATGTCTTAAATTGAGTGTATTTACCCTTAATTTGAGTAGGTTAATGAGATCATTTGCCATGGAATGAGTATCTTTACTCTTAAAATAAGATAATTAGATAATATGCACTTGAAATTAGACAATGCAATTATTTTTTCTTATTTTAAATGTTAATTGTCTTGTTCCGTTGGCAAAGTGTCTCTTTTACCTCCTCAAACCAAGAATAAATGCACTTATTTTAAGAAAAAATGACTTAGATTTTTTTCCAATGTCATTGAAAGTCTTTAGCACTAAAACCACATTCACACTAATACGACATCAGGGAACCTGCGTAAATGTGCCTTGCCCAATGACACACTGACATGTTGGTGACAAAACTGGAGTTAAACCTACAAAGTAAATATCTCTCAATCTCAGCAATCTCAACTTCTACCCATCCTTATTTTTCCAAAACAAACAGCTGGTCTTGGTTTCGGTTTCTACATGTCTGCCTGATCTCAGTCTACAACAGAAACCATGATGTGAAGTAAATAATTAGACAATAAACCAATAAACCAAATACAGAGACTACGGCTGAGGTGGTTTTTTGCTAAATTTAATAAAAAAAAAAGGGTAACAGAAGCAAAAATCCCCAAAAAATAAATCTCCAAAATCCAAAAAAACTAAAAAAACAGAAATACTCACAAAGGGGCAAAGAAATGATGATGCAACCAGAAATACTGTCATAAGTTGTTCTTTAATAAGAATCTAAAGAAGAATCATAGATTAAGATTTACTTAACAGCAAAGGTGGATGGTTACAGTTACAGTTACTTTTTTTTCCCAAAAATATACTTTAAAGAGTAGTTTAAAGTACTTTAAATTTTTAGTTGAGTACTGTTTAAATAAACATCCTAGTCTTACTTCACAGGAAAAAAATCTAAATCTAGATAAGTATTTTTTTCTTAAAATAAGTGCATTTGCTCTTGGATTTTGGAGACAAAGGAGCCATTTTGCCAATGGAACAAGACAATTTACACTTAAAATAAGAAAAGACAATTGAAATGTCTTCTTTCAAGTACATATTATCTAATTATCTTATTTTAAAAGGAAAAATACTCATTCAATTGGCAAAATATCTCATTTACCTGCTCAAGTTAAGGTTAAATAAACTTAATTTAAGACATTTTTACTTGTTTCTACATCATTTTTCAAGTGTTGAGTAAAATGTTTGGCCGCTTCATCCATTGTCAGTAACTTCAATGACGAATGAAAAGGTTTTCTTATTTTAGGTTAGGATTAGGTACAGATTAAGTGCTGCAGACAATATTAACTATGTCAAAAATGAGTTTTTTTGTTGTTGTTGTAAACATAATGTCTTGTTCTAAATATAACATTTGGAAGTCAGTTCAGTTTATTTCTATAGCGCCAATTTACAACACGTCATCTCAAGGCACTTTACATTTAACCAGATCATCCAGTCAGATTGATTCATGTTGTAGCGACAGTGGAGAGCAAAAACTCCTTTTTAACAGGAGGAAACCTCCAGCAGAACCAGGCTCAGTGTGAGCGACCGTCTGCTGAGGCCCACTGGGGTTCAAGGAGACAGAAGCAGGTCGAGCTGATATGCTTTAAGGAATCTAAATTATCTCCAGAGGTCCTGGTCTCACAGGTTATATGAACAAAAGCAAAAGAGAAAAACATGTTTCCATCCTGGGTTTATCATTTCTTTATTACATTATTTGTTTCTATTTTTATAGAAATAACTTTACATTTGGTCTGTTTTTATTACTTTATTTTAAACATCAGATGTTATGATGAATTAAGCAGAACTTGAGGAGCCTTTTTACTAAAAACTTTTTTACTTTTACGTGGGTATTTTCTTGGATGAATACTTTTTACAGTAAAATATGAAGAATTTAATATGAAATAGTATAAAATTTCTACCCACCGCTGTTTAGGGGTGGGTAGAAATATTTAACATTTCAACAAGTGTAGGAAAATCTCCTAAAACCATGTAAAAATAAGTTTTTATTTTATCTTAGCCATATGCACATATGTTACCATTAAAAGGTCAACTTATTGCTAAATACTTATTATAAATTATTTTCAAAATAAATAAACCATAAAATATAACAGCCGGTTGAAAGTGTCAAATTCAAAATGCACAAGTTAAGCAAAGTAAACAGTAATATAAGCTGAAAGGTCATCATTAAAATAATCTACACCAGTCTGACCCTCCAATGCGTATGTTTTATGAAAATTATAAAAAATCTCTGTGTTTCTTTTAGAGCCCTTTATATTCTACTTTTTTGCATATATTCTTGTGTTTTAAACACGGGCGTAGGTTTGCATACAGTAGGGACAATAGAATGTTTATGATTTACAATACAGCATTGTTGCAGCAGTAGAGGAGTTCTGTATGGAAAATGCTGACAGACTAAAACATTTTTTTTATCTAAAATGCAAAATGTTTATATATATATTATTGTTTTTCTCACAATTTTGGTATAATTCCTGCTCTAAGTGGGTCACACTGTGAGCTACAGACATGTTTTAGGGTCTCTATACTCCAGTTAACGATTAATCAATTACTAAATTTGTTGACATTATTTCAATAATCAATTAATCTGATGAATTGTTTCAGCCCTAAATAAAAAACAGAGTAACCACAGCCTAGATGTACAACTTGTAGAGTGAAGTTAATGTTCTAAATGCTCAGTGTCTGTTCCACTTCTAGTTCCAGTGCTCACACTGCAAAAATGTAAATCTAAATAAGTCATTTGTTCTTAAAATAAGCATTTTTTTCTTGAATTGAGGAGGTAAGTGAGACACTTTGCCAATGGAACAAGACAATTTACATTTGAAATAAGAAAAA
Source organism: Cyprinodon brontotheroides (assembly GCA_018398635.1). Taxonomy (NCBI): domain Eukaryota; kingdom Metazoa; phylum Chordata; class Actinopteri; order Cyprinodontiformes; family Cyprinodontidae; genus Cyprinodon; species Cyprinodon brontotheroides. The sequence continues at coordinate 967,153 of JAGKQL010000005.1, read as the reverse complement.
ACTATTGCATTATCTTATTTCAAGTGCATATTATCTAATTATCTTATTTTAAATGTAAAAATACTCATTCCATTGGCAAACTATCTTATTTACCTGCTCAAATTGAGGGTAAATACACTTGATTTAAGAAATTTTTTACTTAATTTCAGATCGTTTTTGCAGTGCATGCACTGGAAAACATCAAAATCTAGATGAGTCATTTGTTTCTTAAAATAAGTGCATTTGCCCTTGGATTAAGTTAGTAAAAGAGACATCTTGCCAATGGAACAAGGCAATTTACACTTAGAATAAGAAAATAGAATATCATTGTTTAATTTCAAGTGCATATTATCTAATTATCTTATTTATCAGAGTAAAAATACTCATTCCGCTGGCAAACTATTTCATCTACCTACTCAAATTAAGGGGAAATACACTTAATTTAAGACATTTTTACTTATTTCTAGATCGCTTTTCCAGTGTGTAAATAAAATTAATTAATTTGGCGTCCCTTGGATCTATTATTTTGCATTTAATGATACAAAGTGAACATTTAAAAGATAAGAGTGGGTTTTACCTCTGTTTACCTCTGCACAATGCTATGCATTCAAAAGAAAATACAGGATAAATCCACATATAACAGACATATTTAGACTATATTTGGTTAAATAGGCACAGATGTACCTACTGTCTTAGTTGCTGGTAATGTAGCAAGAAATGCTGCTTTTCTCTTTAAATTATAAACACCCTGATTTTCACATCAAGCATAAAAAAACAAGGATGCATATTTTGCATAGGATCAATGACATCAGACCAACAGTGTCCCTACCAAAGTTAAAATCAAACCTACGCCCTTGGTTTTAAAGCCACGGTACATATTACAGTTAGTTTGGCCCTCTGGGAGTTCAAAAGGGAAACAAGGGGAAAATAAGGGACTAAAATATTAGAATGCAAAGTGCTGCACGCTCAGGTGGAACAGCTTTAAACAGTGAGGTTATGCTTGAGGCTTTGCATGACTGCTTAAGGGTAAAAAGACTTTCAAAGCCCCAGACTGATGCATATTACTGCTTGTTGCTGAAATGCATTATAGTTTGGTTCACATGGTTGAAGTATTTTTACTTTTTTTTTTTTAAATCCCCCCAAGTGCTTTTAGATTGAGTCATTTTGCTTCTTTAGATAACTTTAAAAAGTCTACAACCGCCCACAAGTCACAATAATTATCCTTAAGATGCACTAAGGCAACTGAAGGTCGAATATAAATGTAAATCAAGGATAAATCTTGTAGTTCTTTTTAGAACAATTTGCTGTGTTTAAATTAAATCAGTCAGTTTCTTTTTAAATAATTCTTACATAAAAAAACAAGTCATTACAGTAGTTTCTTTACTCCTGTGTTGCAACTTTATTCATTGTGTTTGAATACATTTCAATTTCTCATTTGATTTGAACACGCCTCCATTTGTTTTTATTCAATTTAATTCAGTTTATTTATCTAGCGCCAAATCAGAACACATCATCTCATCGCACCTTACAGAGACAGAACTGTCAGGTGATTTTATCCACTCATTGGATTTTAAGACGTTCTCCTCCTGGATTAGCCTGCCTTGATGACCTTTGATCATATTTTGTCGTTGACTCTTCAGCCTTCCATCAAACCAAGCATGAATGTAGCGACAGTGGGGAGGAAAAACTCCTTTTTAACAGGAGGAAACCTCCAGCTGAACCAGGATAAGTGTGAGTGGCCATCGAGGATTCAAGGAGATAGAAGCAGAAATACAAAAAGAAGCAGAGATACAGAAGGTGACAGAGCTACAAGCCAATTCTGCTAGTAACAGTTAAAGAAATTAGCCTGGGTGCCATTCGAACTTAGTCCCGCCCACAGCGTTTGAGGTCGGGAAGTTGGTCTGGCATTAACTCAATAGTAAGCGCCAGTAGTATGATAAGCCCACCCTCTGGCGATCCAATCAAGTTGTCAGGGCGGGGCTTTTATCACGATGATGGACAGATGATCAACAGTAACGTGATCAACCACGTGACCAAAGCGGCGCTGGGTGACAACAACAATGGCTGCAGCTGGAGAGTTGAGGTGAGTAGATTCTGCTATTAGGTCTGTTCTAGAAGATATCGACAGCAATTAATTTTAAAGAATGTGACAAAGTGGTTTAGGTTTGTGTTTACCACTTGTCCCTTATTCTTTCTTCTGAATCTCTGTAATGCTTAAATTTAAACATTAGTTTGCAACTTTGACTTTCACTTACTATCCCGGGTTTGTTTGTGTTAGCATTATGTTGCAGTTTCCATCAACTTATGTTTAGGTTAAAACTATTACTTTAGGATTATTGGATTAAATTGTTTATTATGTTTCAAAGTATATTCATGGTTTTTGTTTTCCTTTTTACTTACCATTATTTAAGTATTTCCTGCTAAATTGACTAAATTATGTCATCCATTAATTTGCTGGATTCTACCATTTAGAGGGTTTCCTTTAGAGTTATGCTTTGTTTGTTTTTCTTTAAAGTAACTTTTTGAGTTATCTTGTTTCACACTGTTTATTTTGCAGACTCTTTTTCTTTATGTAGATGAGTTTGTAAATTAGATTAAGTTTATTCTTGTTTCTCTGTTTAGACTGTTCTTTTTTCCCTGTTTAATTGAGGCTTGGTCCAATCAAGTGCAGGTGTGTTGCCACTTGATTATATAAGCCCTGAGCTCTTGGAAGCTGGAGGAGAAATGGTTTGTCTGAGAGAAAAGGAATAAAAGACAACAGAGAGAAACTGGAACCGGTGGCTGAAGCTGCTTTGATTTTTGTTGACAACAACTATGGTGGCTTAACATACGTCCACGCTTACTCCGTTGCTCTTACTCTTATTGGTTGTAGGTCTATCAATTGAGTGCAGAGGCATTTTTTTTCCTGGTTAGTTGGAAACACGCCCCATAATCACAGCTCTATGGAGCAGCATTAGACTCATATTCTGACTAGAATTGAGTAGGACTACGTCAGGCTATAAAGAAATAGGACTACACTGAAAAACAGGTCAAGCTCTAATATCTATAAAAAGAGGAGATGTTTCAATCCAGAATGGAGTCACAGAGAAGCTACAGTAATATGATGGGAAAAAGCAGAGGGAGCATAAAGTTATGAGTGGAAATTGACAAAAACTGCAGAATGTGAGAATAGAGATAGAATGAAGCAGAATGGGGGGGGGGAAGGATTCCTGTGTCAGCCCAATATATATAACAGCACAAATACAGAAAATAGCTCAGGAAATCCTAATTTTTTTGGATGATCTATCTATCTTGTCTGAAATTCTCCTCCCGCCAGATCAGGCTGTTAATTTCATTCAAATTATTTTAGTTTATTTACATAGCACCAATTCACAACATATGTAATTTCAGGTCACTTTACAGAGACAATTACATCAGATCATGTGTTCAGATTGAGTCAAAGTTTTCTATTTTAAAAGCACTTCATCAGAACACAGATGCTGTACAGAAAAATTAAAAATATATCCATCCATCCATTTTTCCGTCATGCTTATCCCACCTTGGACAGGTCGCCAGTCCATCACTGGGTGAAAAAAATAATAAGAGCAAAAATTGAGAAAATACGCTACAACTATTTGCAAAAGAACAACACATAATAAAAAAAAAAAACAACCACCTCTAAACATCAGAAGCCTGGAAAAAAAAGAGAAAGAGATTTAAAATGGACTTAGTCTGCCTTAAAGACATGGCTAATCATTCCAGATGTTACCAGCTGCAGAACAGACCCAGTCCTCCCTTTACCTGCGTTTGGTTAGAGACAAAAGAAAAAACAAACTAAAGCAGCCAGCGTGCTTAAAACCGGGGATATGAACTCGAACTTGGGTGAAACAAAAAAGTGTAAAGATGGTTCATTTCACTCTGTACAAATATAGAGAAGAAGCTGCACGTAGGAAGCTGGTGGCGTGGCGATGAAACAGCAACTCGATGCTGAAAATGAATGAAACAAAGAGACTTGATAGGACGTTTCAGAAGAAACGGGAACAAGATGAATACTTTTAAAATGTTGGGAGAAGAATTGGAGGCAGTGGAGGAGCATAAATACCTTAGTGTTCACCTGGACAACCGACCTGACTGGAGATGAAACAGTGAGGCTAATAATGCTGGCCTCCATTTTGACTTTTTTTAAACTTCTGTTTGGTAAAAAGATGGACTAATTAAGCCTTTAAGAGTAACTTTAGCATCAATATTTTTCTTTATATTGTTATGGCCCATGGTTTTAAAGTTAAAGTTCTATCTAAAAACAGGAAACAGAAGTGCAGCAATCCCTCCTGCAGCTAAGCACAGAATGATGCTTCCATCTCCGTGTGTCACAGTTAGGATGGTGTTGCAATGTTTGCTAGTTTCCCTTTTAGATTTCAGCTAAAGTCATTACGCCAAAAATTTTTAATGTTAGACTTTTCTCCAATTAAAGGTCTATCCATGAGTGCATTTCCAAACTGTGACTCGGGTCTTTTTCTGTATGGATAAAGTTTCTGTGTGGATAAACTCTAGGCAGCTTCACACCTGAACAGTATGAAAGCTGGACATTTTTAACCTGTTTATGTTTGCAAACCTTTTGTTTGGACCGAAGGCTGTGATCGAGTCAGGTTTCTGGAAATTTTATATTTTACATGATAAAAAGAAGATGTAGGTCTGAGGTCTTCCTTATAATAAATGTTGTGCTTCTCAGTATAATAAAAATGTTAACAGGATATAAAATCAACAAAGGTTTCCACTAACTGTTTAAAGGCATAGTTCTGAGTCTATAAATAAAACAAGTTGGATTCCATTATTTTCCTTGTATTAGAAATACAGGGAGAATAATTTAGTGAATTCCTCCTCTGTGAGATCAATAAAGTCTATCTTATCTTAAAATGTATAAAGAATTAAAACTGACCCAAAACATGATTTTATGTTAAACAGACGGAAAAAGCAAATAGGTGCCTTTTTATGTCATGTATGTGAATATCTGATCCCTGTTGTGTCAGTTTATCTGCTGGTAAATCGCTGTCTTATGGAAGGAAAACAGTCTCCCTGGAATCTGCCTTTTTTTTGTTCACTGAATTTTAAACACTGAAGTATTTTAACACCGTATTTTAAACACTGATTTTTTTTAGCTCAGAGTTTTTAACACTGAATTTATTTTTCACAAATTAAATTCCTTACTCTGAATTTTTATCTGGTGAAAATTCAGCTGCAAAAAAATCAACTGCAAATGTTTTGGCCAAAGCAATCTACATTCAGAGATGGCGAAAGTACTTTCACTCGTACTTGAGTAAAAGTACAGATACTTGTGTGTAAAAAATACTCTGGTAAAAGTGGAGTACTGTTTAAACTTCTTTACTCAAGTAAAAAATAACAAAGTACAGGCTTGTAAATTTACTTAAAGTATAAGTAAAAGTAGAAACCACTTTTTCGCGCCAAGATTTGCCTACTATTTTTAAATGGATGTCTGCCAATAGGATCTTTGATCTCCGTTGTGTCATTTTCAATCTCATCGCCGCTCCGATGTTACTATGCTAACACACATAGCGCCACGCTGCAATGCTTTGGTGCCAATGAATACCCGCCGAATCATATCGGATTTCATCTTGTAGCGGTGCGTCAAATGCAACGTAGATTCCCATCAGATTGGTGAATTTGGTATTGATAGCGTGATGACTGACCATCCATTGAAATGATTCAAAACTAAAGTAATGAGCCATTTTTGTAAGGAGTAGAAGTAAAGAGAGCCATAAAAAATAAGTAGTAAAGTAAAAGCAAAAATCTCAGAAAAATCTACTTGAGTACAGTAACCAAAGTATTTTGTACTTCCATACTTCCCATCTCTATCTACATTGGATGCAGTCCAGCGTTTCTAACCAATGAAATTAGCTAATTTGGTCAGAAAAAAAAAAAAAAAAGACTGCCATTGGCCGCTTCTTCCAGATCAAACCAAGAGTCTTGGCAGACGGGGGTGCCACACTAGCTCAGTTATTTCGCCCAGTCCGATTAGATGAAAAACTGTAATGTCTGTCTATTAGTAGCTACCTGACGTTTTATAATCATATTTAAAAAGAAAAACTCCTCATTCAGCTTCTTTCAGCCGGGAACAAAGCTACGCCCAACTGTTGTGTCACGTGACCAAATGAGCTTATTTCATTGGCTAAAAGCTGCTCGATCGAGGGTAGATTGCTTTGGCTGAATTTTTTGCAGGCAATTTTTTACCGTATAAAATTCAGCGTAAGGAATTCAATGGTTAAAAAAAGCTACAAAAATTCAGTGTTTAAAATTCGGTATACAAAAAAAAGTCATGTTGGGATTAAGATGTCTAACCCACATGCAAAAACACTCGGAGGCAGAGAAAAAGTTCAAAGGTTTATTTACAGAAATGTACAATAAATGAACTGGTCCGAGGGGGTGGTTGACTGGTCAGGAGTGGGTTCACAGCTGAGGAGGACCGAGGGGTTAGTGTTGGCCCAGGTATATTGCAGGTTGTTTGATGTTCAGGGTTATACCTGAAGGGGGGGAACCTTGAGGGTCCAGAGGCTGTCGGCAGGCAGAGGGCTGTGGGCGGAGGCAGAGCTTACTGAGTGCAGGCAGGCAGATCTCTGACTGAGTCCAAGTTATCTCTGAGGGCAGGCAGGCAGATTACAGACATGCAGCCCTCCAGAGTTCAACTGAGAGCGGGCAGGCAGGTAACCAGCAGAGAACAACTCTCCAGGATTTCAGTTTGTCAGGCAGGATCGATCTGTGAGACAGAAAGGTAAACAGGATCAGGTTTAGTTCACAAAAAGTCAGAAGAATCAGACAGGCAGGTTGGCTCAGGCTTAGCTAACCATTACTGGCAAACACTCTGGCACTGGAGTCTAGTTCTCCGCCTCCTTAAATAGGGAGCCTCCTGATGAGCAGATAGAGGACAGGTGTTGTAGACAGCTCATGCTCCAGGAGATATCGTGCCCCTCTGGTGGAGAAAGTGGACAAACCTCCAGATCCCAACACTTTTTCCTTCCATACTGTCCAAATTTATAGATTTTATGGAGAAAATGTAGCGCATACAGGCAAATGTGGAAGAACCTCTTATACTACTAACAAAGGATCAAAGTTTGGTCAAATTCTGAGCTAAATATCACAAACGAAAAAATTAGCTGAAATATCGTATGGTATAACTGGAACCATAGACCTAATTTTTTTTTTTTTTTTTGGGCGCATGGGAGACGTGGCCTAGCACTTTTATACTTTTATAGTGTGCAAAAACAATGTTACGCTTACAGTAGACAGACATTCGTCTAGCACTAGGACCTAGCGGTAAAACCACTAGTCAAGCTGAAGCTCGCTTCCCTGAGTTTACGCCGCTCACAACCTCCTGATTGGCCCACTTTTTCTTCTTGCGTTATTGGCTGTCGATGCTGTCCTCCTGAGAAGGTCACTTTACAAACTGATGTGCCACTGAATCTGGTCTGTGATTGGATGATCAAATACGCTGAAGTTAGTTATATCCAAACTTCACTTGCTCCTCTTCTGTTAATACGGTAAATCCAAATTTCATCCATGATTGGAAATGTTCTAAATACTTGGAAAAATACATTTTAGTGCTTATTTGATTATTTTTTTTTATCAATTTGACGCTCTATTCTATGGAGAGACATTCATGCATGAATTTGTTTTTTTGAGGTTCGTTAGAAATATCAGTCCCCTTAATCCTGGAGATCTCCTTACGTGATAGAAGGCTGACTTTATTACTAACTTTATGTTCCTCTGAATCTTCAGGTCTTAGTCCATTGCTACACCTACATTCCCAGTGAGATTTTCAAAAAGTGGACTTCAGATTTTATTGATTCAGCTATAGAAATGTTTGCCGCATGGATGCTTTTATTTCCTTTAAGCATTTACCCAGAGCTTTAATGGGTTCATATTCACCCAGTGACATTATAATGTACAGCAGTGTGTCATCTGCATAGTGTTGGTAACTTATGTTGTTTATTAAGGTCAGAGTTAGGGGGAGCATATATTGAATAAGAGGGGCCCTAAGATAGACCCTTGGGGAACTCAACACGTTATTATCATTATTTTGTCTCTGTTGTAACGTTATCTACTGACACAAAAAGTCCCTCTCTTTCAGGTAGTTTTCGTCATGTTTAAAAACTTGTTTATTTCCTTTCCCCCCTGGGTGTCATTTGTAGATGTGAAAAAAACATAGATTACTCAAACCTCATGTAAACTTTCACTAGATGAACTGTGGTTCAACAGTATAATGGCTGCCATAAGAGGACAAGAGAGAAGGATGCACTAAATTGAACTTCCTCTTGGGTAGAGGCAAGGGCTTCCCCATTCGTTTGATCGTATAACCCCTTCCAAAGCAGGTGCTTCCCGTGGTGGTTAAACTATACAGTTTTCTGATAGTGAATTTAGCTACTTCTGAAAGGTCTCAACGCTGTTTCTTATTTTCCCACGCCCTTTTTAGCACATGTGTAGATGCGAAACCAATGTAAATGTATGAAAATATAGCCTGTCAGCAACCCAAGCAGTAGATGTGACCTACCCTTTGTTTAGAAGTTCATTATGATAGTGAGGGGGCGCATATTATTACAGGCTAAAACTGGAAACTGAAAACCATGTGACAGTTGGGTCATTTGAACCCTGTAGCTAAAGCTAGGCTTTTGTGTTTATGACAGTATTGCAGAGTCATTCAAAGTAAAAGCATCATGCATAGAGAGCTCAAAAGTTTCAGAATATTGCTGCTGATTATAAGAAACAGGCTGCTGTTTCTTTCAATCCCACAGCTCAGTATACTCGAGGCATAGCGGATGGCTTAGTGAGTATCAGATGCATACAATGTCTTGCCAGTGCAATAATGACTTCTTCAAATGTTTCACATTTCTTATCAAAAATGTTAATTATCATTACTGTGCTGATGATACTGTTATTTATGTTTTTTTGTTCCACATTATGTCAAGGAAACCCTTATCTACAGTCCCACTTTTTAAACTGGGATTATACTTTTAGGAAAACTAAACTGGACACCTTTTTCTTAACAAAGGTGTCGTAAGTTGGTCTGTGGGTTGGAGTGTGGTTGGTTGGTTAGTCGGAGATCAGTTGGTCTGTGGGTTGGTTGGGTGGTTGGTTGGTTGGTTAGTCGGGAGATCGGTTGGTCTATTAGATTTGGTTGGTCGGTTGGTAAGTTTGGTCTCTGGGTTGGTTGGATGGGATTTGGTGAATATATTGCCAAATGACTTGCAGCTGTGTAGTCGGCCGGAATTTAGGTGGAGAGGTTGGTTTGGTTTGGTTTGGTTTGGGGTTTTGGTTCGGTTGGTTAGTTGGTTAGTCGGTTAGTTGGTTGAAGTCGGTCGGTCTGTGGGTTGGTTGGTTGGTTGGTTGCACCGATTAGGTGGGTTGGTTGGTTAGTTGGTTTGTTGCTTTGGGTCGATTGGGTTGGTTGGTTGGTTGCTTTCGATTGATTGGGTTGGTTGGATTTGGTTAGTTTAACCGATTGATTGGGCGGTTGGTTGGTTGGTTGGTTGCTCGGTCGATTTGGTTGGTTGGTTGTTAAGTTGTGGTCTGTGGGTTGCAGTTGGTTGGTTGGTTGTAGTTGCTTTCGCCTCAGTGGGTGGGTTGTTGTTGGTTGGTTGGTTGGTCGGTTGTTGGGTTGAGATTTGATTGGTTGGCTGGCTGGATTTGAATTGGTCGGTTGGTTGGTTAGCCGGTTAAGGCTCATGGATTTGCTTGCTTGCCAGCTGCAATTAAATTTGGTTTGTTGGATTTGGTTGGTTGGTTGGTTGGTTGAATTTAGTCGATTCGAGGTCGGCCGGTAAGTTGGTCGGTCGGTGGGTTGGTTGGTTTTGGTTGGTAGGTTGGTGGGTTTGTTGGTTGGTTGGTTGGTTGGTGGTCGGTCGATTCGATTAGATAATTTGGTCGATTGGGTTGATTTCTTCTTTCCACGTGATTCTCTGACCTTCAATCTTTAAGAGTCTTCATGACAGAAAACTCTTGTAAAAAGGAACTTCAAGTGTTATCTTGGTTAAATAAAGTTTGATGACAAACATTTAAGATCAAATGAAGAAGTGAGCTTCTGAGATACAAGATAAGCCATCTTTTGTTAAATACAATAATGTGTTAGAAGACATTGATTGAATTTCAGTTTTGTGTCCAGAGTTCAGACTCTACAGGATTCTTTTGACCATATTTGGAGATTTGATAAGAAAGACCTGCTTGTAGGCCAATAAACCCAGACAGGATATTATTTTCTCCTGACAGAAATGAGCAAACATCCTCTGCCCTGATTCTCACCCTGTTAATGTCAGCGCTAAATAGTTCAACCATTAAGAAAAGAGTTCAAACACTCTTGAAATGTTCTCAGGTCTCATTGAGCCTGATGTTTAGATAACAAACATGTGCAGACTTGCAACCGATTGCTAAAGTCTAATACAGCTGCCACTTACCTGCTCAGTTTCTCATATTCACTGTTCCCATACCACAATGCACTCTGTCAGCTTAAAAATTCTGTCTTTTTTCTCTGAGTTTATGTGATACAGCAACACAACATAGAGCATAGTTTTCAACTGGAAGAAAAAAAAAGACTTTTACTTGTTCATATACAGCAAATAAAGGTCTGAGAAGGGACTAGTTAAATCTGAGAAATATAAAACAGAGAAGAAAGATGTCATTTCTCAGCTCTATGATTATAGCCCACTGGTCCTATAATTGCAGAATCCTTCCATGTTCACATCTAACCACTTTTAAATATCAATATATTTTGGACCCGTCAAATTTATTAAAACGATTAATAGGATTCTTTTTCAGTCAGACTGAAACTTTCATTTTATGTATTTAGGGCTGAAACAAGTAAGAAACAAAATTAAAATAATTGTCAACTAATTTAGTAATCGATTAATTTTTTTGAATTGGAGAATAGAGACTCTAAAACATGAATCTCAAATGACGGAAGACGACTTACACTTAGAGAAACAATTTATACTAAAACACCCAAATAGAAAATCATCTATGCAGGTTACACCATTGTAAATTTTTTTTCTGCTCTATTCCAGAACTCACAAGTGGAAAAGTTTAAGTTTCAATCTGGTTTAATTCTGCATAAAATCATTAGTCGCAGCCCAAGACGTATTATTTTTGGAAGACAAAATAATTTTTGATGAAAATTAGTTGTGACATTTAAGGTAAAAAGAAATTTAAACTACAGATTTTTGATTCATATAAGGCAGATTAGCAGACCGCAGTCTGGATCCTGACCCACCTGCTGGATAATTCAACCTGATTTAAAACATTTATAAATTAAGGCATGTTGTCCGACGACAGTGTCTAACTTCACTTGCTCCTCTTTTCCTGTTAATACGGTAAATCTCTCCCAGAGCGTCCGCCTCCAGGCTGCACGTGTGATCCAAATGAGCCAATGAGCTGTAAGTCTGGAGTTTGCTGCTGCTGCTACTTTTTAGACCAAACTGAAAGATTGTTGTTCACTACTTAAAAAAACACTTTAGATTTTAAAATAGAAAAACTTTCTATTTTTCTTTTTTACATGGATGCATAAACACCTGTATTTTATCTAAGTGTTAAATGCTGTTTAAAGAAACGGATGATAAATAAAAATATCTCCATAGCTTTACTAATTGTTGTTTTTCCTTATTTGGACCTCATTGATTTTTAATTGGTGACCTCTGCTCTAAGGGTTCATTCCCAGATTCAGAGCTTTTCTCCCTAAAAGTCTTTTACCAGTTATTTAAGCTTTCTGTTGTTCTGAATGAGCAATCTCTGCCTTTCATCGCATTTAATCCGAAATGTATTTAATGTATTAATTAGGGATGCGCACGATATAATGAAGCCCCTATCGATTATCGACCTTAAAAACTGAACATCGGGACATACGGCCACCCCTACTCGATATTTAACCCGATATTTGGAGCTTCTGAGTTTCACAAAGTCTAAAAAAAAATATATTCTTCCTCAAAAACTTTTTTACAGACTTAAAACTACAAAGACGAGGAAAAAATTTGATCCATTAAAATATCCCAATATCTTCATATGCTGATATATTGCCATTTAAAACACTACCATATCAATCTCTTTTACTAATGAAATATTGCTATATGTCATCGTTATGCTACAAAATCCCCCATAATTCACCAAATGTTGCCATATTTTTATATGTTGATATATTGTAGCCGTGTCCATCTATTTTACTAACAAAATCTCACAAGAATTTGCAAAAATATCACTTAGAGTTTGTAACAGAACGATGAAATTTCACCAGATTCTGAAAAGTAAAATAGATGAGATACGGCTGCTTTTAAAAATCTATTTGATATCAGCATAAAAAATATATTTGAGTTTATTATTTTTCAAAGTAAGTCAGAAATGGATAACAAAACTGCTATTTTCAATGACTACTTATTTTTGTCCAGCTTTAACGATCGGTATCGATATCGGTTATCGGCTACATGAGTTTTAAAATATCGGCATATTGGATATCGGCCAAAATCCCAATATCGTGCATCCCTAGTATTAATTAAACATGAGTTAACTTGTCAATATGAAAACAAATAGAAAGAAAAAAATAGTTTTGGTCTTCTTTGATTGAAGAATCTTCCTTCTCTTGTTGGTTGTGGACAAACATCTTAAGATTGTCTTTTTAACAATAGCTTTGTAATATAAAATCTAATTCTCCTTTCAGTGATTATTATTCACTCTATTTACTAATTACCTGCATTTGTAGGTTTCAGATGAAAAAAGAATAAACGCCAATATTTTAATTTCTAAAAACATTGTAATTTCCCCTCATGATGATTCGCCTGTTTGGGTTCATCAATCAAACAGAATCTCAACATTTATTGAGCTTTTTCTTTTTGGGTTCTTCCATTTCTTTCTAGTTTGTTTCTGGTTGTGAACGTGACTCTCAGCCCACCTGTCATCATGCAGGCGGTTGGAGTTTTATTGCTCTCTGCCTTTCAGCCAACATGCCCTTCCCTGCAGATAAACACAGACAGGAACCACTCAGGTCGACTGTTGAACGGCGGTCAGGAGAGCAGCCAGGTGCTAACGAGACCCACTTCCCTCTTCTCTCCTCTCGCTCCCCTCTTTCAATAAAGAATGTAATAATCAAGGAACAGTTTTCTTTTTATTTGTTTGCAATGTATTGTGGGATATATTATATATATTACTGCTGCTGGTGCAGGCAG
>JAGKQL010000005.1:907384-944021 GCA_018398635.1 Cyprinodon brontotheroides | reverse complement strand
ATATGCCGATATTTTAAAACTCATGTAGCCGATAACCGACATCGATACCTGATGTTAAGCTGGACAAAAATAAGTAGTCATTGAAAATAGTAGTTTGTTATCCATTTCTGACACTTTGAAAAATAATATACTTCTCAAATATATTTTCATACGCTGATATCAATTTGATTTTTAAAAACGCGGGTATCCATCTATTTTATCTTCAAAATCTGGTGAAATTTTATCGTTCTGTTACAAACTCTCTCTCGTGATATTTTGCAAATTCTGTAGATTTTTGTTAGTAAAATAGATCGTGACACCAAGGCCATTAAATATCAAAATATATAAAAATATGGGAAAATATTTGGTGAATTTTCGGGGGGATTTCGTGAGCACAACGCATGACATATAGCAATATTTCATTAGTAAAAGAGATTGATATGGTGTTTTTAAATGGCAATATATCAGCATATGAAGATATTGGGATATTTTAATGGATCAATATTTTTCCCTCGTCTTTAGAAGTTTTTAAGTCTGTAAAAAGAAGTTTTTGAGGAAGAAGAAGAAGTAGTATTTTTATTTTTTAGACTTCAGAAACTCAGAAGCTGATCCAAATATCGGGTTAAATATCGGTGGGGTGGCCGATGTCCGATATTCAGTTTTAAGGCTTGGAAATACCGATAGGGGCCGATTATATCGTGCATCTAAAGGATTTAAACCATAGCTGAAAAAGAAAAATAGCTGCAAAAAAAAGACTTGGCACTGGTTATGTTGGGGCTTTTTTAAAACTGATTTTTTGTTCCCTGCTAAAAACAAAGTTTGTGAATTCAGTTAAATAATTAATTTCAAATATACTGTATCTGTCATTGTGTGTGTTTCTAGCTTTCTTCCTGTATGGGAAGCTTTTCAACATTTTGGAAACATTAGTGTAGTGGTTTATGTTAAAATAAACCTTGTCGCAAGCAGGTTTTTCTTTTGTGTTTCTTGTGAATTTGGTTTTTACATTTTTATTTCAAGTGGCATTAAAAAAGTCTTGAATTTAATTTGCCTTAATGCTGTAGGAACCCTGGTTTTATTTTATTTTTTGGCTTATTCTTAAAGCAAATATTAACGGAAACAGTTGACAAAAAAAAAATCCACATTTCCTAATTCAAAAAGAGTAGAAAAACGAAACACAGCAAACATCATCAATGGATAGAAGAAGCAGAGAGCGTCTCAGAATGTGAGCGGAGGAATCAGCCTGTTCTCAGCATGTAGCAGACAGGCTGATGGAAACTTTACTGTATCCTTCAGACCAGACGTCACAGACGTCTGAGGCTCACAGGAAGTGCCGCTTCCAAGACACTCGCTTTAACTCGCTTATTGAGAGTTTGTCTGATCCTAAGCTACACATGACTGTGGTGATGTATTACTGGTCCCTTCTGCTTCACGGCTACTGTGGTCGTTTTCGTTAAGTTTCCAGCTTTTCTTAAGAGATGATTGCATATGACTGAACTGAAGCAGCTGCAGCGTGTTAGCACGTGGCTACGTGTCATGTTGTGAAACCACCTTTGAAGAGCGCGTCTCTGTGTCACTGGAACATCCTTAGATTTAGATTTATTTTGTCACTTTTTTATACAAGAATGTAAACAAAAAGAAATTTCTTGTAAAACAGCTCTAGACAATTTTATTTTTTATTTTTGAGCATCATATCAGAAACTCAGACGAGCTGTTAGTTTTCCAGACCGATCGGCTCTAACTAATTAGTTTAATGTTAGTAGAACCCGTTTTAATAGAATAGAATAGAAAATCCTTTTATTGTCCCACAATAAAAATTCTGGTTTTTACAGCAGAGAAAGCAGAACGTTAGAGATTGAAGCAACAGATTCTGCAGAGTAGGAGAATAGAGATAGAATGATGAAAAGGGGTCCTTATGTCCTCCAGCAGTCTAAGCCTATAGTAGCAGAACTATTAGAGATAGCTCAGGATAACCTGAGCCACTCTTAACTATAAGCTTTATCAAAAGGAAAGTTTTAAGCCTAGCCTTAAAAGCCTAGTAGACAGGGTGTCTGCCTCACGGACTAAAAACTGGTAGTTGGTTCCACAGGAGAGGAGCCTGAGAACTAAAAAGATCTGGGCTCCCATTCTACTACTTTTAGAAATTCTAGGAACCACTAGTAAACCTGCAGATTGAGAGCGAAGTAGGAACATAAGTATGTCATTTTAATCTGTGAATATCAACATACTAATTTAGAAAATGTTCCCATATTTTTTTTTATTTAAATCCTAAAAAGAAAATGGCAGATCTTTATAATTTGACAGCAATTCTTTTAAAGTTAATATTCGTCAGAAATTATTGAACGTCCTGTAAGATAAGTGGCTTTAAATGAGCTCTAAGCCTTTTCTATCTATATGCTTTCTTCCAAAATTAGAAATTAAAACATTATATATTAAGTATCACTATGTTAAAAGGGATACAATGAAGATTTTATTCATTTTTTGTTCTTTCAATAAAAAAGTATTTGTAATAAACCACTTCAAATATAATGGAAGCTGTAGCTTCTCCATATTTAATCTGTATCTTAAGATTCTCAAGAGAAATTTTATTAAAACAGAAGGAAAAAAACATTTATCCAAAGTTTCTAGACATGCAGACATCTTTAGGAAATAAATCATAAACACGTCTTTATAGAAAAAAATACCCGTTAAATAGGCTTTACTTTAAAGGGAGGATCCAGAACCATAAAATGTGCTATTTTCAAACCTTTTACAACCTAGATGGTTTGACCTGGATGGCTTTTTTTGTTGTGAAAATCTGTGTCAGACGGTGATGTGAGCCGACCACGACGAGCGTACCCAGAGAACGCTCTCTGCATGCGTGCACTAATGCAGCTCTGCAGACGGAATCCAGCACCGTTATAAATAAGTGAAGAAAATTACAGTTTTCTTGATCTCTGACGTCAGCAGGTTTTGTTTTGGTAATATCAAAACGTCTGAGTCGTGGCGGCAGCCCTTATCACACACAGTCGATCATTCTATCTCTCACACAAGCTTAGTCATTCTTTTGACAGAAACCACAAAAAAAGCATGGCACCTACCGATGGGTTAACTAGGAAAGGTTTTGATCTCTGCAGGATCAGACCTTTCAGTGCTTTATCTCACCGCTAGTACGCCCTGTAGAACCCAGCTTTAAGTTGACTGCTGTCAAATTTAGCATCAATAAATGTAATTAGGATGACAATTACAGCACCTTTCATCTGCGCTCTGTTTCTCCTCTGTGATGATTTAAAGCAACAAGGCTTTAAACCCGGCTTTAAACCTGGGTTTGAATGGAGACTCAACCATTCTACAAGCACATATCAAGGTGCTCATTTTGATCCAGATTTATTGTTGATTCTGTTCATGGTGGAGCTGTATCCAAGCCTTACATCAGCAGGTTGAGCCAGACATCCTCTAAATGTGCAGGGTCATCTTTAGAGCAGCAGCCATTTGTTCTTTTCTTTTTCACCAGGCCTTTCACCAAGTCAGTTCTTCCAGCAGTCCAGCACTTTCTCTGCCATCTTTTTTCAAACGGTTGAATCCTTCTTTCCCATAAGCCCGGCTTGCCACTAAAGTAGCAGCAGCAGCAACCCAGTGACTGACAGCTCATTGATAATTTGATCACGCGGCAGCCTGGAGCCGACGCCTCCCCAGGGCTTTACCGTATTAACAGGAGAAGAGCGCAAGTGAAGTTAGACAACATGGGATCATTTATAAATGTTTTAAATCAGGTTGGTCCTGATTTGGACGTCTGATTTAGAGCCACAAATCTTACAGGACGTTCAGGAAAAAAACAAAATAATTTCTGATTTAATATTAACTTTAGAAGAATTGCTGTCAATTTTAAAGATCTGACATTTTCATTTTAGGATTTAAATAGAATAAAATGATTGGAACATTTTGTAATGACATCCTTATGTTCCTAACAGAGGACTTTGCTCTTAAAGGAGAATTCCGGTTTTAACACTTTTAGCCCATTTTCTGTAGTGTCCAGGATGAAATCGAATGATCGACACCAAAATTTTGACAATTGGTCCTGTCTCTGCTATTTGGCTCATGCAGAATCCCCCTTGGCTGCTTCAGAATGGCTTCCATAGTGCATGTCCGATAATGTCCTTAAAACAACCTTAAACGTTCTTTTTAAAATATGCTACTCACCGGGTCGCCGTCAGCGCTGTTCAATGACGTTCCAAAAAGTTTTGTGAAGAAAAACGTTCCTGTAGTGTTTTATTTAGCATTTTGTAAATCCCATTGAGTTCTGTTGGAATAGTCAATATCCCTCCCGCCACCGAAACGGAAATGGGGCCTGTTTACGCTTTAGTTGTAGTCTTTTCGCAAGGCCCAAGTGTTTCTGCTTCACTCTGTGTACTCTACGCCGCAGGTGCTAACGCCTCTGTTAAACACTTTAAAAACTCTGAAAATGGAATACAAAGGTGGATTCTTGAGGAGGACATATTGGACTTTTGAGTTTGACGGTAGAGGATACCGCCGCCAACTAGTGGTCTGGAGGTGCAACGCTTCAGATTCGAACGGAAGCGGAAGTTTATAAGCGGTTGTGATGTATCGGAAAAAATAGTTCTGGGATTTACAAAATGTTAAATAAAACAAGACAGGAACGGTTTTTCTTCACGAAACTTTTTTTGGAACGTCATTGAACAGCGCTGACGACCCGGTGAGTAGCATATTTTAAAAAAAGAACGTTTAAGGTTGTTTTAAGGACATTATCGGACATGCACTATGGAAGCCATTCTGAAGCAGCCAGGGGATTCTGCATGAGCCAAAAGCAGAGAGACAGGACCAATTGTCAAAACTTTGGTGTCGATCATTCGATTTCATCCTGGACACTACAGAAAATGGGCTAAAAGTGTTAAAAACCGGAATTCTCCTTTAATCTGCAGATGATTTCTGCCATTTTTATTTTAGGATTTACTAAAAAAAAACTGAAACATTTAGGCAAAAAAAGGACGGGTATGTTTCATAATTCAGGGTGTTGATATTCGGGGTTTAAAATGACATTGTCTCCAACCTCATGACAAGAAAGATAGATCTAAGATATTATTGGTCCATTTAGTATTTTTCTGTTGGGTAAATTTAGAGCAAATGGGAAAAAGACGATAAAAAAAGCAGCTTTTTATTATTGTTGTAATGTTAAAATAAAAACATGAGACTTTTTCATACGAGCTGAAAATAATAGTTCTGCATAAAAATCCTATTAATTCCCTTTTCCATATATTGATTTATGAATGTTGAGTTTCATTCATTCAGGCCTCAGAGCTGTGAAGGTGTCTGAGAGAGACGGGTGGTTTATCCTCTCAGGGTTTGTTTTGGATCAAAATAATCCTTTTTATAACAAGCTAGACTGTTTCTCATGGTTTTTATTCATAATATTTTATGTTTTATGTTTTCTCCAACTGTCTGTAATTATTTTGAGACCTTTGCTGCCTTTCTGCAGGGTTTAAAGTAGTGAGAGACAAACTTTGTCTGCCAGAGAAGGGCGTTATGGACGTTAAGACATGTAAAAAAAAAAAAATAAAGTGCAGAATCAGTGAATTACAATCTATCTCCTTTATTTATACCTTTTTCTACATCTGCAACTATCGATTATTTTTCAAATAAATTGTTGAATATATTTTCGGATACCAAAAGGGTTTTTTAAAGAAGATTTTTTTACCAAATGAAACCAAGTGAAACTCAAATGTTTCTACTTGTGGAGTTCTGCATGGAGCATATTGACAGAAAACATTTTTTATTTTATTTTAATTGCAAAATGTTTATATATTTTTACAATCTTAGCATAATCTCTGCTTTTCATGGGTTTCTCTTTGCACTAAAAGCATGTTTTAGGGTCTCCACACTCCAGTTAACGAATAATTCAATTCTATTCAGTTTATTTCTATAGCTCCAATTCACATCATGTCATCTCAGGTCACTTTCCAGTTCAACCAGATCATCCAGTCAAAGTGATTCAAAGTTTTCTATCTAAGGAAAACCAGCTGATTGCATCGACTCATTGACTCTTCAGCAATCCCTCACACTAAGCATGCTTGTAGCGACAGTGTGAGAGGAAAAACTCCCTTTCTAACAGGAAGAAACCTCCAGCAGAACCAGGCTCAGTGTGAGCGCCATCCTACTGCTGAGGCCCACTGGGGTTCAAGGAGACAGAAGCAGACATAGAAAAAGAAGCATAGATACAAAAGGCAACTGTCAACCAGCTCCACAGGCGGCCCGGCCCAGGAAACACACAGCCAGGCAGACGAGCACCGAGCCAGCTGAGCATGTCCAGAGGATGAAGAGAGTACATCCAGTTAGTCAAGCAGTCCAGAGAAACAGGACTACATTGGAAAACAGGCTAAGCTCAACACATCTAGAAACAAAGGTGTTGATGGCAGCAGCACAGCTGATATTTCTCTCCAGGATGGCAAGGTCACAGCCAAACAGGAACAGACCAGATGAAGCTACTATGAGAAAAAAGCAGAGAGAGCAGAACGTTAGAGATTGAACTAACAGATTCTGCAGAGTGGGAGAATAGAGATAGAATGAAGCAGAATGATGAAAAGGGGTCCCTATGTCCTCCAGCAGTCTAAGCCTATAGCAGCAGAACTATAGAGAAGCCAGATCAGGATAACCTGAGCCGCTCTAACTAGAAGCTTTATCAAAAAGGAAAGAATTAATATCGATTCCTAAATTAGTTTATGATTATTTCAATTTATCCTTTTTCCAACTTCACAATCATGAATCTAAAATGTAACATTAAATGCATTCCTTGCTGAAACGTATGTTGCACAATATTGCCATCAGTGCGGCTAAAATAACAAACGTGAGCCGTTTTTCGTTCTTTATCAAACATCTCAAACACCCACTAGAATTCAACCGTGACCTCGGCTGCCTGTGGCTCCATCCGCCGTCGCCTTTTCATCTTGTTATGGCTGCTTTTTCATAGGTGTGATGTTCAGAGAACTTGCCAAGATGTTGGCGTTGTGTGAGTCAGGCGTCGCTATGATGACGAAAGAAGGGATTTACTGAAAGCATCAGAGAGATCTGAGCGGGATTCACACAATCATCCATCATCATCTTGCCGCCTTGATGTCTGCATGAGAGCCAGCGGAGCGGAAAAGTTTCAGCATCAGTCTCAGGCCGCAGAGAGAGGAGCTCTGGGCCTCTGCTCCGTGCCGCGTCGCTCTGACATCACAGAGTTTCACACGTGTCTCTGGTTCTCACAGGCAAGAGCCGGGAAGTGAAAGAAAAGGGGAAATCCTGACACCGAATAAATTCCTGGCCTCTTCAGTATAGCAGACAGATGACTTTACATATTGTGGATGGATCGTTCTCACGGTTAGCTGAAGCTCAGCGTGCACCTTTGAAGGTTCACACTTCACAGAAGAGCGTGGCGG
Source organism: Cyprinodon brontotheroides (assembly GCA_018398635.1). NCBI lineage: Eukaryota > Metazoa > Chordata > Actinopteri > Cyprinodontiformes > Cyprinodontidae > Cyprinodon > Cyprinodon brontotheroides. The sequence goes on along the minus strand of JAGKQL010000005.1, from coordinate 936,633 downwards.
TGACCCCGCCATGCTCTTTGTGTCTGTGTGTAAACAAGGATTCAGAGAAATGCACAAAGCAGCATCCGACCGCCATTTCACAGGTTTGGGCCTGTTTTTCACAAAAAGGAGTTGACAAGTTATTCAAAATGATAGAAACAGGAAAAGGGTGGATTTGAATGTAAAGACTGAGGTTCAATCAGCCTGAGACAGGATGTTCCATCTGCACAGGACATTGAAATGTGCTGCAGTGGGGGGGTTGGGTGGAAACTGTAGATTTCTACCAGTGAAAATCAATAGGAGTGATTTGGGAGGTTGGTGTTCATCCTGTAAGCGGTGGGTTGGTGGTTTGTTGTTGTTTAATGGGGCCCCATGGGGCCTCAGATCCAGAAAGGTAGATGTGGCATCAGTATGTGTGAATGGGAATGAATGAATGAGTGAATAAGGGAAAGAAGTACAAGGACCCACCTGCTCTTGGATCTACAGGCTTTGCTCCCTTCTGTTTCCCTGCACCTTGTTTATGTTCACGGTAAAAAAATCCTTTTAATCGATTTTGAATCGATTCATTTACATTTTTGCAAAATCGATATCTAGGGAATGAGATGGATTAGTTTCACAGTAAGCATTCAAATAAGCAGGAAAGATGCACTTAAGATGACTTTAAGCCAGACAGCTGCAAATATACCTAATAGGTTGATTGAAGACATTAATAAATGGAGGCTGAGCAGCAAACACCCTGTAGTTACAGACAACGCTGCACATATGTGTGCAGTGGAAATAATGCAGCTCCTGCATGTCTGCTGTGTCACATCTGTTTGCTTGAGTGAAGCTTTTTCACTTTTCACAAACAAGTTTGCACTTTTGAGACAAATTTTGTTCACATGTCAGGTTTAACTGTCCGATTTACAAGTTTGCACTTTGTGTTTAATATGACAGGAAAAAATAAAATACGCAAGTATTTTTGAAACATGGTTGAACCGCTTTCATTATTGTAAAAACTAGGGATGCAGGATATTGGGATTTTGGCCAATATCCGACATGCCGATATTTTAAAACTCATGTAGCCGATAACTGATTTCGATACCGATATTAAAGCTGGACAAAAAATAAGTAGTCATTGAAAATAGCAGTTTTGTTATCCATTTCTGACACTTTGAAAAATAATAAACTCAAATATATTTTCATATGCTGATATCAAATAGATTTTTAAAAGCGCGGTATCGATCTATTTTACTTTCAAAATCTGGTGAAATTTCATACGTTCTGTTACAAACTCTCGTGATATTTTGCAAATTCTTGTGAGATTTTGTTAGTAAAATAGATCGATACCGCGTCAATATATCAACATATAAAAAATATGGCAACATTTTGCTTGAATTTTCGGGGGATTTCGTAGCATAACGATGACATATAGCAATATTTCATTAGTAAAGAGATTGATATGGTGTTTTTTAAATGGAAATATATCAGCATAGGAATATATTGGGATATTTTAATGGATCAATATTTTTTCCCTCGTCTTTAGAAGTTTTTAAGTCTGTAAAAAAGTTTTTGAAGAAGAAGAAGTAGTATTTTATTTTTTAGACTTTAGAAACTCAGAAGCTGATCAAATATCGGGTTAAATATCGGTGGGGTGGCCGATGTCTGATATTCAGTTTTAAGGCCGATACCGATAGGGGGCCGATTATATCCTGCATCCCTAGTTAAAACAGATTGAACGGAAATTAATCGATTTAAAACTGAATGAATCAAAATCGAATCGATTCAGGACGCCCTATTCACGGTTCTCTTCAGCGTGTTTCAGCGGCGCAGGTTGTTACTCTCTAAAAGTTGTTGTTACGCTGAAAATCAGACCAATATGCTCATTTTTCTTTTCTTTTTATTTTGTTGAGAGTATCGATTCTTTGACTAAGATCTGGGCTTCCACCTCTATGCATTTCAGCACAGACACTGATTAGGCTGAAACGTTTAGAGTTACTACAGAATCCTGCCGATACCCTGAACTTTAATGAGCGTAACGGCAGCAGGAACGGTGGTTTTAAAAAAGTTTTCCTCCTTAAGCATACAGGCATACTCTGTATGGTTTTCTCAATCGTTGCTCTCAGCTACAGCTCAGGCTATACCATGAAACCACAGGGTTTAAAAGTTCACAGCTCATGATGTTTGTTCTCTCGCTGTGCGACCCGACGCTTTGATGCGATCTACCTGCTCACTCTGTATGTCTAAAAACCAGGTGGGTCTCAGCTCTGCAGTGAGCTGGCGCTGCTCGGACTCGTCTATACGGAAGCCAAACGATTAGAAGAGTCAAAAAGATGAAGGGTCAGTGCCTCCTGTTAAACATGAAGCTCACTAGAGTGAAACGCGCTGCCTTGGATATTTGGGCAACTTTGTTCTGAAGCCCTAAAAGAAAAGGAGACGACGTATTTGGACAAAGACATGGCTGAGCTAACGTGGCTACTACGGTCTGTCAGTTTGACAGAAAGAACTCCATTTCACTCATTGCCCCCCCGCCATGCTTCTGTTTTTTAATCTGAGAGGAAGAAGAAGAATCCTTGTTTGCGCCCTGAGAGATTTGCCCAGGTCCACCTTAAGACGACAGACTGCATTTCAAACGTGTGATTTTCTCCCAACCTTACAGTTCCTGATTGAGAGGCTGATCGCCCCTTGTTACGCCCTGTACACCACACGATGCACAGTGATAGAAAATTCTCGAACGACTGGAGAATCATCCAGAAAAGGGAAAAAAATCCTACAGTGTAGGCCTGGCTTTATTTTCTCACACCAGGGAAGCGCTGTGGAAACAGGAACCCTGGCTGACATCGGCTCGGCTCATAGAGACGCTACGACAGCCGAGAGACAGCTTTAAAAATAACCCGATAAAAATGGAATCACAGCTGTAAATCAGAATGATAATCGATTTACTAGCCAACTCAGAAGTCAAAAAAAGGTGATAACCTTTAAAAATAACAACAATTAAATCTGCTTTTTCGCAGTGTTTGTGGCTGAAGGTTTTGCTCCAATAGTTTTTCTTTCACATCATACAAGCGCCGCTTCGTTTTTAAAAGATATAAATATAAAAGATCTAACGGCGGATGTCTGGGGGACAGTGATTGGCCTCCATGTTCTGAATGCTGGCGTACCATAAATAATAAATGATGAACAGTTTAGTTTGAGCCTTCAAGTCGTTGCCCATAGGAAGACGTTACTGGATATAACCTAACGGAATATCTTCAGAGCGGCTCCAAATGACACTAAACTCATATGGGTGAGTAGAACAGGATGTGGGAGTATTTCAGATTCAAACCAAATGACCGAGGCGAACCGCTGAACCTATGCGAGCCAGTATGTCGCATTTGTCATAACAGTAGCAACTAAAAGCAGCAATAAAACCAACCTACACATGCAGCTAAAGCACAACCGCCCAGCAAAGTTTCTCCAGCTGGGGACAAAAAGTACAAGCGGTGGCCCGTCTGCTTCGTCAAGTTCGCGACGATCCACCATCACTGAAGCAATTAATCGACAGGCAGCATATAAAAAGGACGGCGCAAAGTGGCGCGCGCTCACAGACGGCGTAGGTTCATTTAACTGCTGAAGAGATGCTTCCATTTAATATAGTTGAAAAGACGGCATTTAGAAAAATGTTGCAGACATTTGATAGACAGGATGAACTCCCCAGAAAACATACATATCACCAACGTGATATGTTGTACATACTAGGGATCCACGATATAATCGCCCCCTATCGATTATCGGCCTTAAAACTGAATATGGGACATCGGCCACCCCACCGATATTTAACCGATATTTGATCAGCTTCTGAGTTTCTAAAGTCTAAAAAAAAAATAAAAAGTACTACTTCTTCTTCTTCCTCAAAAACTTCTTTTTACAGACTTAAAACTTCTAAAGACGAGGGAAAAAATATTGATCCATTAAAATATCCCAATATCTTCATATGCTGATATATTGCCATTTAAATACACCATATCAATCTCTTTTACTAATGAAATATTGCTATATGTCATCAAGGTATGCTACGAAATCCCCCAAAAATTCACCAAATGTTGCCTATATTTTTATATATGTTGATATATTGACGCGGTATCGATCTATTTTACTAACAAAAAATCTCACAAGAATTTGCAAAATATCACGAGAGTTTGTAACAGAACGATGAAATTTCACCGAGATTTTGAAAGTAAAATAGATCGATACCGCGTTTTTAAAATCTATTTGATATCAGCATATGAAAATATATTTGAGTTAATTATTTTTCAAAGTGTCAGAAATGGATAACAAAACTGCTATTTTCAATGACTACTTATTTTTGTCCAGCTTTAAAACATCGGTATCAATATCGGTTATCGGCTACATGAGTTTTTAAATATCGGCATATCGGGATATCGCCCAAAAATCCCAATATCGCGCATCCTAGTACATACGTTTTTATTTCCACTGTGGTTTTATCTTGTCTTTTGTTTTAGTACATCTTATATTTTTTAGTTTTAAGAGACTGAGAGTCCATTTGATTTTTAATTCACTTTTTATTTTCTAGCCCACTGTTCCAGTGTTACGTGTTCTGTTAAAGAAATCATGCATGATACGTACCACCTAAATTTTGACAATTGGTCCAAACAATGTCTCTCTTGCTTTTTGGCTCGTGTAGAGTCCCACAGCGCTGCTCTTTAGAATAGCGTCCGAATCGTTGAGCATGAAAATCCGATAATGTCCCTTAAAAATCAACCTTAAAAAGCGTTCTTTTTTAAAATAAGGCGCATACTCACGGTGCTCAGCGGCCCAGCTGTTCAATGGCGTTCTAAAAAAAGGGTTATACGTAAAGAAAAAACGTTCCTGTAGTGTTTTATTGTAAGCGCGCGGCTCATTTAACAAAATCCGGCGGAGTTCTGTTGGAATAGTCAATATCCCTCGCCACGAGAAATTTTACAGAGGAAATGGGGCCTGTTTAGTGAAGCTTGGATTGTAGTCTTTTAGCATAAGGCCCAGTGTTTCTGCTTCACTCTGCTGTACTCGGACGTGCGAGGTGCTACTTATGATCTCCTGTTAAACATTTTGCAAAAACTGCTGAAAATGGAGATACAGAAAAGATTGGGATTCTTGAGGAGGACATATTGGACTTTGAGGATTTGGCCGGTAGAGGATACCGTCGCCAACTAGTGGTCTGGGTATTTCTGCAGCTTTCAGGTCGAACGGAGCGGAAGTTTATACGGGTTGTGATGTATCCCGGAAAAATATATTACGGTGATTTACAAAATGCTTGCACAAATAAAACAAGACTAAGGAATCGGTTTTCCACCATTTACGGAAACTTTTCATCGACCTCAGTGAACAGCTTTGACGGCACGGTGGTTTCATACAATTCCAATTTGGGAATCAAAGATCAACAACTTTAGCAGGTTCCTGCTTTCCTGCTAACTTAAAGGCGAACTTCTCTAGAACCGCTCTTTGTTTAGGGTAGGGGGCATTCGCTAAAAACAATAATTAGATTCTTAAAAAAGGCAAAATGAGGTTAAACAGACTGGACTTATAAATATGTAAGTTTACGGAAAAACAAACATTTGGTATTTTACATATAATTGGGGTTGACTCCAGCCTGGCACGCTGACGTTACCATCATCCTGGAACTGAAAATGGGCTAAAAATTTTGTGTATTAATCGATTGTCGAAACTAATCCTTCATGCGATTTTTCAGTAATGCGTTAAGCCCTAGACAATAGCCTGAGTCGAGTCCATTTGTAGCGCATTTTAAAGCCCACTGTCCGAATTCTCGGGGCGGGCTTTTGTTGATGGACAGTTCCAGTGTTAATGGCTGCCGCTGGGAGAGTTTGAATTTGAATTTACGTGTTCTGTTGGAAATGCATGCATTGTTACGTAATTTCAACTTCTTATTAAATCTGCAGTGTAAAAAGGTCTTCAAACAATATTATCATTTTGGCAGGTCTATCCAATAATGTTTGAGACAATGATAGGACTCTATAGGCAGTTCAGGCAAAATTTGTTATCATGACAGGCCTATACGTCACTTTCTTTGTGATCAAAGAGGATTGTTTTTAAAACCTAGAATCATGCATCAGGCTGTTAAACAGATGAACATGACACCGACGGCTTACTGTGGATCGCTTCAGTCAGTTGGTGTTTCTTAACAGGTTCTTATCACAACAGAGACAGAACAACCACAGGAAATGACAGTGCATAAATTAAAAAGACCCCAGATAGAGTTTTTAAACCATTGAAGTTTAATCATTGTGTCTAAACTTAGCAGACGTGCCTTTAGACGTGGATTAAACTTAGAGTTTGCTGCAGGATGGTTTCTGAACAACACCTCAACCATGAAATGTAAGATCTGCTGTGATCTGACTGTTAGGACTCAGATAAACATATTGAAAGCTGTTTCTTTAGAGCTCAGTATCAGTAGTTCAGAAAGTCCCGTTGGGCCCAAAGCCGCTCTGACGTGTGAAAGAACTGCACAAAAACACTCTGCAGCTTCTGTCTACGTCTGTGGCTTCACTTAGCAGATGTTTCTTAATCATTAACCACCTAATGTCTCACCACTTAAAAAAGGGGAAATGACCAAACCAGAAAGATGTGACGGTAGAGTTATGTACACCAGTGGAGATGACATTACATCATGATATGAAGTGCAGGAGGGGGGTAAGAGCTGAAAGGGAAGGAGAAATAAAAATCCAATAACTTGTTAGGATAAAAATGGCAAAAATTAGAGATAAACTGATGAATAGTCGCATGTAAACAAAAATAGATCAAATATTAACTATAAAAGGCAAATGAAGGGTGATCAAGGTAGGGCTGTAAGCACTAAGCACCGATACCAGAAAAAAAGGCTACTTGTTTGCTCTTTGGGCTGATATGTCGGTTTCTGGCCTAGTTTAGGCTGGACCCGTTAAACTGGGCTGCAGACAGGGACATGACCAGATAGACAAGAGCGGCTGGACTGTATTCTCTACGTTCTCAGGAGTCTTTGCTTCTGTCTGTACCTAATGTCCGCACTGAAGCTGGAAAGACAGCTTTTCAGTACTCTGCCCCCACAGCATGGAACAATCTTCAGAAAGACTGGAAGCTGAAGGATTTGATTCCAATCGGACATTTTAAACGATTGCTCAAAGGTTTGGAAATGAGATCTATGGTTTGTAACTGTTTTATGAATTTGTAATTATAGATAGATGTAATTGTAAACTGTAATGCTCAATCTTTATGCTGCTAATCTTTGGCGGACTCCGCTTGAAAGGGTATTGAATCTAAATTAGGGATTGCCGATCTCAATGGGATTTTTGCGGGTTTTGCGATATGCCGATGTTTTAAAACTCATGTAGCGATAACCGATTTCGATACCGATGTTAAAGCTGGACAAAAATAAGTAGATCATTGAAAAATAGCAGTTTTTTTTCTCCATTTCACGACACTTTGAAAAATAATATACTCAAATATATTTTCATATGCTGATGATATCAAATAGATTTTTAAAAACAGCGCTGAGCTAAAGAAACAGCTTTCAATATGTTTATCACGAGTCTAACAGTCGAATCACAGCAAAGATCTTACATTTCATGGTTTGAGGTGTTGTTCAGAAACCATCCTGCAGCAAACCCTCAACTAAAATCCACGTCTAAAGGCATTGCGTCTGTAAAGTTTAGCACACAATGTTAAACTTCAATGGTTTAAAAGCTCTCAATACCAAAGTCTTTTTTAATTCATGCACTGTCATTTCCTGAACATTCTGTCTCTGTTGTGATAAGAACTGATAAGAAACACCAACTGACTGAAGCGATCCACAGTAAGCCGTCGGAGTCATGTTCAGCTGTTTAACAGCCTGGAAAAAACTTTGCATGAGTCTGGGTTTTAAAAAACAATCCTCTTTGATCACAAAGAAACCGACGTACTCCGGCCTGTCATGATAACAAATTTTGCCGAAAGATTAATTGTCTCAAACATTATTGCGATAAACGATAATATTGTTTGCAGACAAACACACTTCATTTAATGGAAATGCGTAATAATGAGTGCATTTCCAACAGAAGCACGTAACGCCGGAACTGGTTAACAAAATAAAGCGAGAATAAAAATCAAATGGACTCTCAGTATCTGTTAACTTAAAATTACGGCGAGGGTAAAAACAAAACACAAGATAAAACCACAGTGGAAATAAAAACGTATGTACTAGGGATGCACCATATTGGGATTTTGGTCCATATCCGATATGCCGGATATTTTAAAACTCATGTAGGCATATAATATTCGATACCGATGTTAAAGCTGGACAAAAATAAGTAATCATTGAAAATAGCAGTTTTGTTATCCATTTCTGACACTTTGAAAAATAATATATACTCAAATATATTTTCACATGCTGATATCAAATAGATTTTAAAAGCGCTGTATCGATCTATTTTACTTTCAAGAATGCTCGTAAAATTTCATACGTTGCTGTTACAAACTCGTGATATTTTGCAAAATTCTTGTGAGATTTTGTTAGGTAAAATAGAGCTACACGTATGTCAACAACTCAACATATATAAAAATATGCTATGGTTAATTTTCTTCTAACGTTTAGGAGGATTTATTAGCTTAACGATGACATATAGCAATATTTCATTAGTAAAAGAGATTGATATGGTGTTTTAAATGTAAATATACTTCCAGCATATGAAGATATTGGGATATTTTAATGGATCAAAATTTTTTCTAGATCTTCGAAGTTTTTAAGTCTGTAAAAAGAAAGAAGTTTTTGAGGAAGAAGAAGTAGTATTTTTATTTTTGCATTTTTTTTTTTTTAGACTTTAGAAACTCAGAAGCTGATCCAAACTCTACGGGTTAAATATCTGGAGCTGGGGTGGCCGATGTCGATCGATATTCAGTTTTTAAGGTCGATACCCCGATAGAGGGGCGATTATATCCTACATCCTGCATCCTAATCTCAATGGGACTTTTCCTGGTTAAATAAAGGAATAATAACACTAGGTGGTGCTAGAGCACCTGCCCTGTTCCCTTTTCGACAAAAAAGTGTCTTCCAAAATACAATATGAATTTAAAAGCCTCTTAAACCCAGAGTTTAGATTTTAGTCATTTTGCTCCAGCAGATATTTAGCATCGCCTCAAGAGAGCGTTGCCCTGGTGAACGACCAACTAAACCGTCCATGTAACTCAACCAGTGCATTCGCCTCCATCTTTAATGGCCTCTACCAGGCACCAAGGATCACTTTAAAATGCAACTCTTTGGTTAGATTAGAAAAAAATGTAATCTAAAGCGGAGGTCTTCAACAGGGGGTCCGTGACCCCTAGTGGGTCCTCGGAGGTACTGCATGGGGGTCGCGAAAGTTTTGGTTGATTAGACTTCTTTTTTCCACTAATAGAAATGTCTTTAAATCCACATTAACATGAATTCATCACTCTGTAGTAAACAGATAAATGGGGGCAGAAGATGTCTTTCAGATATCAATGCCAGTGGCGGTTCTAGACCAAATGTACGAGGGGGCCAGGAGGGGGCCAGCATGTTTTCATGGGGGCACAGAAAAGCATGAAATAAAAAACAGGGCAAGAGATTCAAATATATCAAGAGAGCTGTGTGAAATGAAATTTTGATTAAATCAGGTTTAATTATTAAAACTCTATTTCTTGTTAGATCAATAGACATTCATAATTTAGGAATTTCACAAATTTTTGACTTAATTGAAGTTAAAATAATGTTTTTTTTTCTAAAAATCTAAATTAGAATTTCTTTGAATATTATGTCTTCAGTACAGGGGCCATAACTGGGGCCAGGACATGATCTACAGGGGGACTGGCCCTCGTTGGCCCCTGTCTAGAACCGCCCATGATCAATGCACGCATTTAGCGACACACAGGAGCTCTTTCAAGCTGGGCACCGTTTCATGTTATATTTAACTGAGATATTGATCACACATTGTTCCAGCTTTTTTAAGTCCATCTTAAAGACTCAATATTTTTTTTAAACAGGCTTAGAATACACTGATTTATGCTTCAGCCTTTTGTTTTTACAATGTTTTTATCTTGCTGTGAAGCACTTTGGTCTTACTGGTGATGCTGTAAAATCTTATACGAATACATTTTGATCGATTGATAAAGCATCTCATAGATGTACTCTAATCATTGATTTTCTATAATGGTCTCTGTCAGGGACAGAAACTCCCTGACATCTATTTGGATCATGTCTATTTTTACTGCAGCACCTTAATTACCTTTTGTCTGTTAAACATTTAAAAGCAAATGATTACAATTCATAAAAATAACTTTGAGGTTCTACTCAGTTAAAGTAGTCGGTGTGTAGAGGAAGTTGAATTTTTAGTTTCTGTATTATGTAACATTTTCTGAAAATATCTTTATTTGCCCCTAATGTGGGCAAGAAATTAAGATCATCTGTCAGCGGGATGAGAGTTTTTAATCTTAAAATAAGATTGTTACATATTATGAACATGAAATAAGGTAATTGAGTTGGTTTCTTGCATATTTTAAATGTTAATCCTTGTTCATCTGCAAATGTTCATATATACCCACTCAAATCAAATAAACGTAAAGATATTCTGGAATCCTGTGCTTTGCATAAGAATTCTATATTCTATGTACCTTAGAAAACTGGCTGATGAACTTTGAGCCAGTGATTCATTTTTATGGAAAGTATTTATGAATATAAGCAATAAGTTAAATACAACCAAGATCGTCCACCCAGAGGCTCTTATTTAGTCACGTAAACCTGATCCAGGGGATAAAGACATCGACTTTTTCACTAGATCTCCAGAAGAAGAAAGACTGATGAAGAAATGGGATCATCGATCATTTAAAGGCATACTATGCAACATTTTTCAGTTAATTAATGTGTTCCATATCGTTTTTGGATGATTAAATGAGTCATTTCAGGTTGAACAAAGGTTTTCTCGGCCGCCCTGGTGGTCTGTGGGGAAATACCGCACTTGCAACTGCAGGAGCCCTCGGCCCGCCCCCACAGGCTCAGAAGTCTCGCTAGAGTCAGTCTTGCTTTACGGCGAACTGCTACACCCCCAAGTTAAAAGCATTCTCGTTGCTAGCACAGTGGCATCTTTGTGCAGTTATGCTAAGCGTTCTCAGCAGCAAAAGCAGCAAAATGTGTCTGCTGCTTCATTTTCGCTACTTGTACCAGTTAGTTGTGACGCTCCCTGAAGCAGCTTTGTTGCTCTGGCTGCGCGGTGCAAAAGTGTGTCTGAGGCGCGTTGGGCGGAGCTTCACTATCCTTTCTCTGCCTTGCAGCTATATTTGCTGTGATCAGTGGGAATAAAGTAGTTTTAATATGTTTTAAGTGAGAAAATACACCTGAAAACGTAATCAGTGCCGTCCAGTTCATTCAGATTATTATCCTGCCTTCAATATTTTTCTGTCGGAGCCGCTCAGACCCCCACATACCCAGCGGTGCACCGACAGTAGGGATCCCTTCATCAGCAGCGGTTCAACGCGGCAGCTGGTAGGTGTTTTTCATCTAAATAATCCAAACTGCATATTCTGCCGGCAGATTTCGCATTTTAAGTTAATTTAGGCGCCAATAAACTGTTTAAGAGCAGTGATCATCAGCGCTGTGTCTCTCTCCCTCGCGTCCAGATGATTAAACGCGCCCGGCCGCACCTGCTTCAGCTGCTCAGGCGTGCTGCGGACCTTTTGCTGCACCTTGACGTAAGGCCAACCATTGACTTTGCATGTAAACTTCGCTGCTTCTGTCGCGCCAGCTGCGTGTGTGAACGCAGCATTAGTCATTCATTGCGCTCGCCTGTTCAAGCTAAGCTCAAAAACAACCAGCGCCTGGCTTGACGGAGAAACCAGGAGAACAGCTGTGCATATTTACACGACAGTGCACTTTTACTTTAAGCCCCTCTGGGGAGCCTCGCTGGAAAATCAACACCGGTTGCATAGGATACCTTTAAAAACTTGCATCTAAACTAGAACCAACTGTGTTGTAAAGCGTAATCTGTTCCCTGGACCTGATAAGCAGTAAGTTCATGTAAAGCTTGTTCCTTTCTATCTTTTTCAGATCTAACCTTCAATTGTGTTCTTTTTTCCACATAAATGAAAGATAAAGTAAAAAAAAACAATCTAGTCTATTGTTTTTCAGGTTTATTTACAGTGGGGAGAACAAGTATTTGATACACTGTTGATTTTTCAGGTTTTCCTGCTTGCAAAGCTTGTAGAAGACTGTAATTTTTATCATAGGTACTCTTCAACTGTGAGTGATGGAATCTAAAACAAAAATCCAGAAAAATACAATGTATGATTTTTAAATAATTAATTTCCATTTTATTGTGTGAAATAAGTATTTGATCATCTATCAACCAGTAAGAATTTTGGCTCTCACAGACGTGTGTGACTCCGGGATGGAGGAGTAAAACATTTAACCTCAGCCTAAAAGCTCCTCAGCTGTCTGTGTTGCAGATTGTTAGACTTCAGTTTCTTCTGTTTTATGGCATCTTTCCTGGCATAAATGTTGAAACATCAATGTCTGTCTTGTTCACCATATCTGCTTTTTATCTATATTTTCATCTTTGTCTCTTTGTACTTTGTGGTTGAACTAGTTCCTGTCTGTCCTGTGATGTTTTGGAGATCTGTAGCTGTTCCGTTTCCCTTCCAAAATCATCAGCGTCTGCATCTCTGCCCACAACTTCTGCCTGTCACGAACGCTGTGCAGAAACGCCATGCACCTCCAGAAACGGCTTCTTTAGAGAAAAAAGCCTACAGATGGGGGGTGACATCCCAGCTGGCTGGGGGGGTCGGTCATTTGTGGTGGAAACTGAGAATGTTCCAAATGTTAGTCTGGATATGACGGGTCGATTTGTATGTCTTTCGGGTACCGACCGCATGACTCTGGGAGTTTGATGCAAGCTGCACCGTTTCTTTCAGGCCTTCTTGTTACTTTCGTTGAAGGGAAACCATTTCAGCCTGTTTTTCACAGACTCGTCTGTTTATTTTAATCAGATTTTATTTTAAAACCCAAATGTAAAGTTCAAGATACATTTTTTTCAAGGTTTTTATTTTCCAATTTTATTTTATGAGATGCAGTAATTTCCCTTCTTGTACAGGCAAGATTTTTTAGGCAATTCTTTTTACACCAGGGTATTTCAGATTCTGATTCTGCAATTTTTTTGTTGTTTGCAGATTTTATTTCTGCTTTTTTTTGCCAGGGCGCTGTTAATGTTTGTATCCGTACGCGTTTAGTCAGATCAGCTCTTATTGTCCCTCTGTGTTAAGGTTTATTTAAAGCATATAAGGCTACTTTCACATGATTTTTGTGCCAATATGTAATAGAGATGTCCCGATCCAGGTTTTTGCACTTCCGATCCGATACCGATATTGTTTTGGACTTCCGATCCGATACCGATACTGGCCGATACCAGCCTATCCGAGCATGTATTTAAGTTTAAGTTAAAGTATTTAGCCTTAGTTGTAAGACTCATGATGAAAAGGGTTTTAGTACTCTTGATAACATCTAGCCAGCTGAATTAGGTGAGATTGAATAAAACAAAATGATTGGTAACAACAAACTTACCTGTTTATTAAGAGATAAACACAAACTGGACAAAATTATGAATAGCAATCTGAAATTGCACAGTGAACAGTAAAACCGTAAACAGTTAAAGGTGCAAGTATTACTGTAAGTTTTAATAAAAATGCAAAACAGGGAAACACTGGCTGCAAAATAGTGGAATGGATCGTTTCAATCGGCGAAACTGGAAAATACGGACGGACGGTTTTTTTTTAACTGGATTGGCAGTCTGGATCAGCATTTTACATGCTTTGCCGATACGCATTTTTTTGCCAATATCGGCGTCCCGATCCGATATGTGGATCGGATCGGGACAAGCCTAATATGTAACTCGTATCCAGAATTATGATCATTCCGCCCCCCCAAAACATTTGGATTAATAGCCATTTTCATCTGTGGTACCAAATCGGATCAGAATCCGATTGTTTTCAAAATGTCTGCTTATAGATTGTGTCATAAAACTGTAAGATCCCTTCGCTTAAGAGTTTAAGAACACTAAGAAACCAGCATCCACTTTATATAGGGTTAGAGGTGTAAATCAAATCCATCATGGCGATCCGATTCAGTATCGATTTTCTGACCCAACAATTCAAATATTTCCGATACTCAAGAATACACTTCCATTCGATTAATCGATTAATCGGTTAATTTTTTCTTTTTGCACCTTACAGGCTAAAACAAAGTTTCAAGTTTGAAATAAATCAATTAAAGCTGTAATATCATTATGCATTTTTTAGAAACAACAGCAAATAAAAGAAATAGAAAAGTTGCATTAAAAAATACTGCAGAAAAATCAGTGCAATGAGTGCAATGCAATACCAGGCTTGTTTTGTTTTTATGACCGGAGATTCTGGAAAACAACTCGTAAAGTTTGACACGCTAGCAGAGCGAGGTGCGTGGCGAACGCTGAGACCCTTTTTCCACCTGGACTCCCATTTTGGTTCTCATGTCCCTCGGCTCGTGATGCGGACTAAACTTCGCCCCCACTTCCTCGCCCGCCCTCGGCGTATCATCCCAGACCCACAGCGTAAGCACAGACCACGCTTCAATATTGAGCATAATTTAAAATGTCTGCATCAAGCTCACTGCAACACACTGCTGTAAGAGTATAACCAGGAAGCGCAGGTAGGAGGGCAAAATAGGTTTAGCGCCACCGCAGCACGGAGGAGAATTACCAGGAGCAAATGGATAAAATAAGACCGGAGGAAAAAAAACATGAATTCGATTCTTCTGCGGACGAATCGATGCATACGATTCGTCGGCTGTTGGATCGATGCATGCGATACAAAACGATTATTATTTACACCCCTAATATACAGTATATCAAGATAAATAAGGTGCAAGTGTACATATATCACACACAATGAAAAACAAACAAAAAATAAATAAATAAATGAGATATAAAATAAAAATAAAAAGGGACATTTGTTGGACATTTGTTTAAACGACTATGCAGAAAAAATTTGATATCTGAAAAATAATCTGAATTTAGAGTCAAGACCTACCAAGTGACCTTAATAAAATGTTATGGAGTTTTAATTTCTAAAGAAATATTAGCTGTTTTCCATTTTTCTGACCTGGAAGCAAGACGGACTTGCCTTTCATGAGATGATGCCTCTGTGGGTACCACCCACAGTTACCACTTCTAAGGGTAATTCTCCTCTTTAGGAAGGCTGAACAAACTCTGAAGCCTCTTGAAGCAAAAACCACAATTTCACAACCTTGACATCATCCAAAGCTAAGAAAACAGAATAATAATTGTCATTCTGCGAGTAGGTGCTAAAAGACTCATCTTTGAGCAGAAATAACCATGCTATGCCCAAAATCTACGCTCACTATTCTGAGAAATGGGGGGTGTGTTGTTTCATGGACAGCCATGATGTGGTGAAGGTAGACGCGTCCTGGAGGGGAGCGGCTAATCGCTGCTCTATGTAGCGCTGTTAAGGCCACTCGTTCTTCCAGAACAGGAAGGCTCTGCTGCTCACTTTTATAAAGATTACTCAGAAATGCATGAATAACAAAATAATTAGACATGATTTTGACAAAGAAAATCCATGATTACATCATTAATAGCTCAAGAAGTGAGTTTGTTTGTTGTAGGTCCTTTAAGCTTTTCACTTTAATCCAGGAAATCCAGGTATGAATGAAGGAAATCCAGATGTATCCTAAAATAAAAAAAGGAGTCGTAAAGTCAGATGTGTCGTAATTCACAGTAACAAATGAAATCATCCATCCACCCATGATGGCTGGATAGAAAATCTCTACCTCAGCTTTGACACATGTACCACCCAACCCTGCCCTGTTCACTATACACCCATTTCCCTTTTTTATGTTCTGCTTTATCCGTATCATGACAATACTGCTTCCTCTGGTGCATTATATATATATATATATAATATAGAGTAATGCAGGGGTCCCCAACCTTTTTTAAACTGAGAGCTACTTCATCGGTACCGTGTCACGTGAAGGGGCTACCAATACTGACCTTTGAACTACAAGGGTCAGCGCTTACCAATAAACTTATTTGCAATGCTTTATTGGATTTAAATATTCTCATTTTTAAATCTGTAGAAGTGTCAGTGTGATTACAAAAGTAGAGCAACAGACTAAAATAACCTTTTAGAGGCAGCTCACTGGAAGGCTGTGCTAGTTTTAGAACAGGCTTGACGGCACCACATGTGGTCCTTGGGGGCTACCTGGTGCCTGTGGTGACCCATGGCGTGTATCCATATATACGTGCATATGCTTGTGTCATGCATTGACACAACAATGTAAGTTTGGTCGTTTGACCATTACATTGTATTTGAAACATGGATTCTAACCACATTTCATCTCAAAGCACTTAATTGAGATAATTAAATCAGACCATCGAGTCAGATAAGTTCAAGATTTCTATCTAAAGAAAACCAGCTAATTGCATCGTTTGTAGGAGATGCTTCTCTCAGATGAGTATCTGGCAATGTTCGCTTGCATTATGTCGTTGACTGCGCAGCATCCCTCACACCTAGCATGCATGCAGTGACGGTGGCAAGACAAAAAGTCTATTTTAATTGAAAGAAACCTACCAAGGCCGCCCGGCGGTTGAAGAAAAAGAGGAAAGAACAGACGTACAAAACAGGCAATGAAGCACTGAGCTAAGATACTTCCTATGTTAGTAAAGGTAAAGGCAAACTAGCTCCACAGATTGCTAAACTCTTTAGCAGACGACCTCTGAGCCAGTTTTAATGTCAAAAAGGATAAGAGTACATTAAAAGTTAGTCACATTAAAAGCTGAACCCATAGTTATGTCTAGAAGCAAAAAAGGACTAAACACTGAAGAACAGGCCCAACTCTATCATCTGTAATCGGTGTTGATGGCATCAGCACAGCGGATTTTTCTCTCCAGGATGGAGTCACAGCCAAACGGGAACAAACCAGATGAAGCTACTATGACAAGAGGAAGAACATAAAGTTATGAGGGAGGCTAACAAATACTGTAGAATGGGAGAATAGAGAAAGAATGAAGCAGAATGAGGAAAAGCGTTTCCTATGTCCTCCAGCATCCTAAGCCTATAGCAGCATACGCTATTGTGACTTTTAAATAGGAATTAAAGTATTTAAGCTTCATAGAACAGAGTTAAGCTTTATTATAAATATATATAACTTTTTGGTAATATTCTGTTATATAGAAAACATTTTTACACACCATCAAATTAAAACAAATTTAACCTAATGACACACTATATAGGAGCTTGGTTCCAATTATCTTTACATTGAAAACAATAAAACAGTCATAGTAAAACTATTTTAGCTCATAGTGAATCAAAATTAAATGAATAATCTCTAGCAAAACCGACGGATGCCCTCATTATCTCAGGTATAAAACTGTTTCATTTGCGTTTTGTAGAATGTAATTTCGAATTAAAACAGCCTGTTTTCACTGAGCTTTATAAAGCTGCTTCTTTTCTTTAAATAAAATCAGCTAAAGGCTGGTAGAGAGAAGGAACACCAGATGCATGTGCGCTCATTTCTGCGTTAAAGGGAAGGCCTGTTTCCATTGATAAGAGGTCCTTGTGTGTATTTTGAGCCTGAGCTCATTTGTATTCTGCGATATCAGAGCACAGATAGCGGGCCAGGGAGCGGGATACGAATCTTATCATGAAAAAGGTGTTGTGTTATGTCAAATCTGAGCAACCACAGGACTCTTTTTGTTTTATTCAGGAAGTGTGTCTGCACATGAAGTCGGAGTTTCATTATCATTAGATTTGCATTCTTGTAGTCAGGAACTGACCTTTTTTATTTGACCCTGCAGCTGATGAGTAGACACTTTAGATTTATTTGCTGAGTACTCGTTCACTCAAGAATAAAGGATATTTTTGTTCCACTTTTCTAAATACATTTCACTTTTTCGCTTCTCTTTCACAGCTGGCAACCATGAAAGGCGGAATGGCAGATCGTCTAAAGATGGGAGTTTTTATCATCATGCTCCTGTCAGTTGGTAAGATAAAGCCACTCTTAGACCACACCCTCCTTTGTAGGGAACTTGTTTATTAATAGGCCAGCTAACTGTGGCTCAGTGTTCTTCTGCATTAAGGATTTATTTACACTGACAAAAAAAAAAAAGCCTAAAGAAAATGAAAAAAATATATTCGGTATCTTTGTCCTGGATAAGAAAGGTTCAAATACTAACATTTGTAGGGCCCTATAAAATTTAAGTTCCGTATTGTATTCCGTATTATATTTTCCCAAATTCCGTTTTTTCCGTTTTATGTATGTATTTTTGCGCTTCCAATCAATGGAATGTTGACAAAACTTGCAAAACAATAGTTCACCTGACACGTAAAAGTCACGAGGGAACTGCTCGGCTCTGTACTCAGGGCTTAGCGTCGTGTTTCTCAACTTTTTCGCCCAAGCGGAGCTGTGGAGAGCAGCCGTCATTTTTCAATGTTTTGAATCGGGGAGGCCCGGCGGAAATGGCTGGAGCCGGGAGGGGTTGTGTCGGTAAGCCCAGATTTGACTTCCCTGTGTGCATTTTCCCCCGACGATACGTTCTTCTCCCACACAAAACACAGAATTTAATTTCAAATGCTTAGAAATTCCGCGTTTACACTAGATTCCGCGTTAATTTGCCAAATCCGCGATCCCGTCCGCGATTCCGTTATTGAGGAAATTATAGGGCCCTACATTTGTCATGACTTAGAACAAAGGACTCAGTATTCAAGGCGAGACAGACAGTGGGATTATTCAAAAAGTGTTTATTAAAAACCAGCTGATCAGAGTAGCAGTTGCTAGGGCGTCTAAGGCAGGATACTCTGCAGGAGAGAAACACAGGTAAGTGACCACGATAATCTGATGGAAGATGATTATGAACGCGTGAGTGGAGTTCAGTCCGTGCCAAGAGAACGAGGAAGGATCCAGCCAGCGCCGCCCCGAGCGTCCCAGATGATGCATGCAGGAGTTTGAAGCCAGACCAGGCAAACAGATCAGAACAGGAACAGTCAGGCTCAGTGGTTGAGAGGCAGAACAGGTCAGGATCAGGAAATCAGAAACGCCAAGGAACCCTAAAAACACTCTAACCACTGGTTAGAGAGAACAAGATGATCTGGCCCTGATAACTGGATGCAAGCACCTTAAATAGAGGCAGGAGCAGGTGGATCAGATGAGTAGTGATTAAAAAATGGCCAGAGTTAGACAGGTGAATGAAATGAATAATTAAGCCAGTCATCAACTCCAAGATCATGACAATCTCATTTGTACTCATTGAATTAGAACAACAAAGTATCTCTTTTTTCAGTTAAACCTGTGCTTTCTACATACAGACTGATATAAGATATCTATGTTTGTATTAATGACTATGGGCCGCTTAAAAATTAAAAACCATTTAAGAACAGAACGGTTCAGTTGTGTGGACTGATCACCGAATAGTTGTACAGAAGACAATCATAGGCCACATCACACAGGAGGTTTTAAGGCCTAATTCTGTTTTTCTTTTTTCTGAAATACGGTCTTTTAGGCCTGGTCTGTCTCTCTCTAAATGAAATAGAACGGTTATCAGACTTTAAATGGTTCAGGACATCAGAACGACCCACAAGCACAGAATAATGTAGACACCACAAGGCAGTGCACTTTTGCCACTAGAAGAATACAATAAAGCCTTTGTAGAAAGAAAAACCTGATGGTGGACGCTGGCCGTTTGTGTGTTGTAAGACTTTTGCACTATTTGAGACGAAAGTATCATAAATACAACACAACAACGAAAAGAAAAGGTAGAACAAGCCAGCCCAACTTATAACAATGGCCGAATTAATAAAAAAAAGTTAATAATGTTAAAAACAATCAACTGGACTTTGTTTTCCAAGTTTGAAGACATTTAGCTTCCCATCTAGGAAGCTTTTTCAATTGAAAATGTCTGGATTAGCGTTGACTTAAAGGTTTTTATACCACAGCCCAACAAAACCTTGTTATGGCTTAGAAAACATGCAAATTGAACCAATAGAATTAACCTAACTCCGCCAGATGGATTTGCTCCGCACATCCATCTGGAAACCTTCCATTGAAGTAATTTTGGGAAGGGGCGAAAATACCGGTTAGCTGATTGGCCTATGTTTGGTGATAGACGGGCCAAAATAAACCAATCAGATCAACGAAGCATATGGCGTGCACTAACAGAGCGAATGCGGCACGAAGAGGAGCCAATTGATAGATCAAACTCTTGCGAAACCAGTCGGGAGAAGAGCAAAAACATCTTTTCCTCTGAGAAAAGCCTCCAGAGCAGTGTTTTGCTCTTCTTTCAGCGAAGAAATACTCTGTAATTCCGATAAGACTTGCTCGATAGCCACGCTAAACGCTAATTTCATCGGCTGAAGCAGCCATGTTCTTTAGACTGAACTGTCGCGCTTCGTTGCGTCACACCTCAACCCCGCCTCAAAGCCAACGCTGATTGGGCGTTAAGTTTGGTGAACGGCTCCAAATTTTTCTTTAGCGGAGAGTCTTCAGACTGATTAGCGAGAAAATCTTGAAAGCTCGCCAAGATCAGGATGGTCTCACGAGGCTACAATAGAATAGGTCCACCCGTTAGTAATGGGGAGTTGTTGAGGTCATTGTTGACCTGTAAAACCCGGTGCTGGCTTCTGCCTCAGGAAAGGGAATCGTTAGGGTAACTGTTGGCCTTGTTGACCAGGCAAGATGTTTTAATCCCCTGCATAGCGATGGAGTTGAGATAATAGCGGGAAGGACACGTCTTCAAACTTTTTTTTTATAAATGACTATGACCTGGATGACTGAGATACCTCACCTGCATAGGCTGAATTAATGGAACTGTTACTTCAGAGGAGTCTTTTTTGTTGTGTAGTCGGTAAAAAACTATTTTTTCAAGAAAAGAAGGATTTTTTCAAGAAAAGAAGGATTTGTGAAAGAAATCTTCCAATCTGAGCTTATTTTGTGTAGAAGGTGTGGTAGCTTTCACATGCTCTGAGTCAGCTCTGCTGACACAGGAGGTTTCTCTTTGACCTCGGAGCTGTTTTCAATGGTGGAAGGAGTATTTTAAGGGTCAGCACATCACAGACAACTGAAGTCATCTGCTAAATGAACTCTTGTCCCTTAAATAAGAGTTCATGCTTGTTACAGAGATGTGTAGAAATGACCAAGCCCTGTAGGAGGGTGGGTGGGGGGTCTGATCGGACTAAGGCCAAATTATCTTCTGTTTATTTTTTTTTTTCTTTTAATATTTCCTGCTTTTCGTTGGTGTTTGTGACATTATTTTCCACGCAGTGTCGAAAATACTTCCTGTATTGAGAATTTTGTTGTATTCTGAGGAAAAGAACCTTGGTAACTCTCTGACTTGTCTGATCTACTACAGTAAATGTTTTGGTCATTTTTTTTATTAATAAATATTTTACACAAACTGCTTGTCTGAAAGTGATTGAATAGGAATGAAGCACTTTTTGTGCATCATGACGGTTTGAGCTCCTAATCAACACTTACTTTATTTTAGCAGCTTCAGATGAACATGACCTTTTCCTGGAGTTTTGCGGCAAATGGCGACACAACAACTCCAACCTGAGTCTGAACATCAGCGTATCCGAGGGCTGCTCTGGCATCACTGTTTCAGCCAACGAGAGCTCTTTGTCTGTCAAAGGAAGCGTCACAGCAAAGTGTAAAAGGATGGAAGTGATTCCTCTCATGAAGTATCCAGAAGAGGATCTAGACTTCTGTTTGTACTGGGAGCCTCTGCTGGACCAGCTCACGCTTGAGGTGAATTTACCATTCCTAATATTTTTGCTTGGGATCTTGAATGTAAGGAGATGTTTCTAAATTGCTGTTTTCAATTTTTGGTATTTACTTTCTTTTTCTTATATTATTTATTAGGTTGAGAAAGAAAGCTTCATTCTCTGCCCTCCTTCAAGTCCTGCAGAAAATTGTTGCACTGATCTGAGTCGTATGGGAATTGAGCTTGATTCACGCTATGGCATCGCCGATGCAAGAGTCCGAACTGATAACGTTACACACAAAACCAGGTCAAGCTACAGCTTCCAAGGAGAAATCACCAACTGCAGTAAGAATGAATAGATTTGATGGAATGAAAAATGTGGAAAGGGAATCAATTAGAATAGAGATACACTGCCGTTCAAAAGTTTGGGGTCACATTGAAATGTCCTTGTTTTTGAAGGAAAAGCACTGTACTTTTCAATTAAGATAACTTTAAACTAGTCTTAACTTTAAAGAAATATACTCTATACATGGCTAATGTGCCTGTAACAGGCTCTAACCAGAGCAGAAAAAGAAGTGGGAGGCAGCGTTGCACAACTGAGCAAGAAGATAAGTACATTAGAGTCTCTAGTTTGAGAAACAGACGCCTCCACAGGTCCCCCAACTGGCATCTTCATTAAATAGTACCTGCAGTAGCCTGTTTGTGCTGTCCTCTGGGAGTAGTACACACCGTTGTAGGAAATCTTCAATTTCTTAGCAATTTCCCGCATGGAATAGCCCTCATTTCTAAGAACAAGAATAGACTGTCGAGGTTTCAGATGAAAGTTCTCTTTTTTCTGGCCATTTTGAGTGTTTAATTGACCCCACAAATGTGATGCTCCAGAAACTCAATCTG
The DNA here is from genome assembly GCA_018398635.1 of Cyprinodon brontotheroides. NCBI lineage: Eukaryota > Metazoa > Chordata > Actinopteri > Cyprinodontiformes > Cyprinodontidae > Cyprinodon > Cyprinodon brontotheroides. Next base: position 914,026 of record JAGKQL010000005.1, on the reverse strand, counting down.
CTCAAAGGAAGGTCAGTTTTGTAGCTTCTGCGCGAAGCAAACTGTTTTCTGATGTGTAAACATGATTGCACAAGGGTTTCTAATCATCAATTAGCCTTCTGAACCAATGAGCAAACACACATTGTACCATTAGAACACTGGAGTGATAGTTGCTGGAAATGGGCCTCTATACACCTATGTAGATATTGCACCAAAAACCAGATATGTGCAGCTAGAACTGTCATTTACCACATTAGCAATGTATAGAGTGTATTTCTTTAAAGTTAAGACTAGTTTAAAGTTATCTTCATTGAAAAGTACAGTGCTTTTCCTTCAAAAATAAGGACATTTTAATGTGACCCCAAACTTTTGAACGGTAGTGTATGTATATATATATATATATATATATATATATATATATATATATATATATAAAATTGTTCTATGTCCATTTCTCTAACATTTTTTTTTCTACAGAGAAATTGTGTGACCAGGCTAACCAGACCTATGTGAAAGGGTACGTCTATTTCTGTTTGTGAAAACACCCTTCCTCGTCTCTTTTTACTAATTTGACTTTTGATGTGTGCTTGATTAATGTAATTAAGCACACATCTATAAACAGGAAGCGAAACTCTAAACATTTTTTGTGTAGATGAGACAGTGTCGCTTTTGTTGAGCTTTAAAATGTGGTTCTCTGTGTGTCTCTGTTTCTGCCCAGGTCTCAAAACACTCAACATCCCTGCGCTCAGAAATTTGTAAAAGAGATAAAGAAAGCTATCAGTGATGAGAAAGTCTCATTAAAGGTAAGATGGCACAGACCACAGTTAATAAAAATTAGGTTTGCATGAACAATATTTATATATCTACGTATATGTATATAATTTTTTTTTTGTAAAGTTAATATTAATTAAATTAATATAAATCAAAGTTCTTATTCTGAATCAATCCTCATTAATTTCAAAACATTGGTTTATGTAACCAAAGATCAGTTTAAAAAAAACAAAAGCATTTTCCATTGTCCTTACAGTTTCTATTATCTACTGTTACTTTGGTAATTGTCACCCATTCCCTATAGAATGTTAAGGAAAACTTCTAGGTAAGTATTTTTTCTGAAAATAAGTGCATTTGTTCTTGAATTAAGAAAGAGATAAAAAGACAATTTAGATTTAAAATAAGAAAACACAATTGTATTGTCCTATTTAAAGTGCATATTATCAAATTATTTATTATTTTTTAGGGATGCACGATATTGGGATTTTGGCCGATATCCGATATGCCACGATATTTTAAAACTCATGTAGCCGATAACCGATATCGATACCGATGTTAAAGCTGGACAAAAATAAGTAGTCATTGAAAATAGCAGTTTTTGTTATCCATTTCTGACACTTTGAAAAATAATAAACTCAAATATATTTTCATATGCTGATATCAAATAGATTTTTTGAAACGCGCGCTGATCGATCTATTTTACTTTCAAAATCTGGTGAAATTTCATCGATTCTGTTACAAACTCATCGTGATATTTTATGCAAATTCTTGTGAGATTTTGTTAGTAAAATAGATGCGATGACAGCATCAATATCTATCAACATATAAAAATATGGCAACATTTGGTGAATTTTCAGGGGATTTCGTAAGCATAACGATGACATATAGCAATATTTCATTAGTAAAAGAGATTGATATGGTGTTTTTAAATGGCAATATATCAGCATATGAAGATATTGGGATATTTTAATGGATCAATATTTTTCCCTCGTCTTTAGAAGTTTTTAAGTCTGTAAAAAAGACGTTTTTGAGGAAGAAGAAGAAGAAGTATTTTTTTAATTTTTTTAGACTTTAGAAACTCAGAAGCTGATCAAATATCGGGTTAAATATGGAAGTGGGGTGGCGATGTCCGATATTCAGTTTTAAAGAGCGTATACCGATGGGGGCGATTATATCCTGCATCCCTACTTATTTAAAGAAAAATGTCTTATCTAGATTTGAATTTTTTTCCAGTGCAGTCACTGGAAAAATCAAAATCTAGAAAAAGTTATTTTTTCTTAAAATAAGTGCATTTTTTAACTTAGATTGAGGAGGTAAAGAGACATTTTGCCAATAGACCAAGACAATTTACACTTAAAATAAGAAAACACAATTGCATTATCTTATTTTAAGAGTAAAAATCCTCATTCCATTGGCAAACTATCTCATTTACCTACTCTAATTAAGGAAGTAAATACACTTAATTTATTTCTAGATCATTTTTCCAGTGCATTGAAGCTCCTGTGGTTGCAGCAGCTTTCAAACGTGCAAAGGGTTTGCTCCTACACATGGAGGGCAGTTGTGATAAAGAAAATAGGTGAGAGGGAAACCACATCAAAGCAAAGAGTAGCTGTTCTTCACTGACAAGCAGAGGATGCTTATAGAACGCTGACATTTTTAAGCAAAGTGTTTAAAGAGGCACCCAGTAATCAGCAAACAGATCCACTCATTATAGTTGCACGCAGCAGGCAGGAGGGGTTGCATTCACACAAACGGCTGCAGTTTGGTATATTTTGGATCTCAATCATCTTTCATTGCACTTCTGACTCAGAAGTTTTCCACTTATTTGAAAGGTTTTTACTTGTGAAGAGGAAACGAATGTGTCAAGCATGTCCGTCACATTCTGTGTTGTGTTTTCTAGGACACTCCTACTGTCTCCATCCCATCCACCATGAAAACAAAAATGAAGGTTGAGAACAAAGTGTCCGTCACCTTTTTTAAGAACAACTCTCTGTTCCAGGTAGGCCGCCGTCTTTCCCTCCATCTCTGAGCGTCTCATCGGCCCTCGGTTGTCGTTTCTTTCTCTGCTGCATGCTTTACGCTTAGCTCTGTGTGTGAAGTGGTTATTGTTGGATGCTAAACGTGTGTTTGTGTGTGAAATCGAGGTTGGCTACGAGGAGGTTCAGCTTCTCAATGATGTGGTAGAAATCACAGTGGAGAATGAGATCATCGCTAATCTGACTGAGCCCATAAGCATCGACTTTCACCATAACCTCCTACCTGTAAGTATTTTTAACAATAAAATATCCGTTCAAATTTAGCCTTTTTGCAATTGTGCATTGAAATGTTGTAAAAGTTTAAATTTAAATCAGGTTTTATGCTTCATCGCTTCATTAATTCAAACTAGGAGGGCTGCAACTACTTGATTATTTTAAAAATCGATGAATCGGCCCGATTATTTTTTACGATTAATCGATGAATCGGACAAAAATATTTTTTATATTAACCTCTTTATTCCAAAATAAACATTTTAGACGGAACAAACAAGCACACAAGTACAGGTTGCTCATTAACTGTCCTGGTGCAATATGAGAAAATAAATGTTTGTGTTAAAACTACGCGCGCAAACTTACATGAGAAATGTAGCTGTACATCCACAAAATATAGGCTACTTTGTTTCATAAAGCAAAAAAAGACATTTTTGTTTTTAAAGGAGTTCAAAACAATAGGCCCCCCATTTCAACAAATGAGTTTTTTAGACTAGAAGAGTTCTGCCTTTTAAGACAGGAAAGTATAGCAGTTAAAGTTGCTGCTTGAGAAAAATACTGAACCATAGAGATAAAAATAGCCCTGTGGTTCAAATTATAAATTGTATTTGGAATAAAAATGAGAGAACTAGGGGTGCTAAAAACACATCCTCCAAAGACAGATATTTACATGGGAATGTGGCAGATAATTAATTGACATATTACTGATCTTGCTGGATTTTATTCTGCTTTACTTCCATAAATTGCAGGATCTTCTTTACTTTTATCTTTGCCAGAAGATTTAAACTTTAAAAGCCTTGCCCTCATAATTTGCAAATTAATTTATTTATAAAAAACTATAAACGCTGCTTAAGCTAATTCAAATTAAATTAAAAGTAAAATAAGTAGCCAACCTTATCACTGTCTGTAACCTGCTAACACGGTAAGGAAAGCATCAGATGAGCTACCTGAAGAAACTAACGTTACGTTTCCCCACTTTAAAACCAAACAAACATGATGGTGCTTCCGTTGCCATGTTCATTTGTTTTGACAAAAGTTGCATATTCACGACTTTTTTCACCTTACAAAGCGCAAGCTATTTTAATTATTGTGATCAATTTGCGGCGTCAATCCCGTTGCATGCTGCCATTTGCAGTCTGGACGCTGAGGAGATAAACATCCTGCTGCTCTGACTGCAGCGCTGAGGAAGACTCCTGCGGAGAACGGGGTTTGGGATGGGGAGGCCCCGGCGCAGAGTAGGAGCGATACATGCTTTCATCTAAGAGTCTCCAGAAGCTTTTGCCAGTGACACCGTAAAAAAGAGTATGCGTTACAGATTTGTAAGCTAGTAAACTTTTTGGAAAAATTGTAAGCTGGAGGGGTCTGAAAAGTGGCTGGAGTTTGCAACACCGCACCTGCGGCGCTGGCTTCATCTGCCGTATTTTTTCTTCCCCGTTTCAGTCAAGTGGCAGTGATGGCGGCGGGCGGCGGATGAAGCATTAATCGCGCGAAACAACTAATCAATGATGAAATTAGATTTATGGCAGCTTTTAAAAGTCGATTTTTATCGATTTTATTGATTCATTGTTGCAGCCCTAATTCAAACTGGTGATTTTAGTTCCACTCATCTTTAGTGACCAATCTAATATATCCTTATTTTTACTATGAAAACTGAATGTTAGAATTATGCATTAAAGCTGCAGAAAACAGACAGAATACTTCACATACATGAATACATTTGACTATGATTTACAGTAGGAACTAGAGAAGCACTGATCTGCTTTTGAAATATTTAGAGGAAAATACTAGAAATCTAAGTTTATGATTAAAAATGTCTGATTTTTGCAGAAAATGTTTACAACTTTACAGACTAAAAGCCACCACAGTTCTACAATAGAAATCGTTGATCACACCAACATTTAACCGCTAGAGAGTAACGATACCAATATTTTGCTAAATTGTTGAACTAATAAATTTATATCTATATATCCTTGTAAATATGTTTTGGTGTAGAAGTGAAAATTGAGCCGTTGCACAACATGAACAAATGAGATGTGATCTATAGATAGATAGATAGAATAGATAGATAGATGGAGTAGAGTTTATGAATGGGTTATATGTATGTATGTATATATATATATATATATATATATATATATATATATATATATATATATATATATATATATATATATATATATATATATATATATATATAGATGTATTTGTATATACCGTAAATTCTCTAATATAGGCCGGGGCCTTTATTTCACTCAAGTGCATCGCGGTCCAGGCCTTTATTGGATAGAGGCCAGTATTAGAGACAGGCCTCTATTGCTATTTGAGGAGCAAAACAGACTACCAGTGGAATGAATAAAATGAGATTTTGTGTCTATTTGAACCTATAAAACACTAGGTTCATTTATTGAAAAAGTACAGTTACCATGTCTCGCTTGGTTTGAGTAAAAAATATATAAAATCCTCAATTCTGTTTAATTCTCCTCCTCAGTTTCCTCCTCCTCTTCATCTCTCCTTTATTCTCCTCATCACTCGCTGCTCCTCCTGTTCTGCTGCTGTGTCTGTTCTCTTCCTCGGCGCAGGCAGGCGGGCAGTCTCGGCCTGCTGTAGCTCAGCTGTGCTGCGAGAGGGCTGTGGTACTTGTATGTTACTTACTACCACAAGTATAATGTTGAGGTATGCCCAGAAAAAAACGTTTATAGCCCCGGTCTGTATTAGAGACCGGCCATTATTTACCTCCTCCTGACAGCGAGACCGGCCATTATTAGAGACCGGCCGCTATTGGAATACAGAGCCAATATTAGAGAATTTACGGTATGTGTGTATATATATATATATATTAGGGATGGAGCGGTTTTGAAAACCGTCCCAAACCGTTCGGTTCGACTGTCTCGGTTAGGTTCACGCGTGTGTTATGCGTTCAGTTCATCGCGCTGCTCCTTTTTTCTCATAGGGCAAAGCGTTTACACTCCAGAGCAGAAGGTGGCGGTACTGCGACCAAAGCCAACGCAGCCAGTAGTAAACAAGAAGAAGAAGAAGTGAAGCAGCGTAGCCGGGTGTAGCAGAAAATAATCAGTAGTTGTGGAGAATTGTGTGGGTATGGCGAAAGTGGGAAAGAACAGGAGTTGGAAAGGCGCCAGCAGCACTTTATAGGTCTGCTGCTTCGTATGGGACCGCTTTGCATTTAGAGTGACCTACGATGATGGCGGGAAGAAAGTGGTGGATAAAGTGCAACAGTGTGCAAGCATTGTGCAACACGTTTTGTTTATGCTAACAGGAACATGACCAACATGTCATGCTAACGAAATCCAGCTGCGCTCCAGACTGCCTGCTCAAAGCAAAGCCTGGCTAGCCCTCTCCGCTGTGGCTCTCCTCTGAGTTCCTGGAGATCGTGAGAGGCATCTTGTGAATGATTAAATTCAAAGCAGCAAAACATACAGAAATGATCCAGGGTTTCCGCGGATCATTTAAAATAATTACAATCCATTATTTTTTGGGGGTTTTCATTAATTTCATACATTTTTATGGGATTTCAGTGTAACAATCAACAGACCGTGAATCGAACCGAACCGTAGATTTTGTGAACCGTTCCACCCTAATATATATATATATGTATATGTGTATATACATATATATATATATATATATA
>JAGKQL010000005.1:852919-892131 GCA_018398635.1 Cyprinodon brontotheroides | reverse complement strand
AGTAGAAAATGAAGGCTAATCATGTTTTGGGTGTACTATTCCTTTAACTGTGACTGTGACTAAACCTATGTGCACACTTTCTACAAAGTGCTTTGCAAATCGCACAACTGCGTCTTGGTTTGTCATGCAAAATATCTTTTGAAATACAATGAACGTTGAGCTTTATGTACCAAAAAACCGTTGCACTCTTGCATTGAAATAAAACGCTTTTCTTAGACACAAAAACATTATTTACCACAAGCACTGCAAAAAAGCTCAGATGATTACAGCTGCAGATAAATTCCTCTGCAGTTTTGGTGGTTTCACAGCCTTCGGTGCACCACCCGCCTGAAAGAAAAAAAAAAAACATGTTTATGCTTTTGTTGAAGGGCAGGAGTTTGGTTTCTTTTACACAATGCACCTGTTTTATCTGCATCATTTGGCTCCTGCCAAAACACACAGCGTCCGTTCTCCTGAAACAAAGGAAGATGATGGATCATAAGGAAAGCGTTTATTGTTAGGCATTTTTTATTTATTTTTTATTTACCGTTTTATTGTGGCTGAAGATTAGCTTGACCGGCTCAGGAAGGTTGCTGACTGGCTGGGTTCCAGCCTTTAAAAACAGGACCATCCCGTTTAAAACAGTTTCCTGGCTGCTGACGAGCTGCTGGGGAATCCTGCTCCTTCCTTTTCCCGCTGGTTTTTGCTGTAACAAGGTGACATGATGAATCGTCTCATAAAACCAGCAAGAAGAAGACGAATAGTAAAAAGGTCTCTGCCTTGCATCAAGTTTTAAGGATTCTTTTATTGTCCCACCATTTTACATTTGCAGTCTGATTCGATTAATCAATTTCCTGACCGAAAGATTAGATTATTTTTCATACTGACGAATACACCGTGATACAATTTGTTTTGATTAATTTATTAATTTTTTTTTTTTAACCTTACATTATTAGAGAAACAACAGCATATAACAGAAGTAGCAAAGTTGTACTCCACCAAGGCCTATGAAAAGCTCATACACTGAAAATAATAATGCCTCTGAAAGGCCTTCCATCAAAAAATACGATATAAATGCACTAGCAGATTAAAGGAAAATTCCGGTTTTAGCCCATTTTCTGTAGTGTCCAGATGAAATCGAATGATCGACACCAAAGTTTGACAATTGCTCCTGTCTCTTCTTCTGCTTTTGGCTCATGCAGAATCCCCCCTGGCTGCTTTAGAATGGCTTGTATAGAGCATGTCCGATAATGTCCTTAAAACAACCTTAAACGTGCTTTTTAAATATGCTACCACCGGGTCATCAGCGCTGTGTTCAACATCGTTCCAAAAAAGTTTCGTGAAGAAAAACACGTTCCTCTAGTGTTTTATTTAGATTTTGTAAATCCCATTGAGTTCTGTTAATAGAAGGTCACATATCCCCTGCCAATCGAAACGGAAATAGGGCCCACATAATAGTTGCGAGTCTTTTCGCTTCACCTCTGTGTACCCGGACCGCCGAGGTGCTTAACGTCTCTGTTAAAACACTTTAAAAAACTCTGAAATGAATACGAATAGGTGGATTCTGAGGTGGACATATCTATTGACTTTGAGTTTGATTGTGCAGAGTACACAGTTTTGAGCCGAAATAGACTGACAAGGAGCATGTAGAGACATTGTCGCCAACTATTGGTCTGGGGTGTACGCCTGATTCAACGAAGCCGAAGTATATGAGCGTTGTGATCCAACAGAAAAATAATGGTTCTGGGATTTACAAAATGCTAAATAAACAAGACAGGAACGTTTTTCTTCACGAAACTTTTTTAACGTCATTGAACAGCGTTGACGACCCGGTGAGTAGCATATTTTTAAAAAGAACGTTTAAGGTTGTTTTAAGCGACATTATCGGAATATGCTCTATGCTAGCCATTCTGAAGCAGCCAGGGGATTCTGCATGAGCCAAAAAGCAGAGATAGGACCATTGTCAAAATTTTGGTGTCTATCATTCGATTTCATCCTGACACTACAGAAATGGGCTAAAAGTGTTAAACCGAATTTTTCCTTTAAGTAACAATAACAGCCCAATAACAAGACACTCAACACTCAACAAAATCAGTTCAATGGTAGCAAAATACAGGCCTGCACTTCCTTCATTATGAAATGAAATACTCCACAAAACTCATAGTGATTGTGTGCGTGAAGCACATGATGTGGGGTGACATCCCGGCCTCTTCCCTCTTCATATTAGATGCATTATCCGCAGTGTTGGGCACGTTACTTTGAAGAAGTAATTAGCTATAGTTACTAGTTACTCTCCCAAAAAGTAACTGAGTTAGTAACTGAGTTACTTGACTTTTTACTGTCAAAAAAAAAAGAAAAATTTGGAAAGGCATTTCCAGGGAAGGCTAAATCTGCAGCCCACCACCAAGCTGGGAGGGAGAGGAAAAAGTGTGATTGCAGGATAAATGAGAGGAATGCAAAGATAGATTTAAGAAGTGGATTCCATTTCCAAACTACTGCTGCTAGTTTGGTTGCACAGATGGAAAACCGTCCACAGATCAAACAGGTAGCGCTTAGATGCAGTTATCTGAACTTTCTTCCATTTTTTACCCAAATCCTAAAAATATTAATCAGACCAAGGAACGATGGTGACGGAGGATGTGGGATTTTGTGGCTTGGTTCCTCATGACTCAATAAACTCCTCCCAACAGAAACACGTCCACCGTAAAAAGATTTCTTTATTGTGTTTCTATAATTTCATCATTGCAAGAAAACTTAAACCGCGCGGTGAAGGTGGTGAAGCGGTGTGAGCGTTCACTGTTCCTCCGTCACCTTCAGGCTACCATGTGACATTTGCTTCAGGATAATAATTTAATCGTGAATGTTTATCATATATTTAAGCCCATATAGCCCTTTTCTATAGTGGTATAAACACTTAGAGCCCGTGTTGCTATACGAGGCTGATATAAGGATTTTACATTTTTGGCTGCTCCAGACAGATTTTTTTGGTCCACATGGCTCTTGAGCAGTTTCTGCTGTCGCACCCCGGCCTAAAGCGCCAGGTAGAGGGAAAATAGGCTTAGCTACCACCTCAGTGCGGAGTCAGAATTACAGCCAGGAGGAAACGGAGCAAAATTTAGACCGGAGGAGAACACCGTGCAAAGTACCCGGCATGCAGTTTAATAAACTTGGAATTTCAGTAGCTTGGTCTTTATTACACTTGTTTTTCAATGGTTTTCTTAGTAAGACTCTAGCTGCTGGCATTGAGTTTAATTTGAGTTTTAAGAAAATTCAATCTTCGTCATCCAAATTCAGATAATAACACTAATTCTGAGCAGCTTAATTCTGTGAAATAGCATACAGAGTAGCTACCGAGTCGCTTTAACATTTAGACTGTGAGTGGGGCTCTTTTACTGGAGCCAAGACATTAACTGGCTAACCTCTGAGCCAAGAACTGACCTCATCTCTTTATTGGGTATGAGGCTCCAGCTAATCAACTGTTGCTGCACCAAACCTGATAGCGCCTGTCATTGGTATGGTTTAGCTTTACACTTTGAACCCGCCCCCAGTGGACTCATTCACTGTTTGCAGAACAAAGTAAACTACACTACATTTAAACTACTGTACATCATACATATGCTTATTATAATAGAAGCTCTGCCTTAAAGGGGAACGCCGTTTTTTTTACATTTGGCCCTTGATTTTACGTTATTACATCGTGTTCTATAAGTTTTGTGTGATTTGAAGTCGTTTGAAGATATCTATATCCAAGTAACATCTTCCTATGGGCAACGATCAGGACACAAACTGAATTGTTCATACCTATGGTACGCCAGTTCATAACGTGAGGGCTTCATTACTGTAATAAGGACTTTAAAATTATATTTTTATCTTTTGAAAACGAAGCAGCGCGTGTATGACTAAGCTAAGAAAAACAGACTAGTTTTAAGCCTTTAAATAAACCGGTATCAAGTACATTTGCCTTGTTTTTAAGCCTGTTGTATTCTTGTTTTGAGCAATAATTGGTTAGAGGTTAATTAATTCTAAGCAATAATGACTAATAAATGAGAATACATTGCTTAAAATAAGAGAAAAAATAGATTTTTATACTTGATTTAAGTTTTTTTGAAAGCTTACTACTTGGATATTATGTTCTTGTTTTAAGAAAAATAGATCAAGTCTCATTTGCTTGCTGCATTGTCAGATTATTTTGCTAAAAATAAGCAATAATTCTCTTAAGGCACTTTGATTCTGCTATCTATCTATTTCTACAGTGTATCCATGGTGATGAAAAAGAAGCCGCAGCTTTTTCCCCAGTCTGCATTTTCTTTCCCCACTGACAGTTGGATCGATGCATCGATACAAAACGATTATTATTTACACCTCTTCATGTTTGGTTTAAGGAATCTGGACTCATGGTTCAATAAGCTTAATATTATAGAAAGAAAGAGAAATAGATGGAATTAAGCGTGGCTCAAGGGTCTGAGGGAAGCTGCTACCTACAGTACCGCCTGCAGCCTTTACCCCCCTCTGCAGAGCAGTGGCGAGCTACCGTGCAACACTTGATATCACAGATCACTTTGTAAGAACATAGTTTATAGAAGTGCATAAAGGTTACTGCATTTGTTGGCTCACAGGATCCCACCTGAAAAAGAGTGCTGTTGATCACAGAAGCGACCAGCTGGACAGTTTCCCCAGAATCTGCTCCTCTGCTTCTCTGAAGAGCTGAGGGCGGGACTTGGATCCTGTGACTGCTTGTAAGTCTGGTTTCAGCCTTAAAACCAGAATCACACACAACAGCACGCATTTTACACAGAGTGATGGTCAGTTATATTTAAGAATATGTCCTGTGAAGTTATTTATGTTCTAAAAACAATTCTGAACATCCCATCAGGCATTACACAAACAATATTTCACATTCTAATTTCTATTTATTCTAATGATTGTTGTTTACTGTAGATCTAATGGACACAATGTTCAGTTTCTCAGGAAATGTCAAAATTACAAATGTGGTAAGCTTCAATCATGAGGTTGACTACTAATGGGAGTTTGAACAGCCACCTGCAAGATGGATAATTAGCCATAAAAGGCTGTTGAATAAGTTTGCTGCTAAGAGAGCAGTTTTTTTTTTTGCATATCAAGGGAAGGTTTTAGGGAAAGAGATTCACAAGACTTGATGCACAGTTAGAAGCCTTTAATACGGAAATGATCACACCTTTCTGTGTTAAATGTTGGGATCTGGAGATTCTCCACCTTCTCCAGCAGAGTGCGCTGTAGGATCCTCCTGGGCTGGAGTCCTCCAGCACAGCTGACGCTCATCAGCTCATCAGGAGACCTGCCTTCATAAGCAGCTGCCAGACCTTGCTTCGACGCCGCAGTGTTAGCCAAGTTTGGTTAGCGAACCTGAGCCTCTGAATTAACTAATAGTTATCTTCCTAGAGAAACCTTATTCTAATTGCCTCTGTCTTCTCGCTCCTAGGAAACCAGTCTCTCGAGAGAAGCTCTGGATGAGCTTAACCCAGAATCTGCTGCCTCGGCTGCCTGCCCTAGAGAGCCAAACCTGAAGACTACATTCTGGAATCCACCTGCTGCTCTTGGGAAAGAGCTAATCACTCTCAACCAAGGTCTGTTCACTGGAAGTCAGAAGTAAGACGCTGCTGCTGCTGCTAAGCACTCTTCTGCTGAACCAACAGTCTCTGGATCCAACCGGTTCCCTCTCTCAAAGAAAAACCTGGACCTCTTCAAGGTATCCACTGAAATATCTGAAAACCCATTTAACTTATCTGCATACCCAGCTAACCAACTATCCGTCTCTGCAGACGCCAGAGAATCCTGCCCGGACCAGAACCTGAATCTTGTCTTGTTTGTGTGAAACTTTAATTCTGTTAACCTTTTACCAAGTCTCAGTGGTGTTCTGCATGTGGGTTTATCTCTAAACCGATCATGACATTAAAGACAGCACCAGAAGCACTGGCATACTTGGTATGAGGAGAAGAATGGACCGTGTCATACACTGGAAAAACAATCTAGAAATAAGTAGAAATTTCTTAAATTAAGTGTATTAACCCTTATTTTGAGTAGGTAAGTAAATGAAATGATTTGCCATTGGAATGAGTACTGTTGCTTTTAAAATAAGATATTTAGATAAAAATGCACTTAATAATAAGGGCAACTGCTCTAAATATATTTCTTATTTTAAATGTAAATTGTCTTGTTCCATTGGCAAAAATGTCTCTTTTACCCCCAGCAATTCAAGAATGCATGCACTTATTTTTAAAGAAAAAAAAAAAAATTACTTATGTACAGATTTTGATTTTTTCCTTGTGCGTGTGATGGGCTGCCATTGTGTGGGGAAAAATCACCCGGGAGCAATCAGGGGTTAAGTGGTCTTGCTCAGGGACCCATAGTGGGAGGCTGTGAGGTTTTGAAACTTGGTGGTACTTCTTGCAACCTTCTCATGTGTGCTCTAACCACTAGGTCGTAACACTCCCCTTTTCAACAGAAAGTATTTCACACTGCAAAAAATTATTCTCAAAGTGAAAGTATGATAAAACCAGAGGTACCCCTTCTTTAATTTCGACAGGTAAATAAGATGATTTTCCTATAGAATTAGTAGTTAATTTTGCCTAAAATAAGGGTGGTATCTAGATAAAAAAAAAACGTGATGCCCTGGAAATAAGACAATGCAATTGTTTCTTTTTTTCTCTTTATTCGTATGTAAATTGTCTTGTTCCATTGGCAAAAGTTACCTCCTCTTACCTCCTCAATTCAAGAAATGCACTTATTTTAAGAAGATTAAATTAGATTTCATTTTTTTGCAGTGTTTGGATATATAAAAATTCTTACTTTCATAATTTGGAGACATAGAGTTCACTTTGGGCCCCAACAGCAGCAGATGACATGTCACCCTGACTCATTGCATTCCTGGTTATTACTCAAGGTGTCACCACATCTGCTGAGGTTCATCCATTTAGAGTTCATGATCACACTGGAAAAAATCGAAATCTAGAGCGGTAATTTTTTTCCTAAAATAAGTGCATTTGTTCTTGGATTGAGGAGTTAAAAGAGACACTTTGCCAATGGAACAAGAAAATTTACACTTAAAATAAGTAAACACAATTGCATTGTGTTATTTCGAGTGGATTTTATCAAATTATCTTATTTTAAGAGTAAAAAAACTCCTTCCATTGGCAAACTACCTAATTTACCTGCTCAAATTAATGGCAAATAGACTCAAATTAAGAAATTTTTACTTATTTCTAGATCGTTTTTCCAGTGCAACGCAGCCATCTACCAGGACATTTCAGAGCACTTGATGCTTCTTTCTGCAGACAGGTTCTATGGAGATGCTGGTTAGATTTCCCCAGTTTATACAGCACCAGAACACACTGTTAAATGTTAAATTAATACATTTAAAGGCTGGTTTAATGACCAAGGTATTACTGTGCTGTATTGGCCAGCAAAGCTGTCCGGACCTGAACGATATAGAGCAAGCATCCCCAACCTCAGTCCTCGAGGCCCGCTGTACTGCAGGTTTTAGAGGTTTCTTTGCTCCAGCACAGCTGATTTGCAATTCGAAAGCCGATTAACTGGCTTTAACTGGCTTTATTTCTTTTGCTTTGGAATTCTCAAAAGTACCTTTTTGTCTTGAATTGGAGGAGATAAGTAAAGACACCTGCCAATGGAATGTAGTTATTGACTTTACATTTAAATACAACAAAATAAGAAAAAAAAAAAAAAAAAAATTGTCTTATTTCAAGTGGTAATATTATCTAATTGTCTTATTTAGGAGTAGAAATACTCATTCCATTGAAAAATCGCCTTATTTACCTACTCTTAAATGAAGGGTAAATACACTTATTTTAAGAAATGTTGTACTTATTTCTCATGGTTTTGGCAGTGCAGCTGTGCTAAAAGCTGGGAAACCTCTGGAACCTGTGCAGGGACAGGGGCCCAGGACCGAAGTTTGGGGATGCCTGATATAGAGCACCTTTGTAAATGAGAGACATTGGACCCAGAAATACACCGAGTCCAAAGTAACAAGAGCTTCCTCAACATCCCAGCAGAACCACAGGCTGATCGCCTCCATTTCCAGCTGGATTACAGCAGAAGCTTAGAGGATGAAAGTTCTATAAGGTACGATCAAAACCTTTAAGTCATATCTTTATTTATTGTTTGTTTTTATTTTTTCTGAGAAACTGAATTCTGGGTTTTATTAGCGCCCATCAAAAATTATCTGAAATAAATGTCCAAAACTGAAAAAACCCAGATATTTTTCATGTGTTTGAGGATCTCACCAAACATTTTTATCTATGATCACATTAACCTTACCTCCAGTGAAGGGTCCACCTCCATCCGATAGAAGGCAGATAGCCGACCTCTGCTCGTGCAACTCACAATTCTATCCTCATAACACCTACAGGGAAACGTTTCAAATATTTCATTCAAATAGGTATAAAAAGGGTTGAAACAGTAACTGCATGCATGAGCTTTCATAAATATGACCCGTCAACAGTAACCTAAACACGGGTAAGAATACAAAGTGATAAAATAAAGATGGAAATACAGAAAATTAGAAAACATGAGTTATTGCTGCTTAGATCACGTATATAAACAGGGATTAATTACTGCAAAAAAAATGATAATAGGAAGCTTTTAGAGAGTAAGAATAAAAGCATAAAATAAAATCTATCAGCATGTCATCGGCGGCATAATTTACCTGCTCCAATTGAAATGTTGTTCCAGACAGTTAGAGAGAACATTTTCACAAAGCTCTTTAAAACAGAAAGATAATAGGAAGAAGTCAGAAGTTTACAAATGAAACAAAAATCACAGCCGAAAAAACTGATTTATCATCACTTTAAGTATTTAAAATTTTACTCATTTACCCCAAAATAAAATAATTTCCTAAATGAGAAGAACATAGTCTACAGATGTTAGCTGCGGGTTTTACGACCATCATCATCTTAGAAAAACTAATTGCAAAAATTGTTGGAAAAATATAGGATACAGTTTTTCAATAAACATTTACTCCATGAAACATCCTGTTCCTGCTCTTTCTTCTTCTATTGTTAGGTTTGGAATAAGAGAATTATGAAGCTTTAAAAATAGAGAATTTTTTTTTTTTTTACAAATGAGACTTTTCACTGGAAAAAATCAAAATCTAGATAAGTAATTTTTCTTTTTTTAAAAATAAGTGCATTTTTGTTCTTGGAT
Source organism: Cyprinodon brontotheroides (assembly GCA_018398635.1). NCBI lineage: Eukaryota > Metazoa > Chordata > Actinopteri > Cyprinodontiformes > Cyprinodontidae > Cyprinodon > Cyprinodon brontotheroides. Next base: position 882,957 of record JAGKQL010000005.1, on the reverse strand, counting down.
TGAGGGAGTGTGTTAGGTAGGTAAACATTTTGCCAATGGAACCAAACATGTTCTTACACTAAAAATGTAAAGAAAACACAATTGGGATTTTTGTCTTTATTTCAAGTGCATTTTTTATCTAATTATCTTTTTATTTTTTAGAGTAAATGCACAATCAATCCATTGGCAGATCAGGTGGATTTACATACTCAAATTAAGCTGTAAATAGATCACCCTTAATCTTAAGAAATATTGACCTATTTCTAAGATTGTTTTTTGTAGTTAGTACAGCACTGAAAAAGATACAGCTTTTCAATAAACATTTACTTTTATGGAAAACATTTTGTTCTTGCTTCTTTCTTCTTAAATTGTTGGGTTTTGGAAATTATTTCTATATACCCCCTAATTTTATTAGTTAAGGTTAAATGAGATAGATTTTGCCCAATATAATGAATATTTTTACTACTTTAAAAATACAGATAATTAAATAATATGCACTCTGGAAGATGTAAAGACACGTAATACAATTGTGCTTCTTCTTTTCTTTTTAGGGTGTAAATGGAGTCTTGCTCCACTGTGCAAATGTCTCTTGTACACTGCAAAAGCGATCTAGAAATAAGTAAAATGTCCTTAATTAGAAGTGTATTCACCCTTATAATTTGAGTTGAGGTGTAAATGAGATAAGTTTTGCCAGTGGAATGAGTATTTTCCACTCTTAAAATAAGATAATTAGATAATATGCACCCTTGAAATAAGACAAATCAATTGTGTTTTTCTTATTTTAAGTGTAAATTGTCTCAGTTCCATTGGCGTAAAATGTCTCTTTTACCTCCTCAATTCAAGAACAAATGCACTTATTTAAGAAAAAAATGACCCTTATTGGAGTTTTTTCCTACAGAGGGTGTTTATATAATTTGAAGAAAAAATATTCCGAGGAAAAAACAGCAAAAACTATTTAGAAATCTACATTTTTATGAAAGGTATCTATGGTTAAAAACACAAATTTATTTTTATCATTCTGACTAAAAACACTAACAAGGTTTAAAGAGCTACTTGTGGCTCTGGAAATACAGGTTTCTGATCCCTTGTCTGAAATAATCTCCTATTGAAATGTTGTTGCAGACAGTTAGAGAGAACATTTTCACAAAGCTCTTTAAAACAGAAAGAAAATAGGAAGAAGTCAGAAGATTACAAATGAAACAAAAATCACAGCTGAATAAGTTGATTTATGAAAAAAAAAAGAATTTCCCAAATGAGAAGAACATAGTCTACAGAAGTTAGTTGCGGGTTTTACGACCATCATCATCTTAGAAAAACTAATTGCATAGATTGTTGGAAAAATATAGGATACAGTTTTTCAATGAACATTTACTCCATGAAACATTTGTTCTGCTCTTTCTTCTTCTATTGTTAGGTTTGGAATAAGAGAATTAAGCTTTTAAAATAGAGAATTTTTTTTAAAATGAGACTTTTTTCACTGGAAAAATCAAAATCTAGATAAGTAATTTTTCTTAAAATAAGTGCATTTGTTCTTGAGATTTGAGGAGATAAAAGACATTTTGCCAATGAAACAAAACACCTTTACATCTGTAAATGCCGAAAGAAATCATTCAGTTGAGCTTTGTCTTATTTCAAGTACATATTATCTAATTATCTTATTTCCTTAAGGTAAAATATACTTTCCATTGGAAGATCATGTGATTTACTACTCAAATTAAGGCTAAACACATTTAATTTAAGAAATATTGAACTATTTCTAGATTGTTTTGTTGTCTACGCTGGCACTGGAAAAAAATGGAGAAATAAGTAAAATTTCTTAAATTAATTGTATTTACCCTTAATTTTAGTAGGTAAATGAGATAGTTTGCCAAAAGAATGAATATTTTTACTCTTAAAATAAGATAATTTAAATAATATGCACTTGAAATAAGACAATACAAATTTGTGTTTTTTCCTTCTTTTAAGTGTAACCCTACTTCTTTGCTCCAGTGGCAAATGTCTCTTGTACACTGCAAAAAGCGATCTAGAAATTAGTAAAAATGTCCCTAAATTAAGTGTATTCACTCTTAATTTGAGCAGGTAAATGAGATAGTTTGCCTCTTATAATGGAATGAGTAATTTTACTCTTAAAATAAGATACAGATATTATTATGTATACACTTGAAATAAGACAATGCAATTGTGTTTTTCTTATTTTAAGTGTAAATTTTCTGGTTCCATTGGCAGAATGTCTCTTTTACCTCCTCAATCAAAACAAATGCACTTATTTCAAGGAAAAAATGACTTATTTAGATTTAGATTTTTTCCAGAGGGTGTTGATAATTTGAAGAAAAATATTCCAGAAAAAAACAGCAAAAACTACTGAAATCTACATTTTTATGGTATCTATGGTTAAAAACAGTTATTTTGCCATCATTCTGGCTAAAGACACTAACAAGGTTTAAAGAGCTACTTGTGGCTCCGGAAATACAGGTTTCTGATCCCTTGTCTGAAATAATCTCCAATTGAAATGTTGTTCCAGACAGTTAGAGAGAACATTTTCACAAAGCTCTTTAAAACAGATAGAAAATAGGAAGAAGTCAGAAGATTACAAATAAAACAAAAATCACAGCTGAATAAACTGATTTATGAAAATAAAATAATTTCCCAAATGAGAAGAACATAGTCTACAGAAGTTAGCTGCGGGTTTTACGACCATCATCATCTTAGAAAAACTAAGTGCATAGATTGTTGGAAAAATATAGGATACAGTTTTTCAATAAACATTTACTCCATGAAACATTTGTTCTGCTCTTTCTTCTTCTATTGTTAGGTTTGGAATAAGAGAATAAAGCTTTTAAAATAGAGAATTTATTTATTTTATTTTTTTACAAATGAGACTTTTTCACTGGAAAAAATCTAAATCTAGATAAGTAATTTTTTTTCTTAAAATAAGTGTATTTGTTCTTGGATTGAGGAGGTAAAAGAGACATTTTGCCAATGAAACAAAACAATTTACACTTAAAATAAGAAAAACACAATTGATTTTTTATTTCAAGTGCATATTATCTAATTATCTTATTTTAAGAGTAAAAATACTCATTCCATTGGCAGATCATGTGATTTACATACTCAAATTAAGGCTAAATACACTTAATTTAAGAAATACTGACCTATTTCTAGATTGTTTTTGTAGTGTTGGCACTGAAAAAGATACAGTTTTTCAATAAACATTTACTCCATGAAACATTTGTTCTGCTCTTTCTTCTTAAATTGTTAGGTTTGGAATAAGAGAATTAAGCTGTTAAAATAGAGAAATTACAGTTTTTTTGTTTTTTTTTTTACTGCTGAGACTTTTTCGCACTGGAAAAAAATGGAGAAATAAGTAAAAAATTTCTTAAATAAAGTGTTTTTTCCCCCTAATTTTAGTAGGTAAATGAGATAGTTTGCCCAATGAATGAATATTTTTACTCTTAAAAATAAGATAAATAATATGCACTTGAAATAAGACAATGCAATTGTGTTTTCTTCTTTTAGGTGTAAATCGTCTTGCTCCACTGGCAAATGTCTCTTGTACACTGCAAAAACGATCTAGAAATTAGTAAAAATGTCCTAAATTAAGTGTATTCATTCTTAATTTGAGTAGGTAAATGAGATAGTTTGCCAATGGAATGGAATAAGTAATTTTACTCTTAAAAATAAGATAATTAAATAATATGCACTTGGGGAAATAAGACAAATGCAATTGTGTTTTCTTTATTTTAGAGTAAATAAGGGTAATATTGTCTTGTTCCATTGGCAGAACGTCTCTTTTACCTCCTCAATTCCAGAACAAATGCACTTATTTCAAGAAAAAAAATGACTTATTTAGATTTAGGATTTTTTTTCCAGTGGTTCAAGAGGGTGTTGATAATTTGATGAAAAATATTCCAGAAAAAAACAGCAAAAACTACTGAAATCTACATTTTTATGGTATCTATGGTTAAAAACAGTAATTTTGCCATCATTCTGACTAAAAACACTAACAAGGTTTAAAGAGCTACTTGAGGCTCCGGAAATACAGGTTTCTGATCCCTTGTCTGAAATAATCTCCTATTGAAATGTTGTTGCAGACAGTTAGAGAGAACATTTTCACAAAGCTCTTTAAAACAGAAAGAAAATAGGAAGAAGTCAGAAGATTACAAATGAAACAAAAATCACAGCTGAATAAGTTGATTTATGAAAAAAAAAAGAATTTCCCAAATGAGAAGAACATAGTCTACAGAAGTTAGTTGCGGGTTTTACGACCATCATCATCTTAGAAAAACTAATTGCATAGATTGTTGGAAAAATATAGGATAAGTTTTTCTAAGAACATTTTCTCCATGAAACATTTGTTCTGCTCTTTCTTCTTCTATTGTTAGGTTTGGAATAAGAGAATTAAGCTTTTAAAATAGAGAATGTTTTTAACAAATGAGACTTTTTCACTGGAAAAAATCAAAATCAGAGATTTAACAGTAGATTTTTTCTTAAAATAAGTACATTTAGAAAGTTCTTGGATTGAGGGAGATAAGAGTATATCATTTTTAAGCCAATGAAACAAATATCAATTATACACTTTAAAAAATAAGAAAACGCTAATTGATTTTGTCTTTATTTCAAGTACATATTATGCTAATTATCTTATTTTAAGAGTAAAAATACTCTCATTCCATTGGCAGATCATGTGATTTACATGCTTCAAATTAAGGCTAAATACACTTAATTTAAGAAATATTGACCTATTTCTAGATTGTTTTTGTAGTGTTGGCACTGAAAAAGATACAGTTTTTCAATAAACATTTACTCCATGAAACATTTGTTCTGCTCTTTCTTCTTAAATTGTTAGGTTTGGAATAAGAGAATTAAGCTTTTAAAATAGAGAAATTACAGTTTTTTGTTTTTTTTTTACTGATGAGACTTTTTCGCACTGGAAAAAAATGAAGAAATAAGTAAAAATGTCTTAAATTAAGTGTATTTACCCTTAATTTTTGTAGGTAAATGAGATAGTTTGCCAACTGAATGAGCATTTTTACTCTTAAAATAAGATGATTAAATAATATGCACTTGAAATAAGACAATACAATTGTGTTTTCTTCTTTTAGGTGTAAATCGTCTTGCTCCACTGGCAAATGTCTCTTGTACACTGCAAAAACGATCTAGAAATTAGTAAAAATGTCCTAAATTAAGTGTATTCACTCTTAATTTGAGTAGGTAAATTAGATAGTTTGCCAGTGGAATGAGTAATTTTACTCTTAAAATAAGATAATTAGATATTATACACTTGAAATAAGACAACTCAATTGTGTTTTCTTATTTTAAGTGTAAATTGTCTTGTTCAATTGGCAGAACGTCTCTTTTACCTCCTCAATCAAAACAAATGCACTTATTTCAACAAAAAAATGACTTATTTAGATTTTTTTTCAGAGGGTGTTTATAATTTGAAGAAAAATATACCAGATGCTTACAGCAAAAAACTACTGAAATCTACATTTTTTATGGTACATCTATGGTTAAAAACAGTTATTTTATTTTGCCATCATTCTGACAAAAAAACTAACAAGGTTTAAAGAGCTACTTGTGGCTCCGGAAATACAGGTTTCTGATCCCTTGTCTGAAATAATCTAGATAACGTTTAAATTGATGTTTAAGGTTAAAACCATAGAATACTCACCAGCTTTGGTTGCAGAGAAGCAGAATGTTAGGAGATAAAGAGTTATCCACTTCATATCTGATTCTGCCAAGTTAACAATAATTTGAGGCAGAAGAAAAGTGGTTGAAGATTCCTCGCAGGAGAGAGTAGAAGCTTTCACATCTGGATTGATTACATGTGCAGAGAGCAGGGACAGACAGCTTAGTACAGGAAATAACGTATAATAGATGTGGGCAGGTCCTTTGCTTTGCAGATGGAATATTATGTAACAGCCAAGGATTTAGGCACGAGCTTTGAGATTGATCAGCTTGTTTAAAAAAAATACACTGCAAAAATTATCCTAAAATGAGTAAAAATATCCTTAAAATAAGTTTATTTACCCTTAATTTGAGTGGGTAAAAGGGACAATCTGCCAATGAAATGAGTGTATTTAGCCTTAAAATAAGAAAATCAGATATTATGCGCTTGAAATAAGAGACTGCAGTTGTTTTTTCTTATTATAAATGTAAATTGTTTAATTCAATTGGCAAAGTATGTCGCTTACCTGTTCAATTCAAGAACAAATGCACTTAATTCAAGGAAGTTTTACTTATTTAGTTTTAAATACAGACACATAATGAGTAACTAAAGTTAAAAAAAGCTTAGTCTATTTCTAAACGAAAGCAGAAGTTTGGAAAACATCAGTCAGTTCAAGCTGGTTAAGAAATACTGACGTTAACGTGGGAAGATTTAATTAATTTACTCAGAATGAACTGGAAGGGAAAATCTGTATTTATAGAAAAATTACAGCTGAATGTTTATGACTACCTGCTGCAGACGGGCTAACGTTAGCCCTACCTGCTGCAGACGGGCTAACGAGGATGCTGCCTGCGGCATCCTCGGAGCTCCGCTGGTTGCCACGGTCCTCTTAACTTCGGATTTTTTTTTTTTTTTTTTATTACGCATTAAATCAGTAAATAGGCCATATAGTGACGCTTTAAGGTATAAAGTTCTCGCCTCAAATGATCTAAAAACGTACTTTATTGAACAACAGCAACAGAAAAGAGAAACTTTGAACTTATAATACTCTGAGCTCTGTGAGTGCTCCATTGAAAGGAGACGGAGGAGACTCATCCACGACCTCCGACACTAAACTCTCCTCCTCCTCTTGCATGTTTCCGCTGTCCATAGCGTTCCTTGACAGCGTCGTTTCTAAGTCACCTAATTTAGTGCTACTTGGTCCCAGTGCAACTTCCCATTGGGAACCTGCGTAGCACTCAGTTGCTAACTTTCAGTTAGCAAGATGCTTCTGAGAAACTGGCTAAAATCAAACTTGCTTGCGAACCTTCCGCTCCAACAATCCCGCCCTCTTTATAAACGACCAATACACATTCACTTTTATTCACTTTCGTGTAAAGAGTCGGGCACCACCTTTCGGTAGAATTAGGAACGCTGCAACATTTTTTGAACAGCTTTTTCCCTACGACTTTAAATACATTACTAACTTTTGTTTTATTCTGATACTTCTTTACATCTTATTCTCATCACAGAAACATTGAATCAACAGCTGTTGCATTGAGTAGAGTTTTTAGATCAGTTGAATCCCCAGTCCAAAAACCTTTTAAAGCACATATTTAGTATGAACGCAAAGTTCATATCCCAACAAGTGGAATTAGAGAACACAATGCTAAATAAGAAGAATAAACAAAGCTTTGGAAGGAGAGGAAATAAACTATTTATATCCGTTTTTGAGGGTTAGAGCAAATGTTCAAAGATACACAACAGGTATTTATTTATTTATTTATTAGCTGATAGATAGTTAAACATATTTTACATCATTCTTCAAAGTCCTTCATTGTTTCTTTGTGATTTTTAAATAATATCAAACTAAAGAAAAGAGAAGCAGAGCTAGACCTCTCTTAAGGAGACGGCTTTTTTATGTCACTTTAATACATACAGAAAATATAGTTTAAATGTTCTTATGAAGATTAAACTCATAGCAGGCTTTCTACCATTTTTTTTCCATTTTCATATTTATCAGTTTCTTCCTTTATAACTTGAGTTTAGTTGCACATGCAGATAAATGCACTTATGCAATTGGTCTAGATCAGTGAGGTTTAGGAATGGGGTTTGAAACACAGTTTTCATTAATCCATTAACTCAGCATGATAAAGGTTGGATAACAGGATAGATGGAAATATGAAATCTGAGCTTAAGCATCAGCTACTTTAAAAGTGATGATAATGTGGGATCAGATAAGCAATAATATGATTAGCAGACTGTCAGAGCTGTGAAAATGAGATTTTAATGGTGATGCCGATAAGTGAGTAAATATGTTGGTGACAAAATGTGTGATGGATCAGAAGAAAAAAACAAAAAACCACATGAAAGATAAAGAGTAAAGTCTTTTAACGACACACCCTGAATGATATATACCCGACTGAATGATATAATGCTTCAAAATCTTTTCTGATCAACTTTAAAAACGCATATTACAAAAAAACTGACATTAATGCAGTTTGTTTAAAACTGTTTTAAATCAGGGACAGAACAGTCACTGTTTGCATGAGTAAAACACATCCATTGGTCATTTATTCTCCATAGCAAATGTCTATTTTTGTTGTTTTTTTATTTCTAAATAGTGAGAGAGACATTAGTTATTTTTTTTCAATTCATTGAGGTGATTCCACTTAATTTTTGGTTCCTTTACTGTAAAAATAACCATTAAAGCTACAGTGTGTAATAATTCACAGGGATATAAAGGTCAGAGAATTTAATATATTATACATAACTATGTTATTTATCATCACCTATGAGCTCAGCCTTTTAACCATAATATTTGCGTTGCCTTAGAATTCGTTATTTATAATTACATAGGGCTTAGGGTCTAGCAGCCATGGAGGCTGACATCTTTAGCTTCTCGACAGCGCCGAGAAGGCAACAAACTACTTGCGCGAGATCTCGGCATGGCCTTTCGACAGTAACTACGGCAAGGAGAGAGATGAACTGGGAGGCGGTACTGAACAATAGATGGCGGTATTATGAGACTGAGAAGCGTTTAGTCTGCGTGAAACCCGAAAGAAGAAGAAGCGAAGCAGTATCTGGCTTCAGTAACAAGAAAGGTAAACAAAGGCGGCAGGCGTGGTGTTTTTGCAAACTGTGTGGCCAAACATCAGAGCCAGAATGGAGGATCATGCCTACTTTCTATATCACAGCAGGCGGACACCAGACCGAACCCGTCATCTAAGAAGCGGAAACACGGCGAGAATAAGCGCCAAAGCGTGACAAAACACGGATCAACATTGGCTACGGCATTTACACGATGGAAGTCACTGATGGAGGAAAAGGTTTTCAAAGTGACGCTCAAGTCGCCAGTTTTCTGTTAGGACAGGTAATTAATCCTACACACACAATTGTCTTTTATCTTACACCATAAACTCCACCCCCACATCCACGCTTCAACCAAACTATTCTCAAGATGTCTGGTAGCATTACCTAGATAAGGCCACAGCTTCATAAAATTACCACAGCTGATAGTGCTTGTCGTGTGTGAGTGTGAGAGAGACAGATATATGAAGCTGCATATTAGCGAGCATTTTCGGATATATACCTCGGTTACTTCTCTCCGGCTCCTTTGGAGATCTTCAAAGCCTTTCCTCCTCTGCTCTAGTCACCCCCGCTCACCTCTCTCTCGCCTGGCCCTGGCTGCACGCCCACCCCTCAAGCCTCTCTGCCTTCTTCCTCTCCCTCTTCCTCGCACGTTGTAACCCCCGCTGCCACAAACAAGACTTGGACTCTGTAAACGGGAATATATATTCTTCCAGCTAACACAATCTCGCTGTTAAACTAATGACTACAATTACTTTGTTTGTTTATATCACCATGCAAAGCAGCTCACCAAAACGCCACAACGATGTAGAAAAATAACGGGTATATTTATTATCTTAAGTCTACATGAAATCTATACCCTACACAGACTAATGAAATACTATCTGTAAAATTATCTATGTAAACAAACCTCATCACTTGAGAAGGTAGGTGATGCGGGGCGTCGTGGAAGACATTTTTGTCCCCGTAACGCCGCCCGTACTGTTGGGGAGAAGCGGTGGGGGGAGATGTTCATGTTGCTGCAGTCTGCAGTCTGAGCGCTAGATGTCGCTGAAAATTACACACTGTAGCTTTAAGCTAGATTTTCTATTATTTACAATTAAACTAGGCAATAAGCATGGATTAAAGTTCTGGTCCACTGTGCGAGCTACCACTTTAACGTGATGGAGTTGTTTGAGTACCCGAATAATTCTAATAATCCTTGTCCAGGGCTTTGCCGGTAATATGCCCATGGTAGGGTCTCCCAGAGCAAAAAGATCCTGGGTGACTAAGGATCAGACTAAGAGCAGCTCAGAAGACCCTTATGCAAAGAGTAAAATCAAGGACTTTGATGTCGCCAGGTATTGCACAGCCAGGGCCCCACCCTGGAGCCAGGCCTGGGGTTGGGGCTTGCATGTGAGCGCCTGGTTTCCGGGCCTTTGCCCACTGGGCACGGCCGGGACCAGCCCCAACGGATGACATTCACCCATCTTTCTGCGGACCCACCATCCGCAGAGGGATCCATAGGGGTTGGGTGCTGGACTGGGTGAGGGTTGGGGCTGGGGGTGCCTCAAAGGCTTGGTCAGCACAGGCAGCTTCTAGCTGTAGGGACGCAGAACATCACCTCGCTGGGGGAGAGAGCCTGAGCTTGTGCGGGAAGTTGAGCGGCACTGGCTGGAGATAGTCGGGCTCACCTCTACGCACAGCTTGGGTTTCGGATCCCATCCCCTGAAGTGAGGCTGGACGCTACACTTTTATGGCATTGCCCGCAAGGAGAGGTGTCAGGCTTGGGTGGTATTACACTTTTCCCCCCCATCTCAGTCATCATGTGTTGGAGTTCACCCTGGTGAAGGAGAGGGTTGCATCCCTATGCCTTCAGGTTGGGGACAGGTCTCTCACCATTGTCTGGGCCTATAGGCCCAACATCGGAGTAGTACCCGACCTTCTTTGAGTGCTTGGGAGGGGTACAGAGATCCCTCTGTTCATGCAGTTTTTAACCTCCACCTCCAGATGAGTTTCTCCCAGATCCCAAGGAAGGTTGAAGACATGGAGTCAGAATGATCGATGTTCTCTTCCTCCATTGTCGATGCGGCCATTCTTAGCTGTGGCTGTAAGGTCTCTGGTGCCTGTCACAGTGGCAATCTCCAAACCTGGTGGTGGTGCCCGGTAGTAAGTGATGCTGTCAAGCAGAAGAAGTAGGCCTACCTTGTTAGCTAGTGGGACTCCGGAGTCAGTTGAGATACCTGCAGGCCAAGCATGCTGCGGCTCGTGCGGTCACAGAGTCAAAATCTCAGGTCTGGGAGGAGTTCGGAGAGGCCATGGAGGAGAACAATCAGTCAGCCTCAAAAGTGTTCTGGCAAACTGTCGGCCACCGTAGGAAGGGGGAAGCAGTGCTTCACCAACACAGTGCAGGTGGGGAGATGGTGACCTCGACTGGTGATGTTGTTGGGCAACCTCAGATCCAGGAGGAAAAATACGGTTTTCGTCCCGGTCGCGGCACACTGTACCCGAGATGAGGATCACCGCCTCCAAATCCGAGGCCATGGTTCGCCACCGGAGAAAGGTGGTCTCCCCTCTTCAGGTCGGTGGAGAGTCCTTTTCTCAAGTGGAGGAGTTCAAGTATCTTCGGGTCTTGTTCACGAGTGAGGTACAGATGGAGTGTGAGATTGATTGGTGGATCGTGCGGCGTCAGCAGAGATGCGGTCGCTGTATCGGACTATCGTGGTGAAGAGGGAGCTAAGTTGGGGAGCAAAGCTATGGTCATGAGATCTGGGTAATGACTGGAAGTACAAGATCGCTAATACAAGCGGAAATCAGTTTCCTTCGCAGAGTGGCAGGGCGCACCCTTCGAGATCAGGTGCGGAGCTCAGTTACCCAGGAGCTGCTCGGAGTATAGTCGTTGCTCCTCCACGCCGAAAGCAGCTAGCTGAGATGCTCGGACATCTGTTCCAGATGGTCGCCTCCCTCAGAGGTGTTCCAGGTGCGTCCCATTCGGAGGAGGCCTAGTGGAAGGCCCAGGACACGCTGGATGGACTATGTCTGTGAGCTGGCCTGGGGTCGCATCGGGGTCCCCCCAGAGCAGCTGGAGGAGGTGTGTGTGGATCTGGAACTCTGGGCATCTCTGCTTAGACTGCTGCCTCCGGAACCTGGCCCAGGATAAAGCCGAAGAAAAGGGATGGATGGATGGACGGACTGACGGACGGATGGATGGATGAAGTTACCAAACACAGATTGCAAGAATTTTGGCCAATTTTGACAGAAATGTTACTAAAGAGTTAGATTTGAAGGCCAGCTTGATTGCATTTACTTTAGCTCCACTCAGGATTTCTATTAAATCATAAGATCGGGGCTTTATAACTGTTGTTACAAAACATTATCTTAAGTGTCATTGAGGGTCTTTGTTACTTAACTGGCTGAAATCTTGCATTAGTTCTCCATATAGAGAAGTCATTTGTGGCCAGGCTCTAACATACTGTGAGCTGAGATGTTGCTTTAATATTTCTGCATAATTTACTTGTGGCTTTGGTGCATTTTCAGAGGCAATCTGCCTCTCCTTGATCTTCCTTTTAGAGTAATTGCCTCTTTTCTGCTGTGTGGCCATTATAGCCACATTACTACTGGATATGTTTCACTGCAAATAATAATGAACCCCAAGAAATGAAGATGAAGAAGACAAGAAATGAAAACCAAGATGTGTGGTACTCCAAAGTTCTCTGCAATAAATATTGAATGATTTAAATTTCCAGAGATCTTGCATTATAATACATTCACACCCATGCTACTGTTTAGGTCAAGTGTGGTAAACTAACCAGTCAGTGCCTTACAAAACCATGACATCCTCTTTACTTTGTTCAACAAGTGGAAAGTAACATCAGCTTACGTAAACTGTTCAATGCAAAGAAAAATACCAATATTTTCAATATGCAAACAAACATAAAAATAAGAGGAAGAAGAAAGAAAGCATGAAGTCTTATTTAATATAAGACAGTAGGATAAACTCATAGTTATGGATCTTTTTATACCACATATGTCATTCACACTATAACCAGAGGTGCAAGTTAAATACCTCCTTACTGCGTTCTTTGCTGCTGAATGCAAAGAACGCAGAGAGCGCTGAGTCAATGAATGCGATGTACTTTTCACAAGTTGGATTCTGGATAGAAAAACAAAAAAAAACTAGGCTAAGATAAAATGCATTTTATGTCAGTCCCATGGAGACATTTTGACAAGATTGTTGAAAAACAATTTCTGCTGTATTGTCTTTTCCGTTAATGTGTGTGGTTTTGAGCACTGGATAAAAGCCTGGCAGTTTTGTGGCCTGTCAAATATTTAGATATAGCAATCCCGAGTTAGTGCTCAAAGTGCTGTTACTAAACTTTTGTGTTTAAGATGATGAAAGTAGGACACAGAATAAGAAGACGAGGAGCATCTGTGACTTTACCAAGGTGGGCTTGTCTCTTTTTAAACTGTAATTTCAACAAAACTCTGTTATCACCCAATACCAAAGCTAAATTAAGCAGTTTTTCATGATTAAATGTATATCTTATATCAGTTAAAATATGTTTCTAGAGTTATAACGAGCCCAATTTATGTACACTACCAAAGAGGATTAGTATGATGTCACATTTAAAACGCCTGTGAGCAAAATAAACATACTCGCATTTATGTTATACATATAGATTATGTATAATAGCTGCACTATTCAAATTAGCCAAGTTTAACTTTGTTTTTAAGGTAATTTCGTTGGCTAGAGAGCCAAACATTGTGTGTGGATTTAACCAGTAGCAGCAAGACAATTTTGTTTAAGGAAGGTAAGGAAAACAAAGATACCCAACATGGATCTGAAATGTTTGTGGAAACTAGGGTAATTAGCAAGACATTATCTATAAGGATCTGATGGTTAAAAAATGACTTTATGTGCTGATTTTCTCATCATGGAATGATTTTATTACAAATATGCTGGATTACTTCTTATCTGTAGACCCTTACGGACAAATGGAATATAAACAATCTATGATTGGATCTATGATACGGCCTGAGGAACGCTTCAGATGTAAGAAGTCGGTAAGAATTTAACCAGTGTTATTTTCATGTGTACTGGTAATTTTGATTTAAATATAAAAAACGGTGCGCTGGAGAACTGCTGGGAGTTTAATGAAATGAATTCCTCCAGTGGCAGATAAGGGATTCGGCTTTAAAGCTTAGAGGAAACCACTTTTAGCTGCTGATCTGCACAGGGATATTAACTGTTCTTCTTAGGCCTTGAAAGGTCTATGATTGTTCAATTCTCATAAACAGAGTAATACGGCTATGACGTGGACCCAGATGGGGCGGTGTGGTCTTTGCTTTTAAGGCAAGTGTTTTTCTTCCAATTTGGGAGAAAATAAATTAATACTTTGCAGAACCAAAGGCATTCATTCCTCATATTTATGCCTGTAAGTGTAGTTATGCTTTTAGAAGACCTTGTTGACCTCAATATAAACCAAGATGTTCTCTTAAGGCTTTTGTCAGGTCTAAGCGCCTAAAACATTATACAGGGAAAGAAAGAAGGCACAGAGACAATTAATTTAGTTACTCGCGAGGAGAGCAGGAAGGAGACTGCAGAGTTTACGAATCTCCACCCCACTCTGCAGTCTTCAGCTTTCTCCTTGCCATTTATTGAAGAAAAGGGGATGTCCCTAATTACACCAGCTGAGGTTTAACTAAAGGGAAAGGGAAACAAAATGATCTTACTTTAAACCTCGCCAGCACATATAAAGTTAAAACAAAGCATTACGTGGTTATGTTTTACAATTGAATTGTTCCAACAACACACGTTTAGAAGAAACATGTAATAGAGGATGTTCAGGCCTCCTTCACAACCCGTCCGCTGCATGACATTTATCTGGAACAATCTTAAGCAAGAGTTAATAAGAGATGAATCACACATTATACATCATAATAGTTCATTAGAACACACAAACCCATGAAACACAAACGGAGTATAAATAAAATATTTCTAACAGCTTTAAAGGTTTATTACATTACACACAAAAAAGAAATAGTAAAAAATACATAAAATTTATCAAACAGACTCCCCAGAAGTACAGTTAAAGGATTTCAAGTGAAATACTTTTTTTTTTGCCTCACTTGTATATCCAGTAAAGAAAAAAAAAATGGTATTAGCTTATTATTCTATAAGAAATAAAACAATAAATACATGTCAAAGAAATTTTTAGAGCACTATATTTTACATATAGAAATATCATATAAAATAACAAAAAAGAAGCAATGTTGGTTATACTCTAAGGCACAGAAAATAGTCAGGGAGTCAACACCTAACATAGGCATAATACTGTGTTTGCATTTGCAGAAAATATCAGTTGAAGCTGGTTGTCATAATTTTCTGAGTGGAAGGATCTCGGACTGAGGAGTTCATTTCTGATCGAGACTTGCACGACAAAGCCACAGCCCACAGGAACATAAACACACCTGAAGAAACAATAGATTTTTTTTAGCTAAACCAACATATATCAATGTATACCGATATTTAAGCACATATACTGACCTTGCAGAGAGTTTAAGATGGTGAAAATGTAGATTCCAGATAAAGTAGCATAAGTGAGGCTGGCCAATCCCCATGGCAACCCAAGGACCCAGCTAAGGCCCAGAACTGTGGTACCATCCTTCCATAACCTGGACCATTTGTTGTTGTTCGTCTTCTTCCAGTCGCTGCATTCATAGTCCCTTTGTCCACCTCTTATCTTCCAAACTTTAAACACCACCACCAGCAGCATGCAGGTATTATACAGCACAGTCAGGCAAAGAAAAGCCAGAGTGATGTACGAGACTACATGTCTCTGTTGGAACTCGCTGCTCATCCAGCATCTGCTCAGTGAGGATTAACAAAACAATGAAACTGGGGTCATCGGGGTGTTTCAGTGAATCTTGGTTGCACATGTAAACTGTGGTAGTTTCTTACATTTGCGATGGTGATGTGTTGTTATTGGAATCCCTTATTTCCAGAGTGTATCTGCCATAAACACCTAAACTCCCACAAATCACTGCAACAAGTGTAGGAAAGCCTGAGGAGACGGCAAGAGAAAGATCAAACCTCAGCTACATTAGTAAAATCAAAGTTAATCTTATTAACTTCACTCCTAAACTCACCCCATCCCACTATGGAGAGCTTTAGCAGGTATCTACTGACATAGATGTTAAAGACTCTAATGAGGAGGAGATAAAGGTGGAATCCTTCCAGGGCAATCCAGGTAAACGTAGCCAGCAGAGACCAGTGCAAGAAGAAACCCAGACCTCGACAAACCCAGCCGCCCTGCTCCTCTTTAAGCAAATAAATCCAGAAACTTGAACTCAGGAAGCCGAGGTGGAGGCAAAGCAATGCCCCAGTCAGCTGCATGTGGATGCCGAGGGCCTTCTCAGGCCTCCGCCGACTGCAGGAGAAAAGCCAGCAATGCATTATTAGTTTTCTGAAAGTTGGAGTATTGTGGTGTAGAGCCACCTCAAGCAATCTATCAGTGATCAATCTGCTAATTACTGAACTGAAGCAGTTTGTTAATGTGGCATCTTAGGTTAATAAAAATCTTCTTTTAACTTGAGAGAAGCTGAAGGCCGCATGTCTTTGACGCGGGTGAAGTGAGGGACAGAGCTGCCCAGCAATCACTACCTGGGGGTGAGTTGGATACCCTAAAAGAGGAGGAACCCAGACAGACTTGGTAGGCTCAAGCGAGTAGTGAGGGTGTGCTGGGAATATCTGGCAGAGCCCTTGGTCAGGGAAGTGTCCAACTCCCTCCTCTGAGAGAGTTTCTCCCAAATTCTGGGGAGGCTGGAGGCTGTTTCTCAAGTCACAACAACACGAGTACGGACTCACACTTCTCAGCCCTCCCAGGAGGGCCTATGCCTGGGTGCTGGAGAGGAGTCTGGCTGATTGCCGAACCTCAGTTCTCTTCTCACGAGTAAGGAACGAATGGAATGGGAGTATGCTGATGAAGGTTCTCAGTCATCCAGGTCATAAAGTCATTCCGTAAAAATTCAAAAAATATCCACTGGACTTGGTTTCCAAAATTTGAAGACGTTTAAGCCACCTCTCCAGGAAGCTTTCTCAATTGAAATGTCTCAACATATTCTCATTATCAGTTAAGATAATGCGTATCAAAGGTTACAAGGTCACACTTTTCCCGCACGTTTTGGACATTTTTCCTCAAAAATCTCGATCAGTGGCATGCGCTGGCAGACAGAAAAAAAAGCAGATCCGCGGACGGACGTAAAACTGGGAAAAACAGTGCCATAATCACTTCTTCATGTCTCTAACTACGTTGCTTGCTGTTTTATATCTTAGGGTTAGGGTTAGAGCTAATTGTTTTTAAATTCTATGTTCTTGAATGGTGCGTAAGATGCGCGATACGATGAAAAAAGTGTCCAAAAACTTACTAAATTACGGTGCATAACGTTTCTGTTACATCCACCAAGGGCACAACATATTTGAGGACACGAGACAAAAAGATGAGGGTTCAAAAAAAATATTTTATTTATAAATTCTCTCCTCTTTAGTTTTCTTGGCTCGGTTTCTTCTGATTTACTGCGAAGAAAATAAAGTTAGAGGCCCTCAGATCCCGTGCCCCAAAGGAATCAAAAAATAAAACCCAAAAGTAACAACAGAAAGTTGGACCTGGCAGGCCGATCAAACAGAACAAAACGGTACAGCAGGGGGCCAACCCTATACAGGGCCGTCGAAGCCCCTACTGGTACCGGACTAAAGCCCAAAAATAACCTAAGCAAAAAGAAAAGATCGAAAATAGGACAACCGGTCCCACCAGGCTAAAACCACAAGAAAAGTAAGCAACGGCTAACCAAAAATACCGCATGGCAGGCTGGAACGTCCGCTGCAGGCCTTAAGCAGCGACAAGACAAGTGCGCGACTCCGCAGATGGGGTGGAAAAGTGGAAGCAGGTGGAAAAGCGGCGTCCAAGCGAGGATGGAAAGGAAGCTCCAACATGCTGAAAGCCAGCCTATTTATAAGAAGCGGACAACAGCACCACAAATTAGCGTAATTAACTGGCCAAAAGAATTATTCAACTCCCAAAATATATTAACAAAAGATCCTTCAACTAAAGTCTGTAAGAAAAACAAAGAAAAGAAATAGACAAAAATCATAATGTGCCTGAAGCACATAACAGTTTCGTACGATTTCATAACAACTCATCATGAGAATACACTGGAATGTCTGGATCCGTGACATTTGAATCTGAGAAAAGCTTCCTGGAGAGGTGGAGAAATGTCTTCAAATCTTGGAAACCAAGTCCAGTGGATATTTATTTAATTTTTACCTAAAATGGAATGGGAGATTGATAGATGGTGGGGGATTCTGCTGATAATGTGGACGCTGCAATCGCATCATGCGCGTTAAGAAGCTGAGCAAAAAGGCAAAGCTCTCGATTTGACTGCATGGTCTACGTTCCTACCCTCAGTTATGGTCATCTTATCTGGATCATGACCAAAAGACTGAGATACAAGCGGCTGAAACGAGCTTTCCCCGTGGAGTTTAGCACAACTGCTGAGTGGGGTTACATTTGACATCATTCCGGTCATTTCTTTAGCGATGGGGGGAGGAGCTTCGTTATTGTGTAGAGGCTCAGAGTAGAGCTGCTTCTCCACATTGAGAGGAGTCCGCTCAGGTGGCTTAGACATCTTTTTTTTAATGCCCCATGGATCTTTTCCTTAGGATCTCACCGGGTGGAGATCCAGGGGAAAACCCAGGACATGCTGGAGGAACTATGTCTCTTGGCTGTCCTGGGAGTGCCGCCAATGTCTGGGGAGAGGCTGCTGAGACTGCTGCACCCGCAACCAGGACCCAGATGAAGCAGAAGAAGGCGAGTACGAGAGCAAGGCTAAAGCTAAAACCTAATCCAAAGGGGATCAAGTTTTTTTAAATGGTGCTTTATGAGCCCTTCCCGCTGTTACGTTGATGGGGCTTGGCTACCTTATCATTTTTGTTTACACACAGAAAATGGAGATAAGAGGTGCTAAACTACAAATGAACTTTCGGGGAAACAGGTTTTGAGAACAGGATGTATTACATAAGATAGAAAAAGAGATCAAAGTTGACCTTATTTTTCTGCATTTTTACACTTTCACTCATCAGTCAGAAAGATTTCTTTAAAGTTTTACATGTTCTGTCCTCAAAGTGTGTTAAACACTCAATGCAAATCTAGAAACTGCTTTAAAATTTACAAATGCATAAAACTTTTCTTAAAAACAATATGATTCCTAAATACTCTTCTTACACTTAGAACTTTGTGTCTTAGAGCTTTGGTAAAAATAAAGCATTGTGAAGACCAAAGATAAACCTAACTCTCAAACTTCAACATATTTGTGGCCCCTGTATGATTTTTAATAAATTACCAAATCTAAATAAATGTATTTATTCCTACATGAGCAATAAACATGGAGTCTAATTTAAAGTAGGACAACTTACTGCAGATGAACATAGATGAACAGGCTGCCGAATGCAAAGAAGGCAGAGAGCGCTGAGCCGACGTAGGTGATGTAACTGAGGGTTTTGGCGCTGCTTTCATCCACCTTTAAGTTTGGATTCTGGACAGGAAAAAAAAAATAGGGCTTAGTTGAAATGCAAACTACACCATTCCTTTGGAGATGTTTCATCAATGTCATTTATTCTGCCTTTTATCTCCTAAACTTTAAGCTAATCACAAGTCATTGTCATAAAGGCGATCAGTGTGTAAAAATAAGAAAAGATTGACTTATTAAATGATTTTTGTTGGGAATGGTGACATTCATTCTCATTTTTTTTCCCATTAGCATGTGTGATTTTAGCCCCTGCATAAAAGCCTGGCAGCTTAGTGTCCTTTAAAATATTCAAAAAAGGGAGCATAGTGTCAGAGGTAAAAAAAAACTGTGTTATTAAGCTTATTTGTAAGATAAAGAAAGTAAGACAGACAGAATGTCAAGAAGATTAGCATTCATAACTAACAATGTGGCTTTACCTCTTTTTGTGATGTTTTCCATCCTAACCTTCGGTACTACAGGTTAATATGGGAATTTCTGTGTTTCGCAATAATTGGGCCAACTCTCTGTCTTTGAGGACACTTGCAGGAAGCGCATTTAGAGGAAGGCAAGACCTTTGTTGCATTTTGTCGCTGACTCTTTAGCAATTCCTCACACCGAGCATGCATGTAGCGACATTGGAGAAGAAAAAAACTCCCTTTTAATGGTAAGAAACTTCCAGCAGAATCAGGGTCAGTATGAGCGACCCTCTGGCGTTCAAGGAGACAGAAGCAGATAAACAAAAGGTAACTGTTAACTGGCTCAGGCAGACGAGCTCCAAGCAGCTTTTGCTAGTCATAGAAAAAGAATCAAGACTACCCTGGAAACAGGCCAAGCTCTAATATATATACAGAGATGTCAATATCAGCAGCACAGCTGATGTTTAAATCCAGGATGAGTCAGGATGAGACAGGGTCAGACCAGATGAAGCTATTATGATGAGAAAAAGCAGAGAGAGCATATGATCCACATAGGGAAAGTGGTCCCTATGTGATTCAGCAGCCTAATGTTATAGCAGCCCAAATACAGAAATAGCTCAGGATAAGTCAACTGTTTTAGATGAGGTATAGAAAAGGTAGAGGTAAAATAGAGTCAAAGCAGAGCCAACCAGAACATCAGGTTCAAGACAAACTTTTCTTCAGCTGAGGTCTTGCACCTGGATTTAGCCGCTTGATTATCTCCCCAAGAACTCATACAGATATAAACAGGTTGCCGCCATAACCGACTGCTTCTACAGTTACACTTCTGGGTAGTTAGTTCTCCAGCTTCCCTCCACTGTCTAAAATATGACTGTCAGGTTAACTGGCTTCCATGAATTGTCCTGTTTGTGTTCCTGGTTGTATGTCTCTGTTTGTCTATTTGTTGCCTTAAGCCTGGCAGCCTGTCCAGGTTGTACCCCACTGTTTGCCCAAAGACTATCGGCCCCACTGCTGCCTGGCGGATGAAGCGGGAGAAGACGGATGGATGAGGTGTTGTCTTGTTACAGCTATTTCTTCAACAAAAACTCAAACTTCAACATATTTGCAGATTGTTTGACAGACTGTCACTAACAGGGTGCTTTTATAAATCCCATGCATGTAACTCGATCTAGAAGTCAGATCAAGTAAACCCCCGAAGGATGTTAAATTAAATATCCGCTGACATGTGAAGCAGTTAACATCAGTTAAAAAAACAGTTTTAGGGGAAACTACATAACTACAAAGCTATATAAAATGTCGCTGTACCATACCTAAATAGACAGACCGGGTATTGAAAGTGTTAATCAGACAATCAGCCAATTAAACAGATTTGTAAATAAACACTTTCCTTCAATTTTACAGTTGTGCCTTACTTTATAAACAATGACTGAATATTAAAGTTTAGATCACCGTATGTACGTAAAAACATATTTTGGTTCCTACTCCCTCTGTTTTGCATAGAAATCCAATGCTTAGGTTGGATGATGGTTTGATTTGACAAAAAAAAAACTAATTTACCACGAGCACCGCAAAAAAGCTGAGATGGTTACAACTGCAAATAAACTCCTCATCAGTTTTGTTGGTTTCACACCCCTCTGTACTCCATTTCCCTGAAAGAAAATCAGACAAACATAAACCCTGTGCTGATGCCTTGCTTTAGACGTAGAATAGTTGTTTTCACATCACACACCTGCTTCATCCATATGATCTGACTCCTTCCAAAACACACACCTCCCACTTTTCTCCTGAAAGAAAGGAAGGGGATTAAACAGAAGGAAAGCGTTTTCTGTACAGCATTTTTTTTAAAATCATATTTATTTTGTTACCCCTATGTCGTGTTTGAAGAATAACTGGACAGGTTCTGTAAGGTTGCTGACTGGCTCAGTTCCAGCCTTCAAAAACAGGACAAGGTCCCCTAAAACAGTTTCCTGGGGAATCAGGCCTCTTCCTCTGCTCCGAGGTTTTTGCTGTAAAACAGTACAAATATCTCAGTTGCCTACTAAAAGA
Organism: Cyprinodon brontotheroides; assembly: GCA_018398635.1. Taxonomy (NCBI): domain Eukaryota; kingdom Metazoa; phylum Chordata; class Actinopteri; order Cyprinodontiformes; family Cyprinodontidae; genus Cyprinodon; species Cyprinodon brontotheroides. The sequence goes on along the minus strand of JAGKQL010000005.1, from coordinate 861,237 downwards.
ACACAATTTTAAATTAAATGCAAATTAGCACAAAGAATGGAACAGTATATTGAATTTAAGGTATAAAGTGGAAGATCATACAACTCTGTAAAGTCCGTAACACTTGATAGTTTAGAGCAGGCATCCCCAAACTCCGTCCTCAAGGCCCCCTGTCCTGCAGGTTTTAGAGGTTTCCCAGCTTTAGCACAGCTGATTATAATGATTGCAGTAGACCAAAAACCAGTTAATCAGCTTTCAATTAAAATCAGCTGTGCTGGAGCAAGGAAACCTCTAAAACCTGCAGGGACAGCGGGCCTTGAGGCAATCGAAGCTGGGAATAGCTTCTAGAGATCCCACCTGAAAGAAACTGCTGCCTATCACAGAGGCAACCAGCACGACATCATTCTGTGACCCTGATCTTCTGCTTCTCCGAAGAGCCGAGGAGGGAATTCGGACCCTGTGTTTGGGTGTAGGGTTTTCTTCAGCCTTAAAACCAGAATCACAAACAAGAAAATAAATTTGCTTTTTTTAAAAACCAATTATGTTAAAGAATACTTCCTGTAAATATAGTCTTTTGATTTATGTCCCAATAAAAAAATATTCCAGGACCAAAGGGACAGAAGCTTTAAGAGACAAGCGTGAATAAATAAATAAACTAAGGACCTAATGAAAACTGCCAACCAACTAAAAAGCTTCAGTAATGGGAAAACATTGTTTTATTTCCTCAGTTATTAAGATATTTGTAGTAGTTTTGTGCAAAAAAAAAATAATAATAATGTTTAATATGAGCGAGATGCAGATCATTTATTTTTATTTAGTTATATTTACAGTACATGAAGAAAAACTAAAATTATTTTTAGATTATACATATAAAGATGAACATATTCTGCAGGAAAAATGAATTACCTTAGGTTTAGAATTAGCATTTAATCGATAACAACCTAATGAGCCTACTGGCATTATCTGAAGCCATTCTATGGGCCTGATAGCCGCTTATAACGGCCATTTATTGGGATGATAACATCCGAAGCATGGCTGCAAACAGACACTTTACTGTGTAAAATAAGACTGAATCAACATGAGGAGGGACCCATGATGATCCACAGCTTCTATATATTAGAACAACGTTTTTAGACTTTAGTTTCACCTGCTGCCAGAAGATTTTACCTAAAAGGATACACTGATCTACTACCATTCAAGAAATAATCCCGTAATATTTTTATGGTAGCAACAACTATAGCAAACAGTTTTGATATGTACTAGTTTTACTGAATAAGTATTCCTGAAATTTGAAAAAAAAAAATTTTTTTTTTTTTGTCTAAATGACAAAGAAAAGAAAGACAAAGAACGCCACTTCAAATAAAAAGACATTCCCCAAATCTAGAATAAATATCCTGGATGTCTATAAATTAATTCCAGATCTCCATATTCCTAATATTACTGGTCAGCATTTTTATTATTTTAACTATGAAAAAACATTTATCAGATATCATAAATACATTTTCAGTCAAGCCGATAAATGTCAGAATGACCAATTAAAATGTGTAAACATTTCTAGATAAATAAAACTTAATTTTTAATACTTAATTTAGGAAACATATTATTCTAGTTATTAGGAAGAATCTTATTTTAGTGATTTACAAATGGAACAACAGAGAGGAGTGCTTTAAATAAATGTAAAAACGGCCTGCCATAGCCCACTTCCTATGAACTTATTCATTCACTCAAGCAACAATCTTCTCGTTTCCCATAATCCTCTCCTTTGTAGCTGTAGCTCTGTTTCTGTCTTTTAAACACATTCTCTTTTTTGTTACCGTATTTTTTTCTAATTTTTGCATTAAAATCTCTATTTCCATTAGGGTGAAATAGGCATTTCCTGTTGCCTGTTGTTATGGTGACTCGTCGAATCGGTGCTCCACTTATAATGGCTTTTCATACTTGTTGTGCACATGCTAAACTGAGTGAACCTAGTTAAAATTGATTGAACTAATTGAACTAGCAGCCGTTGTGAAACCAAACACTCAGAGTTCCTGACTTTACGCTAGATTAATGTAGAGATGCTGATTTGAATCTGAGTTTTTTTAAAATCTGCTTCAGGAAAGGAAGGATTTTAAATGTAATATAGATTTAACAGGAAGACTTTTAAGAGGAGCTAAGACATGAGAAGTGTGATCTCTCTTTTTCATTTTCATCAGAACTCTGGCTGCAGCATTTTGGATCAGCTGAAGGCTTTTAACTACAGTTTGTGGACTTCCTGATAGTAAAGAATTACAATAGTCCAGCCTTGAAGTAACTAATGCATGGACTAGTTTCTCAGCATCACCCCTGACAGGAGATTGCTCATTTTTGCAATATTCCTCAGATGAAAGAAGGAAATTCTAGAAACCTCTTTGATCTGGGATTTAAATGACAGGTCCTGATCAGACATGGCTGTAGTCTATGTAAAGGTTTAGTTTCATCAGGATTTACAGGTAGATATAGCCACCGGTTCTTATTTACTATTAATCAATAATTATCATTAATTATTAATTATTATTAATAATGAGAAATTTGCTGCTCTTGTAGTACGAAGAGTCCTTTTATACAGCAGTAAACTGTTTTTCCAGACTAGGTACAGTAGGATTCCATGTACAGCACCATTTTCTATCCAGTAACACAGAGCAAACCAGATATCCTCACCTTTTAAGGCAAAAGTAGCAGAAATTGTTCACTGGAGAGTTTCTTTTGAACAATACCCGTCAAAAAGTAAGCAAACAGAACTAAAGCAGAAAATGACAAAAATAGGAAAATATGTGTAACCATAGAGTTTCATTCCACCTGCCTCCGTTTCGTTGTTTTCTTGGCTGTTTTTCCACTCTACTCTCTCCTGCTAATTAGAGTGAGCAGATACAACTGCCTCTCTCCCAATCACCCTCGTTTTTGAAAGTTGTCATTCTGTTAATTGATACCTACCACTCCTAGTCTGTCTCTGCCAGATTGTCTCTGCATCTCCAGGAGCTTTGCTCCAAACTACCTGGACTTCCTCTGCCTTCCTCAGAGTGTTCAGTCTGCTAACAACCTGTTCAACCAGTTTAACTTTCCACCATAATGTTCTGCCTTCATCCAGTTAGGATGTTCATGTTTAATACATAACAACGTGTACGACTCAAGAAGTGAGTCAAAACGCAACCATAAAACCTGCAGGACCTGATAATTATAAATACTCCATCAATCTGTTTAGGATTACCAGGTTAATACCAGAGATGGAAGTAATCTAAGTACAAATACTGGTTTACTGTACTCAAGTAGATCTTTCTTGATATTTTTACTTTTACTTTTACTACTTATTTTATGGCTTACTTTTACGCTTCTACTCTTTACATTTTTACACAAATATCTGTACCTTTCTACTCCTTACATTTTAAAAATTGTGCTCTTGCTACTTTAGTTTTGAATCATTTCAATGGAGTTACCGTTATTATTTTTCACGCCATCAATACCAAATTCAATCTAATTGGATGGGAATCTATCGCTGTATTTGACGACCACTACAAGATGAATCGACAGATTCCGGCGGTATTCATTGGCGGCAAATCATTGCAGCTTGGTGGCGGTGGCGCTAGCATAGTAGCATGGACTCAAATTTAGATGATTGAAAATGAACACAACGGAGATCTAGTCCTATTGGCAGACATCCATTTAAAAAATGTAGGCAAACGCATGAAAAAGTGGTTTCTACTTTTTACTTTTATACTTTTCTTTAAGTAAATTTACAAGCCTGTACTTTGTTACTTTTACTTGAGTAAAGAAGTTTAATCAGTACTTCCACTTTTACCAGAGTATTTTTTTAACACAAGTATCTGTACTTTTACTCAAGTACGGAAAGTGAGTACTTTGCCATCTCTGGTTAATACACAACACAATAATGAAGATTCAGCCTCTGACCATCATGACCTTACCTGATTTGATGAAATCACCTCTTTCCGAACGAAGCCGATGGAACGGCCCGCAGTGCACGATGTAATGTTAGCCTCATAACATCTGCAGAAAATGTTTCACATATTTCACCCAAATAAGCATGAAGTCAAATAATCACTGTAACCATAGCAGCTTTAACTCAGTTACAACACAGGGGCCAAAATATGACTAAGGAAAAAATGTCTCCTCTAAGCTGTTTCTAAACAGAGGTAAAAATATAAAAAACAACAAATAAAAGAAAAAACTTGTAATATAACTTTTTTCATTACATATATATGCAACAATATTTACTAATTTAAAAAAAACAGGCCTTAAGAAAGTGAGATTATAAGCATAATAAATGTATCCCATCAGCATGGCATCGGCGGCGTCATTTACCCGATCCATTCTATGGGGCCCAGCTTGTGACACTCCTCCAGAACTACTAATTGACAAGGCTCTGTAAAAAGGACACAAAATGGTAAGAAGTCAGAAGAACTAACCTTTGAAAAAGAAACTCAGCTAGAGAAGCTTCATGATAATTATTATTAATATTCATATATTACTTTTGATTATTTTTACAAAACAAAATGTAACAAATGAATTAGGGGGAGTGACTAGTGGTCAGGGCATAGGGCTTGGAATCCTGAGGTTCTGAGTTCGAGCCCCACTCCCACAGACTGCCACTCTGGTCTGAGCAAGACCCTTAACCCCACTCTGCTCCCCGGGAGCCGCACAATGGCAGCCCACTGCTCCCCAAGGGGATGGGCTAAATATAGAGGTAAATTTCTCCAATCTGAGATCAATAAAGTTCAATTATTATTAAATGGAGTCTTTACCACTTGTTTGCAACTTTAAGAAAGAAAAAAAGGTTTTTCTTTGAGCCCGCTGAGGGACCCGGGCCCTGAAACAGACCCCAAGAACATTCTTTCTTTTTAATGTTTGTAAGGAAATATTGCTTTATCCTTAAGTTACATGTCTTTTTTTCTACTATTAAAATGATTCACTTCCTTCTGAGTGTTTTTTCCCGCTGACGCAGCCACTGTGGTTAGTTAAAAGAACCACATGATGCTCCGGATCCACAGGTTAGTGACCCCTGGAAGGAAATGGGCTAATTGAAGCTCCCAGCTTCTCTTTATTAACCTTTTGTGTGGTTAGCAATATTTTGGGTAGGAAAGAAACTCTAGATTGTGTGCTGAATGTGGACAGCCTTAACCCCCCCCCCCATCCCCCTCAGGGTCTAGAAGCATAAAGATCTATATCGAGCCATTCAGCAAACATACATCTGATTTTGGCATTTGACCAATTAGATGAGTCCTTGAATGATATTACCTACTGGAAATTAAGAGGAAAAAAGTTAACTAGTCAAGAAAAAAAGGTAAAAAACTAATTGATAAGTTAAGAAATTAAGTTAAAAAGTTAATATAAGCCTAGTTAACAATTATATTTAGGTTTATAAACTGAAACATGTAAGTGTCAGTATCAAAGTTATGTTGGACCCCAAAAAAAAATGTGTTCCTTTCACTTTCAGAGTATTTTTCATGAATTTCTTATAGTAGCTAATCTCTTTTGATTTCTTAATATATTTGGGTAAGTTGGTGTTTTTTGTTATTACATTAATTTTTGCCATCAAAATATCCGTATTTTTTTTAACATTACGAAGGTAATAAGGTCTTTTCCTGGATTCCAATAACACTCCTGGCTTGAAATTTTGATTTTCACAGTATTTACCGAGTGCCCTATAAAGGGTTAAGGTTAATCTATTTACTCTTGTTTTATTTAACATTTAACCCTGGGCTAAAATAATATAGATCACTCATTGCCAAACAGTGGTAACTAAGGTACTGTCACATGAGTGCCCCCTGATGGTATTAAATAACAAGCTATAAATGTTTTTAATACAAAAAATTAAAATTTTGTAGTATATTGAGGCCTAATTTGGAACACCTTCCCTTATCATTTATTCTTATGTAATTTATTCAGCTTTTAGTGCCAAGAGTCTTATTTCCACACATTAACACATTTGGGTTACAAAATCAGATACTTTGTTGCTATATTTAACAACTTTTCAGACCCCTCTGGTGACTTTTTTATTTAAAATGAACGACTACAGAGAAATATACACAGGAAAACATTAAAATCTAGATAAGTATTTTTTTCTTAAAATAAGTGCATTTGCTCTTGGATTTAGGAGACAAAGGAGCCATTTTGCCAATGGAACAAGACAATTTACACTTAAAATAAGAAAAGACAATTGAAATGTCTTCTTTCAAGTGTTATATTATCTAACACGATTTTAAAAGCGCAAAATAACCTTTGGACAGCTCTGGTAAAATAGCTTTATCATCGGAAATGCATATAAAATTTCCACTTCAACTCATTATTGCATTATTTAATGTTAATCTGGATAATAAAATGCAAACTACATCAAGTTGAAATTGTAACAATGCAATAGGTAAAAATGTCTTAAATTAAGTGTATTTATTCTTAATTTGAGAAGGTAAATGAGGTTTGCCAATGGAATGAGTAATATTACACTTAAAATAAGATAAATGGATAAAATGCACTTGAAATAAGACAATGCAGTTGTGTTTTCTTATTTTAAGTGTAAATTGTCTTGTTCCATTATTGCAAAAATCTCTTTTATCTCCTCAATCCAAGAACAAATGCACTTATTTTAAGATAAAAAATAACGTATCTAGATTTAGATTTTTTGCAGTGTGGAGACAACACGTGAAATCAACACGTGTTCTGAAGTCACTGGCTGTGTCCGAACGTCTGTCCTAACCCCTAACTCCTCAGTCACTATACAGAGCTTAACTCTATATGGTGGACTTTAGACTAAACAGAAGACAGATGCACTTGCAAAAACCATCTAGAAATAAGTGAAAATGTCTTAAATGAAGTGTATTTATCCCTCTAATTTGAGTAGGTAAATGAGATAGTTTGCCAATAGAATTGCATTTTTACCTTTTAAAAAATAAGATAATTAGATAATATGCACTTGAAAAATTGACAATGCAATTATAAGTTTCTTATTTTACAGTGTAGATTGTTTGTTCCATTTGCAAATGTCTTTTATCTCTCAATCTGAAGAACAAACTGCACTTATTTTAAGAAAAATTACTTATCTAGGTTTTTGTTTTTTTCCAGTGTGATGACTACAATGGAAAACGACCCAGAAATAAGTAAAAAGTTTCTTAAATTAAGTGTATTTAACCTTAATTTGAGTAGGTAAATGAGATCATTTGCCAATGGAATTAGTATTTTTACTCTTAAAATTAGATATTTAGATAAAAGGCACTTGAAATAAGTCAATGCAATTGTGTTTTCTTATTTTAAGTGTAAATAGTCTTGTTCCATTGGCAAAACGTCTCTTTTACCTCCTCAATTCAAGGAACAAATTGCACTTATTATAAGAAAAAATGACTTATCTAGATTTCGATTTTTGAGCAGTGTACTTTTTGCCCCCTGTTGGTCGCGTAACTCTGCCTCCCAGCATGGTGCCTGTGCCATCTTTGTTTTTTCTCACCTCCACAAAAAATCCCATGATGCTTTGCATGGAAAGCTGTCGCTAAGCATTCTGAGATATATCTGCTCGTCTAGTGTTCCATGGATGATCACTACTTTTTCAGGATGCATTGTTTCAAGTCCACTACGTTTTCATCGACTAGATGTTCGGACACTCATCTAAAATGGCATAACCACTATATAGTGCTCTATAAAGTAATAAGATCACCTAATTTCTTCAGATAAGAAGCTTTGTTAAAGCAAATCACAACAATCTTAACAAGCCCCCTCTTACCTTACTTGAAAAGTTAATGACTCAGAATAAATCAAGGAGGGGCATCATCTCAGACTTTTACAATATTCTGATCTCTAACTCACTATAAAATTCAAATAATAAGCTTATGAACTGGAACTTGGATCTATCAGCAGACATTAGTGAACAGGATTGGGAGAAAGTTTGCATTAAAACTCACACAATGTCCATAAACAGCCGATTTAAATGGCTAATGCGTATCTATGTTACACCCGTGCATTTAAATAAATACAACAATAACATCCCAGATATTTGTGTAAAATGTAATTCTAAAGGGACTCTAATACACTGCATGTGGGAATGCAAACAAATGAAAGCATTTTGGATAGAGGTGAAAGATATAATTGAAAAAAATATTTTAAATCAAGTCTCACTGGATCCTAAATTGTTCCTGTTAGATTTATACCCTGGGGAACATAACTTTAGTAAATCAGAATGTACTTTTATAGATATTAGCTCGTTAGTTGCAAAAAAATGCATTGCTTTAGCTTGGAAGAATATCAGGAGACCTAACGCTACTCAGCAGAGTAAAGTACTCACTTTCCTGCATTCCTGAGTAAAAGTACAGGTATACTTGTGT